>JAEQBH010001334.1:600000-1024266 GCA_016808115.1 Tetrastigma voinierianum | reverse complement strand
TAGACCTCTCCCACTTATCATAAAGACGCACACCTTCTACAAAGGCCGGGTTTCTGCAATAGGATCGGGTCTGCTCTTTCCTTATAGTGCAACAATATCCATCATCCAAATGCGTAAGAATTCTCTCCTTCTATACCTTATAGTTATCACCCTTAGTTCGAATATCACACTTAAAATAAAAATGTTCTGCGGTTGAATAAATCGCACATTTTAAATATACGCTTATTAACTGGTTGATTTAATTTAAAATACAATGTCATGTTTTACCAATGTAAACTATGCTTAAATCATAGATCTAAGATACAAACTTGCCAAAGGTTAAAGTCTTATTCATTTAGGAGAATCTTATGATAAAACTATCAAATTCCATGTTCCTTTTCCTAATCCCTATGGAAAATTTAAAAATATAATTTGATATCTCATCCCCTAATTAACCATACAAATATAATAAAATCTTAGGATGAGATTTATAAATATTCCATACGACACATAATTAATGTAATCAAATGTGATTCCAGACTAATATATAATTTAACCACTAAGGATGTTGTGGATATTCCTAATTAATTAAAAAATTATATCATCACGAAACATTATTGCAAAAACTTTAAGCAATTTTAAAATAATAAGATTATCATTCAATTAATTTTGTATGTAAAACGCAAGTACACATACAAATAATCACAATAAATTTAATATATAGGAAATTTGAATCTTATATTTAAACATAAAATTTGGTTTCATGATATCAATATCAATCTTATATGCAACTCATTAGTAGAGTATGTCATCAAGTCTGAATACTAGCTTGATCCGACGGCACATATCAGAAACTCGAGAACTTTAATTTGAAAATGGTAAAATTGTAATTTGGTCAAAAACTAATGTTTCAGACTTCGGATGATGAAATGCATCATGAATGGCTCGCGTAAATTCAGTTACCACGCCACTTCGTCGACTCGAGGATAATGCGAATTTCACGCGTTGAGGCACCGCGCAAATCATGGTATTTAAAGACATGTGATGTGACAAAAGTCACCATCACATGTACCCATGTGACATGTGAATGATTGATAGAGGATGGGAACGAATTACTTATTGCCATTTCATTGTCAAAATCCAAAAATGGCTGACATCATGGAATTATTGAAAAGTTAAATGAGTATAAGACAAAAATGGGAATAGTTTTCTTCTCCGAATGAGAAGAAAACGTGTAGTGGGGTGTGGTTTGAGATTCAAGAGAAAGAAAGAGTGACTTCTCTCTAGATTTCCCGCTGCCTGACTGTCGTTCACGTGAAGAAGAAGGCAAGCTGCCACGCCAAGGAGGGCCACGCTGTGGCACCACAGTGAAGTTCCGACAACCCGCAGTAGTCTTCTCCTACTTGTGTTACTCTTCGCTAAGAGCCATGAATGGTTAGATATTCTGAGGCTTGATTTAGTCGTGATTTTCTGTCTCAAAAATCATTGAACCGAGTGGAGAAAAATCCCTTATCAGGTGGGCCGTGAATAGTGCCGACCCGACTATTTCACCGTTTCACTCTGGATTTTTATGCAGCGATTTTATGTCATTTATGAATTCAAATCAATTGCTTGGATTTGTTGCCAAATTCATGAGTTAATTTTGGTGTTAGCTATCAGAATTTGAATAACATGAATTGTGTGAATTGATTATGTTATTACATGTATAAAATATATTACATGAATATTTTGAATCGTGGCATACACGCATTCCATATAATCCTCCGGGGCACCCTAGAACGATAGGAGCGGAGTGCATGACAATTAAAATGAAATAAAAGTGAAACGACAGAAAGGAATTTCAAGGAAGATTTTCCAAAGAATTGCCTCGAGAGTCAGTCTAACAAGCTTTATCTCTGAGGCGACCTACATCGTTTTCGAGAAATATCCAAAGAATTCAATGAGAGTAGTCCAATGGCTTACCGAATTCGGTAGTAAGTTTTCTCGAGAACAAAGTTTTTGCTTTGAAACTCGTAATTTTACTCTCGCATTTGGCTTAGGCATGTGCGTAGGGAGCTCTAAGTGAGGACCCGAGATGGCGGATCACGCACATTCAAGAGATCGATTTGCTTCGGGAAAGGTGGATTATTTGGCTATGACATGCACTTATAAAGGAGTAACCCACGAGAAATTATCACTATCGGGCGTTGCTCACCCCCGCTTATGATCACTATTTCAAAGATGTACGAAACAGATATATGATTCGCGCCACTGTGAGTCGCATTCGTAAGAAAGTTCACTTGTGGCTTCGACATGGAAATTTGTATAATACTGATTAGAAACTCAAAATTTTATATGTTTTGGTTAAGAGTATTGTAATAACTTCGAGCTATTGTTATATAGTTGATATGTATTTTTGTGAGTATTGATGCATACCTGCCGCCATTTTTATCGCACGTGGACCCTGTGGTCATAAAATATTGGGACAGTTGCCATGCGATCTTGACAGTTACTCGTGTAGAGCCTCCCGTATTGCAGCTAAATCCTCCCCGATTTTCGTGAGTGGTGCTCAAGTCACCCGACATCCACTAGCATTTCAAGGGTTGACGGACACAACTGACTTCGAGAATTGGGCCACAACACATTTTCATAAATTTTGCTAATAGCCATCAATCTCTATAAAGAAAACCAATGTAAAAGTAATAACAACTTTACACCTAGCCCGGTGGTAGAGGACTTATATTAAGACTATAAGGTCTTAAGTTCAAAACACAAAATTTTATGAATTTAGAATTCAATGGCTATCCCTGCAGCCAAACATACCAGGGTATCCTAAAGCCAAATAGGCTATCCCAATGTGCCAAATGGGCCATTAGTAGCCCTGCAACCTAACAGGACACTAGCTGCCCCTGCAGCCAAACAACCCCTGTAACCAAAGAGACTGAGGCTATAACAAAAATCCAACAGCCCAGAGGGCCCAAGAGCTTGCTGCAGGAAGCCCAAGTGAGACTGCAGCCCACTAACTTGTAAATGGAATTTGGTCCATTAGGCCTTACAAGAATATGGCCCAAGATGGGCTTAAAAACAGCCTGTCAACCAAAAAAACAGGTCGCCCAAACTACACTTTATTGAACTAATCCAAGAGCCTAAAATGATAGCCTAGCCTAAGCAAGAAGAGAAAATTCGTATTCAACCTTCAGCGGGGTCACTCAACCCGGTTGACAGTTGTGGATCTATTGGAAAACCCATCAGTATCCTTATGTTTTTTTTACCTGTTTTACACTACTACCCAGATATCTATACTGAATAATACGTTTCTAAATAGATAATTGCAAAAATTAAAAAAAAACATCAAACATGATCTCCATAAACAAAACTTCTTGAATCGGTTTTTTTTTTTTTGTTGGTCAAGAAGCCATGTTGAAAAGGGAAAGGAAAGGTTTTCCCATAAACATATTTTCTAAATATTTCTTACTCTTTTATTTACATTAAAAGATGTAAAAACCGTCTTAAATAAATATATTCAGAATTTCTAATATTGAAGGCACCGAAAGCTGAATTTCATGCACTGTTTAAACACCAAACTTCATACATGTTTAAACACTGAAAAATAAGAAATCTAAATGATAATGGTTTCACATATGAAGTTTCATCTAAAAGTCTTATATTGACTTTCATTAAATACGGTTTGAAGACAAAAATGTTCCTAAACCAAAAGGAAATTTTTTTAAAACAAGGCAGAGGTCATACAATGTTCTGATACCAAATATAAAATAAAATAATCAAATAATCTGATCATATGAAGATACCAACAACATAATCAGATCATATACAGAAGCAAAATGCCATAATATACATACCTCCAGCCATTGTTGAGAAACAGAGAAATTGGAATACTGGAAGAATTGAAAACAAATTTTCTTGATTTTTTTAAACCCTTCTCAAAAATAATAAATTGATGGTGAATTTTCTTTGTATTTGACAGCTTGTGGACCAAAAATGCTCATCAATTCTCATATGGAGATTAGGTCATCACCGGTTTCAAGAGGTAAGGGTTGAGGAAGATGTGTTATGGAGATTTAAATTTGAATTTGTACCAAATTATATGGACCATTCTAACATAAAGAAAAAATAAATTTCTAAGATAAAAAAATAATACATTGTAAAATAACATAAATAAAAACTAAAGTAAAAAATACATGTGATATGTTATGTTGCTCTCTAGAACAAATAAAGAAGAAAGGATCTTGTAGAAGAAATGTAAAAAAGATGAAGTTCAAAGAAAATGGAAAGATGATAGAAATTGTAGAGAATGGAAGAAGAAGAGTAGTTTTGGATTTTGGAGAAAATAGGAGAGAAAAAGAGCCGAAGAGAAGAAAGTGAAGCGGGTGAGAGATGATAAGAAGTGTTGCAGTGATTAGACTAGGCTGTATAGCGAGATCTCTAGGCTAAGCTGTGAAGGGAGACGGTGAGGGTAAGGTCTTGTCAGTCTTCATTAAAATTTTAATAATAAAAAAAATGATTCTCTTAAAGTTTTAAATTAGTTTACTTACAAAAATATTATATTTAATGAATTGAGAAAATAATAAATTAATATATAAAATAAAATAATTAAAAAAAATTATTTTATAAACTTACGTAAGCAATTTTTTATTAAATATAAAATCAAAAAAATAAAATTTTAAGAGATAAAATTTACAAATTGATATAATTTTAGTATCAAATACAAAATATAAATATATAGTTGTAAAAAAATACTAAATATATATTTTTTATAAATATGATTATTTATAAATAATTTATCATGATAACTATACTTTTCCTATATATTGAATTTATCAAATAAAATTAATTAATAAATTTTGTAATACATTTATTTATAATTTATATATCATTATAAATAAATTATATGTTTTTATTTTTAAAATTTGTTGGACATCTTTTTATAATAAAATTAGTAATGGAAGGATATGCCACTAAAAAATAATAAAAATAAAGATAAATTTTTATATGCAACATATATTGGTTTGTTAATTTATTTATATAGATAAATTTTTTGGCCTTTTTATTCAGAATTTTTATATTTAGAATTATAATATAAATTGATTGGATTGATTGATGTTCAAAATCTTCTATTCAAAAATCATTTATTAAATAATAAATTTATTTATTCTTTAATAAATAGAACGTGTAATAGTTAAATTTTTTAATTAAAGAATAGTATTTAAGAGTGTGTATATTAAAAATTAAAATAAACATAATTATTTATTACATATAATTATTTATTAAAAATAAGCTTGTTTATGATTTTTTCTTAAAATAATTTCACCTAACAAATTGATAATAGTTGTTTCTTAATCCGAAATTAGAAAAAAATCAGAAAGTAGAAAAAATAATGAAAGATAACGAATCAAATATTTATATTTTTTTATATTAATATCTCATTTGATAAATAATATTATTTTTAATATCAATAGTAAATATATGTTTTAAAATATTATCAATAAATACTATTTACAATTTATATAATTATTTTATATACTAAATTATATAAGAAAACAAATTAGTTTTTAAATATATATATATATTTAAAATTATTATATTTATATATTTTTTATTTTTTAATTAGAAATAAAATGAAGTATCATTAAATTATTAAAAATATTAAGATAAAGATAAAAATATATTTATAATAATAACTATAATTGTGACGCCTACAAACCTAAATTCGCTGACTACCACAACTCCGCGGAAACAATCGTGAATAAGCTGGTGACCACGTTTCACGAAAACTGCAAGCAGTCTCTTTGTACTGTGGAGCTCTACCCAAATACAAAACCCCGTATATACCTGCTCCAAATAAAGGCAATATAATCCCAACAAGAGTAAAACGGCCACTTGGGCCCATAAACAATACTCATCATACATACCCACTATGAATCTAACTATATCCAATAGTTACAAGAGTTCAAATAATTTTTACTCTTACACAATACATATACTAAGATTATAAGTTTCAATACATGTATACATCATAAACCAAGCCACAACCCCGCTTTCTTCTAATCCTAACTTAGGACGAGCCGTCCCTCGCACGCCCCCGTACCTCGTAAAATAGTATCCTCGACGGTGGCTAACGTCGCATTTAATCGCCCCCTAATGCGCTTACTTCACCTAAAAGCAAGCAATGTTCCAACAAACACATATCTCAAGCAAAATGCATGATCCTACTTGAATGTCTAACTCATCATCTCTTACCCGAGTCCTCACCGACGCCCTCCCTCACACTCGCCTAAGCCTCGTATGAGAATTTATTATTTTGCTTTGATTGTGGACAACCTCCGATGTGTGTATATCAATTGGGCACCCGACGATTGATATTATTCAGACTACCCTCCGATGTGGTATTAATTGAGCAACTGATGATTGATATTTTGTTTAAGTGGACTACCCTCCGATGAATATCAATTAGGCAACCCCATCAATATATTTTTAATTTGACTACTCCGATAATTAATATTTTTGTGACAACCCTCCGAATCCATTTTCTCTAAACTCATCTCAAACACTCACTCCTATAGTCCTAGGGTGTTCTAATGCATATGGAATGCATGTATGCCAATTCCAATACAGTCTAATTCACAGGTAAATATATAAACATGCATATATTTACAAAATTTAATTCACACAATCATGTCATGTAAATTAATTAATTCATACATCAAAATTAGCTCACTTGGGCTAATGATCAAACACGAGCAATTCTACTTGAATTACTCGACCAAACATATTAATTCACAAAATTTTTTTGAGAACACGTTTCGGGAATAGTGAAACCCTTGGTTACTATTCCGCGAAAAATCACAATTCATTAGTTCACTTAGTGAACCCGGGTTTCACGGCCATTTCCGGCCTTTTTTATATCAAGCATACATTTTAATGCATTATTTCCACACAAACAGCCCACTAATTTTCCGACCCACACGCCAATAAAAATCTCAAAATTCCAACACCCGGGTCCCAAGTTTTGGGACCGATCAACCGGCCCCTCACGGCCTCAAACCAATCAATATTTAAAACACTTAAATAAAGCCAAACCCAAGCAGTGAAAAACCCCTACCTCGCCGAGCTTGTTCAACTCCAAATCCCAGACGCATGTAGCCCTCTCTCCGCGCAGGTTGCACCTTCCTTCTTGTCCCGAAGACTGCCGACGGTCGGATCGTCGTATTTTTGCAGGAAGGAAGACATCATCACTCTAAAACGCCATTTTTGGCTACCGGACTTCCTCTCTCAAAATCACGTTTTTGTCTTTTTAATTCGGCATAGCCGTGATCACATCAAGCTTTCTGTACTTTTCGACTTAAATCAATTCTAATTAATTAATTTTCTTCTTTTCCGCCACATTCGACACTGCCTCTCACGTCCATTTTCATCATTTCTATTCAGCGCCAATTTACAGACATGAAAAGATTTATTATATGTGATTTTTATCGCATCGGTAAATCGCTTTTTACTTCAAGACCGAACGCGACGCCCTCGAAAACGCACTAACTCCGATTGTCTCGGAATTCTACGAATTTGATTGATAGCTGTGATTAAGCAGACGATTCCAACCACAACCGCTTTTCGCCATCCGGGAGATCTAGAGAATAAATTCCGTATTTTTTAACCGAAATAACAATTTTGTAATCAAAATTACAATTTTGCCATTTTTCAAAAAATTGGAATTTATCGGGTTCTTTTGCTAACACTTAAAAATATTCAAAAGAAAATTTAAAATAGTTTTTTATTTTAAACAACAATTTAAATTAATATTTTTTTAATAAATAATTTAACTCGATAAAACATAAATTCAATTCATATTTATTTATTTTTTAAAATATCAACATATTTATAATACCTTATTATTAAATTATAATATAATAATTTATTATCAAATTATAAAAGTTGTTAAAAAGATTTAAAAATAAAATATGAAAAGAATAGTTGAATCCTGTCTAATAGAAATCTTATTTTTAAAAGACAAGATGTGAAGAAAATAAAAGAGAAAATCATATTTTCTAAAGACAATATTGAAAAAGGGAAAAGAAGAATACCGAAGAAAAAATTGAAAGAGTAAAAAGAAGAAATCAATATTTTCAAAAGACGATATTGTTTAAAATTGTCATATTTAAAAGATATTAAAACCCGTTTCAATAAAAGACGATTTCCAACCAAACTTGTTTCTTCGAACATCTTTTTCCTAGTCGGATAGAAATAAAAAGTGCGGCCATGTTGTGACCCAAAAGACACATGGGTTTTACCGCGTCTATATCTTATTCATATAACCCCTTCCCGCGCTCCCTCCAGCTCTATGTCTCTACTCTACCGCAACTCTCTCCCTCTTTGGGCTCATCTCTCTCTCTTTCTCTCTAGAAAGCTAGAAACCTGGTTCAACTCTCTCTATGAAATCTAGAAATCTGCCCTCTACCTGTACTGATTTTGCCCTAATCTCAACGGAGTGAGGATCTTCTCAGAAATCAAAATCCCTAATCTCCTCAAAGCTCCAGAATCCGAGAGACTGCGGCTAGGCTCTCCGCGCTGGTTAATCTACGAAACAGCACGCGAACCTCAAACTGTCGTCTCATACTGGTTCGACTCACTTCTCTTTGATTTTGAACTAATGCATATACTTTGTGGTTTGGTACATGAGAATGACTTTTGCTTTGTGTGAATTGCGCTGGTGAGTGGATTTTTCTTTATCTGGTTTGCAATTTGTGTTTGAGCAGTCTACGGCTTGTGTTTCTCGGTGTCATAAATGGAGGATTCCTTTTTCATTCAATTCAAATAACATCTCCTCCTTTTCTTTGTCATAAAATAACAAAAACTACAGCCGATGTTGCTTTTGGACGTGTAGGCATGGACTCTCCATATGGAAGGTCGATCTTTAGAAATTGTTGATGCATCAATTGAAGATACCTATAATCTATCTGAAGCACTCCGGGCGGAGCGTTTACGTTTAGTGGCCCTGATGATATGCTCAAACTTCTCTGATTTTGTTACTAGTTTTGTTTATCGGTTTCGTGATTTCAGGTCTTGAATTGACGTTGTTGGATTGCTTTTGATAATAATTTTTTCTGCATTTCGAGTAATGTGCCAAACCATTGATCAATTAAGCCTTTCATCACTAAACCCATGTACTTCTGACTGGGAGGGGAGAAAGTGTGGGAAATTTTCAATGTTGTTTGATTAATTCATGGGAATTCCGTGATGAATCCTTCTAATTAGTGCTGTTTTGTGCAAATGTATTGATTTCTAGGAGCTGTCGTATGGATGAGACAAGAATTTAAGTATGTGGAATGCTGATTGTTGGATGAATTGGGGCTTGTGGGGAATGTTAGCTGTTGTTATATATTCTTTTTTGGGTAGGCAGCTCAATCACTCAACTAAAAGCTAGAGTAGAAATTGATTCACAAATTATTCAGAAATGATTAAAGGATCAGCTTTAATGATGGATTTCCCTTCAAACCAGGTCTTTTTTTCATGTTAAAATTAAATATATCTAATATACTTCCCAATGAATAATTTATACTTGCACTGTAAATTCCTGATTTTCGAAACTGCAGTGGAGCTTTTTTTATACCTATTCCTCTGGTTTTGAAATGCAAAAAATCTTAGCTTCATAAGTTTTGCGCAGTTAGCATCTGAAATAGACCAATGGTATCTGTTCTTGTAGTTGCTGCATGAGTTAAGAATGAGGTTTGACTGTATGAAATGTTATTGATGCAGAATCTTTGCACTCTCGATTTTTTTTCCTAACTGATGCCACCAATTTCAATTGCTATTTTCTTTGAATTTGCCATTATCACCTTCTATTTTTAGTCTTTTTTGTGCATTGGTCATTTGTCTCTTTATTTCAACAGTTTAGAGTTGTTCATTCTTGTCCAAATCTGTGAGTTTTAGGTCCTTACAAAAGGTATTGAAGTGAAACTACAAAGGAATGCTCTTAGTGTTATTGAAGCTCCAACTGGCCATGAGGATGATGATGACCTTGAATATGAGAACATGCACTGGGATGAACATTGCTAAATGAAGGTATGGGGATGACTTTCCTTTTTGACATGCGTTCTGTTTTTCTTAGTGACATAGCTAACAGATTATCTAGATTTTGTTGAAGGACCAAAACTGCCAGGAATTTTCTATTGCTGATATAGCCCAAAGTGGCTAGCAAAGTATGTTTGGTAGACAGAGAAGGAGGGGGGGATAGAGAGGGAACTTCTGGAAATGGTTGACATGCCCCCACATCAAATGGTTAAGAAATATGTTCTTATCTTGGCATAACATCTTTTATTGTAACATTACTTAGTAAATTATGCTCTTCACATCAATTTCACATTCCCTTTTCAGTCCTCAATACTCAAGTCCATACTAGTAGGTGGGCCCAAGTTACATCCACTGCCAGTTTGTTCACTCTTGGATATTGACTATTTGTCCTCACCTCAAGATAGGTTTTCTGTCTATTGTTAATTCCTAACAGAAAGTTAAAGTACAGCATGTTTCAAGAGCAGTTGAATAAGACGGAACCATTTTTCTTTCTTGATACTTATAGTTTTTCAAATTTAGCATGTCACCCTTTATTTGATGGGCATTGCTCTTGGAAGAATTGTTATTTATTCAATGATACCAGAAAATTGATTTACATGTTTAGATTTCCAGTTATATATTTTCTTCTTGTACTAGGAATCGTACCAACTGAAACTGAATTGTACCAAGTCTCTGTCATGTTTAGATTTTGATACCTTCAATTCACAGATTTTGACTGCTTGTTACTTGAATTGACTACAGTGTTTAGGCAAAGCACTGTTGGTTGTTTGTTTATTTAATTTTTGCTAAGAACTTGCTTGAGTTTTTTTTGGTAGGTTTCTTTTTATTAAGTCATCTTTATGTGAAATTTCTGTTGGGCTTTTTTCTTGAGAGAAAAGTAAAAAGGCAGGTAAGTCGGTATAGAAATTCATGTTCCTGAAATAATTGTTTATCTAATGAACTTTTATTTGTCTTAGTTGACTAGAAACTCAAGTAATACCTTCAGGCTTATATTTAAATGTCACTTTTCTAAAGGCATTATGAATACAGAGGGATTTCTATTCACTATATATTTGCATACAAGTTACTTTTAAAAAACCAACAAATTTGAAGGGGCTCGTATATTAGAACTAAGACTTTCTAATAGAGAGGTAATCTTGTGACCAAGCTGCAAGAATTTCAGAAAATATATATGTTTTGGTGCCTTTGGTGATAAAAATTTTGAGAAATATTTTTGCAGCAATATATACATATATAGCAGTTTGGTTTATGGCAATTCTCTCTTTAATCCCAATGGAAGTCATGTAACAACCCAAATTATACCCTAGTAGTTTTATGGTTTGTTTAGGGTATAATAAAAATCAAATTTGTATTTTTCGGAAATTTAAGTGCTAAGTACGAAAAATGATATAATCGGAAATAATAAAGAAGTAAAAAGGGTAAACTGGTAAATTACCAATTAAGAACCCAAAAGACATAAAATAAGAAGATTATATGTTATTGTGGAATATTAATTAGTCGACTTGCAAATAGAATGAAGAAGAAGGACTAATTAGCAAAGGATAATTGAAGCTAAATCCTGACACCAAAATGTTCTAGATAAATGATTATCCATTTTGGGGAATCGGGAGCTAGTGGCAATATTTGTTGTGGAGAAGGAGACCAAGCTTAGCTTGTGCTCTCCATTGTTTTTTGCTCATTTTTGTTCATAAAGAGAAGAAGGGAAAGGAAGAGTGAAAAAAGCAAGTCGAAGAGAAGAACCAAGGTATGAACTTCCCTCCCATTTACATAGCTAGAAACTCCTAACTCTTCCCATGTTCGGGGATCTTTGTTGGTTTAATTGGGGTTTGATGTTTGTTTTGGTTATAATTTTTAAATGAATTGGTTGTGGCCATTGTAAAGATGTGTGAATTGGTGTAGAGGTATTTAAGGAAACTCTAAAATTTCGTTAGGACTCAGGATCGTGTTTTGGGCCATAATTTGGCCTACAGACCTTCAAATTGGATGATTCCAATTGGAGATGAAAGTTAAGACCCAGGGCTACAAATGTTTAGAAGAGACTGAGAACTAAATCCTGCTCTAAGACCCTTGAAACTGAGTCTGATGTTAGGATATGGATTCTATTTCTTCTACAGGAGTAGTTCATGTTGTTTGCACCATATCTTGAGCTATATTGATCCAAAGGAGGTGAAAACCCCACTTTTAATGGGGGTCAAAAAATTTGATGACTAAAAAATTTATATAGCCAGAGGAATTTCTTATCAATCTTTAGCCTGGGAATTTAGTTGTGGGTTACTATAGAAGGGCCTAATAAAAAGTGCGGCTATATTGTGACCCAAAAGACACATGGGTTTTTACCGCTTTGATATCTTATTCATATAAGTTTATAACCTTCCTTCCTTACATCCTCCAAATTTCTCTCTGCCTCTACTCTTCCGCAATCCCCTTTCCTCTTTGGGCTCATCTCTCTCTCTTTCTCTCTAGAAAGCTAGGAAACTGGTTCAATCCTCTCTATGAAATCTAGAAATCACTCTAATTGCACCGATTTTGCCCTAATCTCAACGGGACTGAGGATCTTCTCATAAATCAAAATCCCTAATCTCCCCAAAGCTCTAGAATCCGAGATCGGTGGCTTGGGTTTCTCCGCTGGTTAATCTTCGAAACAGCACGCGAACCTCAAACTATCGTCTCATACTGGTTCGACTCACTTCTCTTTGATTTTGAACCACGTATATACTGTGGTTTGGCACATGAGAATGACTTTTGCTTTGTGTGAATTGCGCTGGTGAGTGGATTTTCTTTATCCGGTTTGTACTTGTGTTTGGAGCGCCTACTCGCCAGTTTCTGTCATAAATGGAGGATTCCTTTTTCATTCAATTCAAATAACATCTCCTCCTTTTCTTTGTCATAAAATAACAAAAAACTACAAATTTGATGTTGCTTTGGACATGTGGAAAATGGACTCTCCATATGGAAGGTAGATCTTTAGAAATTGCTGATGCATCAATGAAAGATACCTATAATCTATCTCGCTAATCTCATGAGCGTTTACGCTAGTGGCCCGATGATATGCTCAAACTTCTCTGATTTTGTTACTAGTTTTGTTTATCGGTTTCGTGATTTCAGGTCTTGAATTGACGTTGTTGGATTGCTTTTGATAATAATTTTTTTCTGCATTTCGAGCAATGCCAAACCATTGATCAATTAAGCCTCATATGCTCTCTGACTGGGAGGTGAGAAAGTGTGGAAAATTTTCAATGCTATTTGATTAATTCGTGGGAATTCCGTGATAAATCCTTCTAATTAGTGCTGTTTTGTGCAAATATATTGATTTCTAGGAGCTGTCGTATGGATGAGATGTGAATTTCAAGTATGTAGAATGCCATTGTTGATGAATTTGTAAGCATTTAGGAATGTTAGCTGTCAAGAACATTTCGTAGGCAGCTCAAACACTCCAACCAGTGCCAGAGTAGAAATTGATTCACAAATTTATTTGTGAAATGATTAAAGGATCAGCTTTAATGATGGACTTCCTTCAAATCCAGGTCTTTTTTTTTCATGTTAAAATTAAATTTATCTAATATACTTCCCAATGAATAATTTATACTTGCACTATAAATTCCTGATTTTCAAAACTACAGTGGAGCTTATTTTTATAACTGTCCCTCTGGTTTTGAAATGCAAAAAAATCTTAGCTTCATAAATTTTGTGCAGTTAGCATTTGAAATAGACCAATGGTATCTGTTCTTGTAGTTGCTGCAAGAAGTAAGAATGAGGTTTGACTGTATGAAATGTTATTGACAGATTCTTTGTACTCTCGATTTTTTTTCCTAACTGATGCCACCAATTTCAATTGCTATTTTCTTTGAATTTGCCATTATCACCTAGTATTTTTAGTCTCTTTTGTGCACTAGTCATTCGTCTCTTTATTTCAACAGTTTAGAGTTGTTAATTCTTGTTCAAATCTGTGAGTTTTAGGTCCTTACAAATGGTATTGAAGTGAAAATACAAAGGAATGCTCTTAGTGTTATTGAAGCTCCAACTGGCCATGAGGATGATGATGACCTTGAATGTGAGAACATGCACTGGGATGAACATAGCTAAATGAAGGTATGTGGATGAATTTCTTTTTTGACATGCGTTCTGTTTTTCTTAGTGACATAGCTAACAGATTATCAAGATTTTGTTGAAGGACCAAAACTGCCAGGAATTTTCTATAGCTGATATAGCCCAAAGTGGCTAGCAAAGTATGTTTGGTAGATAGAGGAGGGGGGATAGAGAGAGAACTTCTTGAAATGGTTGACATGCCCCCACATCAAATGGTTAAGAAATATGTTCTTATCTTGGCATAACATCTTTTATTGTAACATTGCTTAAATTATGCTCTGACATCACTCTACATTCTGTTTTTCAGTCCTCATAATACTCAAGTCCATACTAGTAGGTGGGGCCTTAAGTTACATCCACTGCCAGTGTGTTCACTTGGATATTGATTCATTTGTCCTCACCTCAAGAGGTAGGTTTTCTTGTCTGTTGTTAATTCCTAACAGAAAGTTAAAGGCTAGCACATGTTTCAAGAGTGGTTGAATAAGACGTGAACCATTTTTTCTTGATGTTTTATAGTTTTTCTAAATTTAGTGCACGTGTCAATTATTTATTTGATGGGCACTGCTCTTGGAAGAATTGTTATTTATTCAATAATACTAGAAAATTGATTTACATGTTTAGATTTCCAGTTATATATATTCTTCTTGTACTAGGAATCATACCAACTGAAACTGAATTGTACCAAGTCGCTGTCATGTTTAGATTTTGATATCTTCAATTCACAAATTTTGACTGCTTGTTACTTGAATTGGCTACAGTGTTTAGGCAAAGCACCGTTGCTTGTTTGTTTATTTAATTTCCTTACAAGAACTTGCTGAGTTTTTTTGGTAGGTTTCTTTTATTAAGTCATCTTATGTGAAATTTCTGTTGGGCTTTTTTCTGAGAGAAAAGTAAAAGGCAAGTGCTTCGCATAGAAATTCATATTCCTGAAATAATTGTTTATCTAATGAACTTCTATTTGTCTTAGTTGACTAGAAACTCAAGCAATATTCTGATGCTTATATTTAAATGTCACTTTTCTAAAGGCATCAAGGAATACAGAGGGATTTCTATTCACTATATATATTTACACAAGTTACTTTTAAACCAACAATGTTAAAGGCTCGTATATTAGAACTAAGACTTTCTAATAGAGAGGTAATCTTGTGACCAAGCTGCAAGAATTTCAGAAAATATATATGTTTTGGTGCCTTTTGGTGATAAAAATTTTGAGAAATATTTATGCAGCAATATATACATATATGGCAGTTTGGTTTATGGCAATTCTCTCTTTAATCCCAATGGGAGTCATCCTCCAAATTCTCGTGAAATTCACCTTTGTCTCTGCCATATGAGATAATAGTGAAGGAACAAATGCTGCAAGAGATGTTTGCATCAGTTGTTGTCCATGCCAATTAGGCAGACTTAGGTTTGCATGCCAGTTTTGGTCTAATTTCACCTAAATGATGGCATAATGATGTGGATGGGAAGATTTCTAAATCTCTAATATGAAAATGAAGTTCCGATTATTTAAACAGGGAAAACACCTTTTGTTAGATGGGGTAATAGTTTTTTTTTTTCTTGGGTTTGTTTTTGTTCTGAATCTGGAACAAAAAATTTGTTGCATTTATGCATCCATCATCTATTTTGCTTCTAGGCTTGTATTTTTCCCCTATATTTGAGTTGTAATAATATCAAAATCTCTTTTTCTGATACAAAAATGGTTAGTTTACTGGTAACTAGGTTGAGGTTGTAAGTAAATGTATGGCCAAAGAAAAAAAAGGGAAAAAATGATTGTAAGGACAGATAACATATCTAAATGGTGTTTTCCTCTAGTATGTAGCTCAACAATACTGGCCTCCGGCATTGAATCAGACATCCCAAGTATGAGCCTCCCTAGCATTTAATTGGTGTAGGGTAGAGTATACCTAGGTTTACCTCCCTGTTGGGCGGATTCCCTGTTAGCATTTAGAGAGAGAAGTGTTCTGTGATCTTATCCATTTTGTAGATTGGTTGGGTGTTGCTAAAGGAGGGCAGTAATTTCTTGGGTCTTATGTCTTTTGGTTGTGCCTTTCGACCCCTGTTGCAGGCAACTTGTATACTTTGTTGTGCTCTTTTTGGCACATCTTATAAATTTTGTTTCATTATACTTTGTTGTTCTAACCTCTTTAAAATCTTTGTCTAACTTTAATGTCTTTAAATCTTTCCTGATGTCTTTCAAGAAAATGCCTTGCAACACGGGGAAGGCGAGAGTCAGGGTATGCCAAACAGAGACATATGTTCCTTTTACTAGGAACAAAGAGTACAACCATGTCACTTGGACTCCTCAATCTATTATGGTGGTCAAGAAATAACTACCTTGTTTTTAATTGGACAAGTAAAAAATAACTACCTTGTTTTTAATTGACATGTGAATAGTTTTTGAGGTGAACTTGAGATGTTTACTAGGATTCAAAGATACTTGGTTGGTTTGATGAAATAATCATCAAATATCTCATTTTGACCTTTGAGCCCCCATTTCAAATGCTCTCCATTCAAGCATAACACTCCTTCTAGGCTAGAGAGGAGATATAAGATTTCTGCTAGGCTAGAGGGAGATTGACAGAATTATTATATTTTTGGGTAAATAAGTTTCTTTGAAGTCAAAATTGTGCTAACATGTTTTGTGATCCCATCAGTTTTTGAAAGATTCAATCCGATCAAAAAAAGGTTTTTGAAAGATTCAAGAGAAGATGACACGGACAGTGCTTCGAGAGCAAATTGGTGTCAGGGTGTGTGTTACTATGACTGCATCTAACTTATACGGCGAGACAGAATGATTGGCCTTTTATACTGTTCTAACATCTCTTTATAAGTAATTAAAAAATCGGTCAATCTGTGATCATTTAGTTGCCATACATACCCTTTTAATTCAATGGCTTATTTCTTCATGAAACTAACGAAAATCTGGAGGATGCAAGCAATGAGTTGATTATGATAGACGAGGATATGGTCTCCTTCCAGGTAGGAGAGGTTTTCGCTCATGTGCCAATGGAAGAAGTAGAGGATAGAATAGAACAGATGAAGATGAAGGAGGTGACTAGTAGAAGTTGGAGAAAGATTCTATATGGCTGAACTGAAAAAGATTTTGTATGGGGAGGTTTAAGGACTCAATCAATCTGGAGGAGGATTAGTGGGGAATGTTCCTAGTATTTCCCCCAGTCTGCTTCCTTCATGCTTTATGGATAATGTTTTTCCTTCAAATATGGATACCAATGGCCAATTTGTTGTCTTTACTGCCAGTTCACTGCTGCACTTGAAAATTATTTGTTTTCCCCAAAATTTTCATATGTTAAGGTCCTGTTTCATTCTAAAAAGCATGAAAGAAAATTGTATCTCTCATTATGAAAATTTATTTTCACAAAGTCATAATATAAAGTACTTCCTTGTCAAGTATAACCTATAGCCAGGATCGGCATTTGATAGCCAGGGTCAACGTTTGATCTTGGCTGTAGAGCACTTTATAGCCAGGGTCAACGTCTAACTGTAGCTTTAGAGAACCCTATAGCTAGGGTCAACATTTGAACGCGACTATAGAGTACCCGATAGCCAAGGTCAACATGAAACCGTGGTTATAGAGAACCCTATTGCCAGGTCAACATGAAACCGTGACTATAGAGTACCCTATAGCCATGCATTTGGACTTGGTTGGGTCCATAGTATTTATCCACATCACCTATGACAACACTATACCTCAGTTTATTTATTTCACAATTATATTTTAAAGCTACATTATATGTTATTTTTAGCCAGGGTTAGTGACCGTGCCTATAAGTGTACAAATTTTTTGTCACCAAATATAATTTAAATAATGTTCTAGTCTGATAAAACAAAATCATTGTAAAATAAAAATAACTAGAGTTTAATTTTTAATAATAGTTAAATAAGAAGTTTAGTTACTCTTTTATGGTAAAAGAAAGTGAAAATTTAAATTAAAAAATATGTAGAAAAAAAAAAGAATAAGCAATTTATACAAGCTCAGTATATTGTTTCCACAAATCACTACATCTCCTTTTATTTCTAGTTCCAAGGATTTGGTTTCTGACTCGATTGAAATAATAAAAATAATTGATTGTCAAATATGATTAATGTAAATAAACTATTTTTGTTTCATTGTACCAATATAATTTAATTATATATTTTTTTTAAAAAATGAAGAAAATCCAAGCATCTCAACCCTTTTTGCTTTTGGAATAATTCCCTTCTTTCGTTGGCATAAACAACAAACTCAAATTAATCATACTAATGATGTCTTTTAGTAATTCTTCAAGTTCCAAAACATCAAATTCAGAATGAAGAAAAAGCCCAAACAATAGCTTTGATCATGAGTCCTTCATTTGCAGCTCTTCAACTCTCTCCCAACTTCCAAGCGTACGTATGCATTGTCTAATCATAGCAGAAGCACCACATTTGATTACTCCTCCATTTCCAGCTCCATTTGATCTCCATTTCTCACCCAACTCTTCCCAAAAACAATATAGAAAGATGATCAACATCATTAAAATTTATGAAAAGATTTTAACAACTAGAAATGAGAATGCATGCCCACTCTCACCATTAAAGAGGTCATCTTCAAAGTATCAGTTCTTATCCTTAACAACATCATTAAAATTTATGAAAAGATTTTAACAACTAGATATGAGAATGCATGCCCACTCTCACCATTAAAGAGGTCATCTTCAAAGTATCAGTTCTTATCCTTAAAATATATATATATATATGCTATCGAAAATAGATTCAAACGTGATATCATTAAAAATCCACATATCATACATTCTTAATAGAGAAAGCAATTAGATGAATAGATACAGGAGATTACAAGAGTTACAAAAGAGGAGACTAAAAGTAAAACTATGCAAGGATACACATGTTAATGCGAAAACCCTAGAATGGAAAAAAAAAATCATGATAAAGGAATTTCAAATTCAAATATAGGTATCAGATTGAAGTATTGAGACTATTAGTGAAAAAATTAATCCACAAACCCCAAAATTATAGGCATGTCAAAATCGAATAAAAGCTTCTCATACCACGGAAAATTCACTCACTTCAATGGGATTAGTGGTGGCCCCATCCCTTAATTGCAACTGCAAATCTTACAAAAATTCTTAAGTGACGTTTGTTTTTTTGGATTTTTATTGAAAGCTAAATAACTTTTAGCATTCTATTGTTTGTTTTTTTTAACTTTCTTATGACTTATTGCTGAAATTTCTTAAAATAAATTTAAATAGAAAATGACAAAATATTTAACTTTTTCTATTCAGAAAAAAGTCATTCCAAAACAAAAAGCATCACTCTTGTTCAACAAGGAAAAGAGCTATCAGCACTCACTACCAATTGTTAAAAAACAAACAATTTAATACTTAATACTATTACATACTATTTAGCATTAAGCTGAAAAAGGTTGTATTCGACATTAAATAAAAAAAAACAAAAGCCACCTTAATGTCACACCATAAAACTTTTCAAACTAAGTCAAGAAAAAATTTGAATCATCCTAACTCTAACAACAATTATAAGTCTAATAACAAAATTTCCAATATAATAGGAAAAGCTGAAAAATAATTGTTTCATCCCTGAAAATACATGTTTTTCCTGGTTTTTTTTTCTTTTTCTTTTCTTCCTTTCTTTCAAGCAAAGATTCTATACACAATAGAAGGCAAAGAATTTGAGAAAAATTATAATAAAATTTTTGCTAGAAAAATTATAATAAAATTTTTGCTAGAAAAATTATAATAAAATTTTTGCTAGAAAAATTATAATAAAATTTTTGCTAGAAAAATCAATTAAATCAAATGACATGATCATCCAACATTGGATTTTATACCAAAAGTATAAATTAAGGGCAAGAACGGGATGAATTAAGTGTAACTAGAGCCTTGAGAAATCAACAAGAAAATATACTAGAATTTAAATCTCTCTCACCTAATTATGGGATCGATGATGAAATCTTTTCACTATCAAGATATATTTCTGGTATATGAGCAATTTTTTGCCAATCTTCCCGCCTGTGCTTCATCTTTCTATCATTTCGTGGACAATCTTTAATGCCAAGTTTTTGAAGGTGAGTTGAGCTTGCAACTCGGGGCCGACATTGCTCTAAAGTTTGGGCAATCTGAAATATATAATTGATGTAGAGTATTAGAAGTTGTCCCATGAATAAGCCACCTTGGTAAAGCCTTCAACCCAGGTAAACTAAGAAAGTGCAAAAAAAAAAAAAAAAAAAAAAAAAAAAAAAAAAAATTTTAGGTTCTAAAACTTTGAGTACCTCGCTCTTCCGCTTCTCCATCCATGAATTGATCAAGTTTTTCACAATCATCAATTAGCAGAACCTCTAACGTAGTAAGGAGTTTTATACTAGGTGACAAATAAATCAAACTTGGACAATTACGAATAACCAACATTCGAAGTGCAATAAGGCTTTCCATCCCGTTAAATAAAAATTCCAAATTGAGACAATCAAATATTCCTAATTGTTGAAGAGAATTCAAGCGTTTCAATCGGTTTTCCTTTTTGAATAAATCCCTTTGCTTTGTCGTTACAAACAATCTCCTCAAATTAATCATACTCCCTATGCCTCTTGGTAATTCTTCAAGCGCAAAACATTCGTAGAGTAACAAAGTTTGCAAATGATATAACTTGAAAATGGAACTAGGGAGTTTCTTTATCCTTTTATTCTTAGATATATCCAAGTATCTTAGATGCTTTAGACTACCAATAGAATTAGGGAGGGCTTCAAAAGTGGATTCCGTAAATTCCAACACCCGTATGCATTTGAATCTCAAGGTGCATGCACTAACAAATGATTTGCAAGTGGGTGCCACATTTTCCATTTGGAAATAAATGCTCCTAATACTACTGTTTAACTTCTCCAAAAATCTTAAAGCATCATACTCTTCTTTTGGCCAATGAGTGTCAGAAAATGCAACATGTTGAATCCGTTTGGGAATATCTTTACTGTGAAAACTTAGTGTGAAATATTCAGGTTGTGCAAAAAAGATGGCAAGATCATGTACAAGATCATGCATTTTAAAGCTATATATTACTTCCCTGAAATATTTCTCAACATCTGTGAAAGATCTCGACAGTTCATTAATATATGTCTCACTAATATCTTCCGTTGTTGCATTTTGACTCCCATGATTGAATGACACCTTTGTTTAATCCAATAGCTATTCAAGTCTCGATTACCACTCGTGTAATCTTTGGGAAACATTGAACAAAGAGCTAAGCATTGTTTCAAGTGATAAGGAAAATCATTATAGCTCTCAATCTTAGTGCAGCTACAATACCATCTCTGATCTTGTTCTAATTTCCAAATTCCCACTTTCTCTGATAGAGGCACCCAATCACGTTCGTCTCTTGGTATTAAGTAAGCTCCTGCTTCTCACAGCAAGAGGAATCCCTCCACATTTTTGGACAATCTGCTCCCAATTTTTTAAAAAGGTTTGATAGTGTTTACCTTCCATCTTTGAATGCACATTTCACAAATATAGACAAAACAATCCTCCTTGAAAGACCCCTTAATTTGCAGATTGAAACTGCCCCAGCATTTAAAGCTGAACGATTTCCTTGCGTGTAGTTACAAGAATTTTGCTTCCATTGGCACCACCGTCCATGAGCAAGTCCATGAGCTTAACCCACTTCTCACGATCCTCATTCCAAACATCGTCTAAGACCAGCAAGAATTTTTTACCATATAATTCATTTCTTAGATGACTTTGCAGCTGCTCCAGGGAGAAGTCACTGTAATTTTCACCAGGTTTATTCTCTAGAAGGATTTTCTTTACCAGCTTTTCAACATCAAACTCATCTGACACACAAACCCACATTTTAGTTGAGAAATGGTCCACGACCCTCTCATCGTTATACACAAGTTTAGCCAGAGTTGTCTTGCCTAGCCCCCCAATCCCAACAATGGGAATCACGGAAACATTCTCACTATCACTGGACTGCTTCAGGCCGATAATATTTTCTTTCTCATCGTCTCTTCCAATAACATCGGAAGCTCGGATGAAGGAGTGGGTCATCTCCTCTTGCTCAGCAAGATAGGTGTATTTGAACACTCGATGAGATTAAATTTAGACTTATCAGCTGCAATTTTTACCCACCTCTCTAATATTCTTCACTCTATGACCCATCTTGAGATTGAATGCACCGAAGAGAGATCGGACTTGGAAAAGAAACTGCGTACCTTGGTTTTGAAGCCCCAAGAGCTACAACTTGTCGGCGTAAGGCCTCATATTCAAACTCATCGACAATATCTTCAGCATCATAAAAGGCATCTTTGAGCTTTCCAAGCCAATCTCTGAGCTGATGGTTGGTGGCTTGCTTCTCCTCAGCATCTAAGAGCACGGCCCGGATGGTAGAGGAAGTATCCCTGAGATCTTCAAGCTCGGATTTAACACCCCAAGCAAGCCCAACTTCTTGGATGATGACAGACCCCAACTTCCCCAAAACTCTGTCGGCTATGCCAAAAGCAAACGATTCAGCCATGTTAATTGCAGAGAGAAGCAGAGAATGACCGAAACGGCAAGAGAAACGGCTAAGAGGAAAGAGCTGAATCTACAGAAGAATAATCCAAGCACATAACCTTCTATCAACAGAGTTAGATGCGGTCAACTTTAGCAACCAAATTAAAATAATGTGTTTTAATTTAGAAAGTAATATACAATCGTGAATCATGATGCCTGCCAATTCAATTCAGCAAACGAACCGTCGGCTTCCATCTTAAAGTAATAGGAAAACGCTTCAAAATATTTTCTCCAACAACTCAAAGAAGTAAACAATTGGCATAAATAATATAATAATAAAAAATATGTGTGCATTGCCGAGAATAAAAAATAAATAAAAAAAATTATAACGTAATTATCCTTACTGGGTGTTTGTTTTTTATTCAATTATTCCCCTGAAATACTCCTAAATAACCAATTAAAAAAAAAAGTTACATCATATAATGAATCCATTACCAAAACTTGAAGCGACCCCTCTCCTAAATATTCTAAAATAGCAATTCTATTTTTATTTCTTGACCGTCCAGAGTCATACCTTCACAACATCATCCAAGAGAAACAATTGTTTACTCTACAACGACAAAATGGTTAGTAGAGGTTACAACTTGCAGCCATTATATTAGTGGGAGACTAATGGTTAGTACACTTTCAAAATTTTGGAGTGAGAACATTATTTAATTTTTTAATTGAGACAATAAGCATATTAAATAGACATATGTTTGCCCTTAGGTTTAACTTAAATAGTAAAAAAGTGTAATAAAGAATGTAAGTTTCGAAGCTCGAATCCTTGTAAGAACAAAACACAACTTGATATACATAGTAAATAGATGTAAAAAAATAAAACATATGTTTTTTAAGTTTACTTTTAGCTTAAAGTTAATGTTTCTATAAGCTCAACTTGCTGTGGACCCTATTTAATTTATTTTCAGGAACCAAAGAAAAGAACTGAATGGTTTTATTGGTTACTTCCTTCTACTTAAAAGGCAAAACTAATCTATATCAGAGTCGGTACGGTATGTTGAAGATTATTATATTTTAAGGTTGTAATAACAAAAATCTTCAAAAGTTATGGATGGATGCAGAAATTTATCATCAAATTTTAAATTATTAAAGTTTTATTAGGAAAGTGTGGAGAGTTGAATGGGTCTCAACATCTTTTATTTCATTTGATTTAGTGGAATATTTGATTGATGAATCCAATCTTTACTACAAAATTTAAATTTTAAAATTTTAAAAATTATTTTTAACTATTAATATTTAGAATCTACCAGTGAGTATGATATGCATATTGAATCAAAATCTTGTTAAAAAATTTGGTAATTCAATATGATATTAAACTTTGTTTGAAGGTTATGGGTTTGAATGCATCTTATAAATCTAAATCATGCAGACTTAAATGCTTAGGAAAATTAATTAGTTGTTTACTAGCTTTAAGAAAAAATTGAGAAAAACAATAATATAAAATTCTGAAATAGCTTCTAACAAAATTAACATATCAATATTATTGCCTTCTAAGAAGTGATTTTGGTGCCCTAGAGGCTGACTCGAGTGGTGAGATGGATTTTATGGAGATCCTAGATTTGATTCATTCTAAGAACAAAATATTACAATGATGTAATGCAAAATGAATAAATGTAAGAAAAAAATGATTTTGGTTTAAATAATGGTTTTAAAAAAAATTAAAGGATTTATTTTATTCATATTTCTATAACAGTTTTCAACTCTTCCTAACAAAAAAAAAAGAAGACTTTGATAACCCAAACTATTTTCTGTTTTTAGTTTTAAGATTATAGGACAGTATTTTCAGATCAAATCTTTTAATTATGTTTAATAAATTTTACTTGTTTTTGAGACCTATTTAAAAAAATAATCATACATATAGAGACTAAAATAGAATATTATATATAAAATTTATTTTTCAAAATATTAAAAAAAATGTTTAAAAAATAATCAAATTTAAAACTTATTGCCTCACTAAAACAAATACGTGCATGAAATAAGACTAGGCAAACACATCAACCACAATTATTTGATTTTTTGGGGATTTTTTGAAATCTTTGATTTTTTAACCAAACAATAATTATTTTTTCATAGCATGTACTAGCCTCCTAATTTGATTTCTTGATCACTTATGTACAAATACTTTTCTATGGGTGTATCCCATGTTTAATTATATTTCTAAAGAAAATTCAAGCATTTCAACCCTTTTCTTTTCCAATAATTCCTTTTGTTCGGTTGTTATAAACAACATACTCAAATTAATCATACTCCAAATGTCTTTTGGTAATGCTTCAAATTCTAAACATTGAATGAGTATCGAAGTTGGTGATTTCCAAAACCATGTTTATATTATTGAAATTAAGGTTCACACTCCAAACTCCAAACAACAAACAATTACAACTACCTCACACATATGGATGAGTCTATCTGAAAATAAGACAAGTAATATTAAAGAAACACACCACTCAAGAATTCAGTATTGAGGCAGCAAATTCAGAATCAAGAAAAGCACAAACAGTAGCTTTGATATGCAGTCCTCCATTTCCAGATCTTCAACTCTCTTCTAACTTCCATCTTCCTTCTTCCAAGTGCATGCATCATCCAATCATAGAAGAAGAACCACATTTGATTACTCCTTCTCTTGCTGCTACCTCCACTACTCGATTTCCAGTTTTCATCCAACCTCTTCCAGCAACAAGATGGGAAGATGATCAAAGAAATTTACATCTAAAAGAACTGAGAATCCATGCTCACTCTCACTCTTAAAGAATGGTTAACAATAGAGTCAAAGCTAAAAGTTCAAATGTACGTATTAAACATTCTCAGTACAGAAAGTAAGATAGAGTAAAAATAAAAATGATACAAGAGCACACATGTTAATATGAAAACCATAAATTAAAAAAAAAAAAATCATGAATAGAGGAATTTCAAATTTTAATATGATTATGAGATTGGAATATTGTGAATATTAGAGAAAACATCAATCTGCGAACCCTAAAATTATAGACATCTCAAATTTAATCAAATACTGGAACAGATATTGTTTGGTATAGATAGGTTAATCTTGGGGCATTTTAGTAGAAAAAAGCCCCAAAAAGATGCTTCATCTTAAAATACCAATAAACAAATATCTAATTCCTTGTATTTGATTAAATTTTGTTCCTTCATTTTTAAATATTATATTCACAATAGATAATTGCAAGAGACTTTGATTTATTTGTGTTGTAAAAAAATTATAATACAAATTTTGTTAGAAGACCCAATTAAATCAAATGACATGACATCCAACATTGAATTGTACACCAAAAGAATAAAACTAGGTAATAGCAAGGACTGGATGAATGGGAATAACCAGAGCCTGGTAAAATCAAGAAGAAAATATACTAGAATTTAAAATCCCTCTCTTACCTAAATAGATGAAATCTTTTCTCTGCAACATATATTTTGTGGGTACCTTGGGCTCAGGCCCAACACGTTGTGGGTACCTCGAGCCTAGGCCCAACATCCCCGACTAGCCGGCTCGGCCCAACAGCCCCAAAGGGAAGCAGTCCGCCAGACCATGAGTACCCGACCGACCCTCCGCTAGGGTAACCCAAAGGGAATTAGGCCCAAACGCCAGCCGACGCAGGAACATCCGGCTGACCCTTTGCCCGGGCGTTCGGGAATCTCTTAGCCCGGACGCCGTGCCCTCATTTTTCCGATTGGCAACTCCGCCCAGATCTCCACTCTACAAACATGAGTACATCCATGAACAAACCTACCAGCTCGACTATAGGAAAGTCCGCTTTAATCGTTGCTCCTATCACCTGGGAAGACTATAAAGGAAGAACAAGTCATCCTTCCGAAATAAGAACCATCTTCCCTAATATTATAGGAGAAATATTCACTATCTAAAGAGGACTAATCTTCCTTCCTCCCTCCATAAAAGAGAAGTGATTACATAAAAAAGAGGCGATTCCTAATCGAAGACAGCATTTTAACCCAAATCTTCCGTAAAATGCTAACTTTGGTTATCGGAGGGGCGACGGATCACCCCGTCGCCTTCGTGTTTTCTGTTTATGGTGTTATCGCCGATTGTCGTTAATTGATGAATGCCACGACGATCCATTGACTCTCAAAACTCAGGAGACCACAATTGGCGCCGTCTGTGGGAAAAGCTGAGCAAGAAAGCATAGAGGCGATACGCAAGAGCTTGGGTACATCCACTCCCGGGTAACCTCCCAATCTACAAAGCCTTGGCTATTCCCAAACATCCCCCAAGACCATCGGAATTCACCACCATGACCAAAGAATCCAAAGAAACTTAGCCCCGAAGATCGCTCTTTGGCGCCTGTGAGTCAGTTGAACACAAGAGGAGCAAGCCAGCAAAAACACCACGAACAGCACGAACTTGGATTGCGACAGAAAACGAACACCGCGAACCTGCACGCCGCGGTCAGATCACGGGCCGCGGAGCCTCTCCCCCGCTTTCTCCTTCCCGCCCCAGTGCAAGGCCGCCACTCGACGATATTGATTGACCGGCCGATGATGAGCTATCCTCCCGCAGCTCCCCGCTCCGGCGCCGATCACCATCTTCAATGTCGAAGGTTTATTCTAGAAAACGGTCACCCACCGATCCAACCTCGTCTGTTAGCGCCGTGAGGCGTCTGGACGAGAGAACCCACAGAGACCAACGACCGCTTCATGCCTCTCACAAGATAGCCCACCCAACTGGGGCCTCCTCACGCACGCCAACCATAGCATCACTTCTGGGCTCTACACTCTCAAATGGTCTGCGACCACGTTTGGGGGACCCGCAGGACATGCTTTCTGGCCCTCGGTCGCAAGATATCCCTGATTATGATCCCCGTGGCTTTTCCATACCACCCTTTGCCATGTACGACGGCTCCTCCGATCCATATGATCATATGTTACATTATAATCAGGCAATGATCCTCAAACAATGGATGATTGACTACTTTAGGTGGTATTCCTAGCTGTACCAGCAAGGGCCCCCCGCAGAGCTGTTCCACAAGCCTCCCGGCAGTGGCCTGCAAACACATTCAAGGATCTATGGGCCGCCTTCTGCCTCCCAAGACTTATGCTCATAGGCAAAAGGAAACATTAGCTCCCTCCAAATAATCCTCAAACGAAGACGAGTCCATCCGACTTCACGCGCAGTTCGGGTGCTTCGCCCAAAGAAATCGATGGCAGTATGGATGCAAACTCTTGCAAACTTTAGAAGAAGCCTCGGGCCAACCACCCCATTCTTCCAATCCCGTCCCCGGACCTTTCAAGATTATGGAAGAAACTGCACTGGCCGGGGCGGTACTCCTCGCCGGAAGATAACATCCGCCGCTACGACTATTGCGATAACTACCTGCATCAAAGAACCGCCGCCAAGGGCCCGTCCGAGCAAAAAATCAACCAAGGCAAGAACCAGAAGCGCCTCGATGGGCAATCCGAGAAGAAGAAAGACGCCCCCCGCATCACCAAGCCTCAACATCACCTATGAGGCTTGGCCCCACACAAACGTAATAGATCCCTGGCACGCACACCACAGTGGACCATGGCCATAGAAACCAATCTCACCAAGTAGAGCCTCAAGTTCCTGATAGAGAGAAGCTACCTCGGGCCGAACAACTTAGATTGGATTTGAGGGAGCCAACTCGCGGGTAACAAACGCCCACAACGATGTATACAATTGAACAGGCTCCAGCTCAGCCGACCATCAACTTCATATCAGACCGGCCACAAAACAATACTAATCCAAGAACAGAGGAAAAGAACGCCCGGGATGCCCTGCGCACGAGGAACACCATCGCAATCGTAAAACGCCTGAACAAATAAGCAGCCAGGATCTTTACCCTATATCCTTTCCACTTACACCACACGTCATCGCCAACTACACTATGACGCACTATTAACTGATGCATTAACTGCCATGATGCAATGTCCGCCGAGCCCAGCAAGGCACACCAGCTTCACTAAGTGTTATCAAATCTCTACAAGAACGCGGCAGCCGATCAGCCCGAGAACTACCCCCTCAGAACCAACACTTCTGCAATAGCAATCACATCCCCAGCCTCGACTTGCCTCGATGAAAGGGAACCGTGGCCGCGGGATTCTTGGAATCTTAACAGGTTTCTTTGATGGAGCGTGGACCAATGCATCTATATTAATACCCTCCTCTCCAAAGAGGAAAAGGCCCGCCTAAGCACTGAAGGCTATACAAATCTGAACTGATGTGCTTGCCACCAGCCTTATACGCCGGATCAATCCCATTCCATGCCCTCGTGACGAGTTGAACCCCGCCACTTTCCCGCTAAGCCGGCCGCCAAAGCGAGATGCTTTCACCCCAGGATTCGCCATCTGGTCATCCGCACGAGACGATAACCTTCGTAATGGATTTATCGCATGTGAAATAATTCCAACGGTTGGCCAAACGAGTAGTAGTTCTAAAGAAGGAAACAAATGGAGAGCTCGGTGGTGGACTACACGGACCTCGTACGCCTTGTCCATAAGATACTTCCCCCGCCCCGCATAGATCGAAGACGTGATGCCTCTACGGCATCGATGTTATCCTTCCCGGACGCTTTCTCAGTGATATCACCATCCTTATGCACCCTCGGATGTAGAAAAGACATCTTCATCACGCCCCCATGGATTGCATCATACAGTAATGTGATTCTTCGATTGAAAGAATGTGCAAATACCCATCGAGGCTGGTGACGAAAATGTTTCGACCTTTGCTCGGCAGTACCATGGAGGTTTATATTGACGATATGCTGGTAAAATCCAAACAGCGCCCGGATCATGCCACTCACCTCCAGCAAGCTTTCGACATCCTCCGAGAATATGGTATGAAACTAAACCCTCTGAAATGTGCCTTTGGGGTCAGTGCCGGCAGATTCCTAGGCTTTATGGTGACTCAAAGAGGAATAGAGGCAAATCCAAATTTCAACTTAAAGTCGTTTACACCGCCCCCGCCTCCAAGAAAGAGATCCGTAAACCCGACCGGCCTACAGTCGCCCTAAGCGCTATTTCCGTTTACCGACCGTCAAACCCTTCTTCACCACCCTGAGGGGGGCCAAGTGGGTGAAGACCGGGCATTCCTAGCAATCAAGTAATACCTGACAGAGCCTCTAATCATTGCGAGCCCGTGGTCAAGACACTCCTTTTATCTTTACTTAGCGACTGGAGAGAAGCAAGCATACCATTGTTTAAAAGAATGTGGGGATACAAAGTTGAGACCAGTTTTCTTTGTCAGCAAGTCCTTAACCGATGCAGAAACAAGGTACACCCACCTCGAACGAGCTGCCTTGGCCTTACGAACAGCCGCCCAGAAGCTCCACCCATACTTCCAGGCTCATCCCGTCGTGGTTCTAACTGACCTTCCACTACGGGCACGATTCATAAACCCGACTGAAACTGAAGACTTGCCCACACAATGGAACCGAAATAGTATGGCATCCGTCGGGACCGAGACTTGTGCCACAGTATACAAATTTTCCTGTACACTATTAATCATGACTTATATAACTTCAAGAACTACAGATAAAATCTATTGATATTATAACAGAGAAACCAACAACTTCTAGAGTAAAATCATTTTCAGTTTGGTTTGGTCCTGATATTCGTATACAGTCGACAAGTAATAAATGGATTTATGTCCAGATATCGATCCCACAGATCTCAAGAATTTTAAATCAACTACCCCGACTACTCCACTTCCATACTATTCGACCATAAATGATAGGTAGATCCAAAGATTAAGGTGCCGGAAGATTAAACGAACAAAAGGAAAATAACTGAACTAACCAACAAACTGGAAAAAAAATAGAATAAAGAATAATGAATTTCTAGTTAAAGAACTGAATACCGAATAGTTATCCTCAGAAGACACATTAATAGAAACAGTTATAGTGAACTATCGATTCCTGTAGATAAATCTGATAAGATTTCTTGATTATCTCAAATTTCAAAATCATTCAAGGCGTTGTAGTGCGTACCGATCTCTCCACACTCCACATTTCATTATTCACTTATGACCCGATTCTCTCGAATACAGGAATTAGATAACTACTTTAAAAAGGACTTCCTTAATCCGGTATTTTTCTTTCGCAATACTTCATACCCATTTTATGGATCAGAAACCTTAGCTCCCAAGTTATCGGTCAAGCAAGGATATACAACTTCCGCATTGTTCCTCCGAAATTAGAATAGATCAACCTTTCCTTGATTAGATCTCAGCCTAACACGGATTACCTTCACTATCCGAATTGAGGTGAACTCGCTTGTTTAAATAGATAACTCATTCAACTCGCTTCTGATTTCAAGTGAGAAGAGGATTTATCTAAGTGGAACTTACAAAGCCCAAAAGATCCCTAATAGCGTGTTAATATACCCTTCAAAGAAATGTACATTACCTCAGAATGTCTTCCCGGTGTCACTGTAGGACCTCCTCTTTGAAATCGCAGCAATGACGCAAATCTTAACGTATAAGAAATCGATATTCAGATCCCAAGAAAATAAAACCTGAAACCAAGTAAATTTATTAACTCGAAATTAACAAGGTGCTGGAACGAATAGACAGATATAAATTCGACTATAACGTTTCACTTAATGGAAGCCGGATTCCCTCACCATCGACTACACACACAAAGATTCTCCGATCATAAGAATGAATCGTAATTTGAAACTGAATAATCGACCTGTAATTATTCAACTTCAAACATTTCAGGTAGTAATTTAAATAAATCGAATCGCATTCACTACCAAACGATAACATCCGCATTCAGAAAATACAAACGAAAATTAAAAAATACGAGAGCATAATCATTTCAAAAAGACTAAATAAAAATTAAGAAAAAGAAGAAAAGAAAAGAAAAGAAAATAAAGAAAATGAGTCACTATCCGCATCCTCTCGTCCCGTGGCCGCTAAGTCGCTTAATGAGCCGGATAGTCAAGCAGATTTATGTGGTTTTCCAGCTTGGGCCCTAATCCCAATATCACCTGCTGTGGATTTCAGAGTATCCAGGCCCAAGTCACTGCTCAAGTCGACTTCAGCTTCTCGGCTGTCGCGACATCAACTCACGTCGCGACACTGAATTCTACTCTATGTAGCCTTGATTCGTTTCATTCGATGTCGCGACATCACTATCTTGTCGCGCGACATCTTTCACGCCTTGGCGTGTTTCAATTGTTCTTCGATGTCGCGAATGGGCCGATATCTTGTCGCGACTCGCTCATTTCAACCGCTTTACTTCAATCGATAATTTCGATGTCGCGACATCAATCTCTTGTCGCGACATCATCTTATGGAACTGTAGGTTTCAACTGGTCGCTCTTGATGTCGCGACGCCAACATCTTGTCGCCAATTTCACGCCTTTGCAGCTTTGATCTGGTCGTTCCTGATGTCACGACATCGATATCTTGTCGCGACCTCACTTCATGAAGCTTCATCCTTTAACTGAGCAGGTCTGGTGTCGCGACTTCGATCTCATGTCGCGACATCCGCTTATGGCTTGCAGTCTTCTCTTGATGGTTCTTGATGTCGCGGATTTCAAATTTCTCGCTGCGGATATCATTGATGTCGCGACATCAATCTCTCGTCGCGACATCAACTTAGTTCTCTGCGCTTTAACCGGTCGTCCCGATGTCGCGACTCGATCCCACGCCGCTGACTTCGCCTTAAGCTCCATGCGCCTTTAACTTAGTCGCCGGATGTCGCAGACATCAATATGTTGTCGCGACTTCCGATGACACCAGAGCTTTGAACTGTGGCTCTAGATGTCACGACTTCACTCTTACGTCGCGACATCAACTTATTTCCTCGCAGCTTCCTCAAAAGAAGTTTCAAGTCGTGACCTCAATATCTTGTTATTCATGTCGCGACCTGAATCAGATTTCCTTCAATTTCCTGATGTCGCGACCTCAAGGATCGGATCATAAACCCCAAAACTCGTATCCATGATTCAGCCGCTTACTTCGCTTCCCGCCAATTGATCGCACTTTTATTCCACTTATTTGGCGGCATTTTTTTATCGCTTTTTTTCTTCTTTCTTCCTGGTTTAACCGTTAATGACAAATATGTGAGTTTCTTCATAATTCAGATATCACTATTCAATTTTAATCGAAAAATCAAACATAAAAATGGACTAAAAGAGATGTGACTTTAAGCTCATCAAACTCCCCCCAACTTAAAATTTTGTCATTCTCAAGCAAAGGAAAGAAAGAATTGTTTGTCCTCAAACAAAATAATTTTTTAAGGACATTTTCTCGTGATTTGTTCTCATAGCCATTCAATTTAATCGTAATGCAAGGTATGCAAAATTTTCAGACATCTAGCTTCAAGTCCAGCCAAGGTCAGTCTCTACTCTTTATGCTATGCAAACTAACATGTTGAAATTGCTTACAAACAATAAACTCATTGGATCCCGTTGAATAATGAATTGTTTTCCTTTTCTCATTTTATTGTCGAGTCATTTAACTCCCTAAAGTTCTTCGCACTTTGATTGCTTCCTTCTTCCAAATTCCATAGGCTTGTTTTTCATATTGGTTCCACCGATGTAGTGAATTCAAATTCTTCCGCATCAATCAGGTCTTTTGGGTTTATATTGTGAGGTTTGGTAATGGGTAGGATGGAAGGAATTTTAGGTTAAGATTACCTCGAACATTTTCTCTTCTCTTCTATCCTTTCTTTCTTATAGTTTCCTCACAAACTCCCCTAAACTTCATGTTTGGGATATCTCTTGATTTCTTCATTTCACGTATCTCCCTATTTTACACTTATACTCTAATCGGGAATTTCCTTGGCCATACTACTAAGGGATAGTGCAATGTTTTAACTTTTAGGCTTCTAACAATTTTAGCTTAACCTTGGGTTAGTAACTCCTATACTGTATGGCATTAGGGTACTAGGTGTTGAAACAATTTCTAAGAACTTCTAATTGTTCAAGAGAGTTAGGCCACAAGATAAAACTTATCCCTAGAAGCATTCTTTTCTCGTTGCATTTTCTCGCTTCTTGCTTTTTTTCATTCCCTTTTGAGTTCCTCAAAATATATACTCCCCAAACTTCATTTTTCTCTCCTCCTTAGCCCCCTTCGGGTAATCATAGGCTCCTTACTCGAAGGATTGATGTCTTAGAATGAGTTGGGGTTTCCAGTTGGTTTATTTTTTTGAAGAATAGGCTTGTTGGCTCACTGAACTACTCAGATATGCATCAAGATATGAATGTGGATGGCTAGAAATTAAACTATCCAAGAATGGCCCGCATCATCTCTTGTCACCGTATCACTCAGGATTTCGCTCAATCAATAATCTAACAAATTCTAGAATCCTGATTTGAAGAAATCAGACTTAAACTATAAGGAGTATCTTGACTCATTTTTATTTATGAGTAGTTAAGTTAATTGATATTCAATGTGTTCCTGACTTATCGCTCATACCACAAACTCAAAAATATGCTTGTTCCATCCTCGTTATATTGCCTTCCTCTAACTGGACTTATCGCTAAATATAAGTAATTTTGCACTGTAAGGTTTCAATTAAACTATATGCATTTTGTCCATTCCGCACTCTTCCTCATTTCACCATTCTACTCTAATCGCGCTTCATTCAATTAAGATAATGTCCTCTCAGCAGTTTTTTATTCTTGAACTATTTCCTACCTTGATTTCCTAATCATGCAACCACAAAGCAACATAACATTGAACAATCAATTGCAAAATAGCACACAACACTTCAATTTAAATTTTTCATTTTATTTCTGATTCATTTGCAACTGTTGGATACACAATATGGGAGAAGGATGGTAAGAATGGTTAGGCAAGGAGAAGGTCTATTTTCTCTTTTTGGAAGAGGTGGCAAAAATATCAGGGGGATCCAGGTCTAAAGTGTTCAAATGAGCTAGGAATGAAGGGAATTTCATTTCCCCTCTTTCCTTTCTCTCTCTTCTGGTTTCCCTCTCAAGTCAGTTTCACGACAATCTCATTAGAGAGATCAACTTTCTTGTTCGCCCATCTCGCCTCTCCCCAAGCCATTCATCATGGTTTCCATTCCCCAACTATGATCAAGAATTTAGAAAGATTGTTGTTAATCAAATCTAAATTTTCAAGTCATTCCTTCTGCCTATAGGCTTCAACCTCCCATTGCTTTTTGTCTCTATCGTTCCACCCTTGTTTTCCACTCCCTCCGTAGATTTGTATAGTAACTTGAAACCCTTTATCCGCTCCCAAATTTTGTGTCATGCTCTCTTTATCTCTTTCTTAACAATGCTAGGAGTTGAGCATCTCGATCAAACTGCTTGTTATAGAAAGCTTCATGACTCAGCTTGAGTTTCGCAAAGATCTTGATCTTCCTTCATTTCTTTCTTGAACCCTTCTCCTGTCGCCTAACATTTTTCCCATCTGTTCCTCTTTTCTGTTCAGTTCTTCCTTCCACTGTTGTTCTCTTCTTTGGATCTCCACCTCATGCTCCCTTTCTTTTCTAACCTTTCCTTCCCACTGCTGGTCTCTTCTTTTCACCTCTTTTCATGCTGTCCCTCTCCTCACCTCAAGTGGTTCCACTCCTTCTCTCTTTCTTCATTCTTTTCTCGCATCAAATCGAGAGCCTGCACTGAATTAACCTCTCTTGTGCTCCTCTTGAGCTTTCTCCGTGTTGGAAATTTCTGTTTTGTACAGGAGGAGAACTGGCCAAGGGGATGGAGAAGTCTATTGGGCCTGCCTTCATCCCGCCCTCTTCTTCAATATCTCGCAAACGTAATCAGGGTCGTGATGTCACCGGTGCTCGCTCTCGATCTGGCCGGGTCTCCTTTTCCTCGGTCCTTCGCCTTGGCTTCACTCCTCCGTTTCCTCTACCAAAGACTCCCTTTCCTCCGGTCTCGGCCCTCGCTAACTCCCCGTCGAAGGAGTGGTGAAGCTTTGGGGACTCTCTTCTTCTCGACCCCCAAATTCCTTCACCCCAAATTCCTTCAAGCACAGAACCGTGATTGTCACGGACGAGGAAGCACCCTTTTGTTCCCTTCATGATACCTATGATAGAGTTCTCTATGATAACTCCTATATTGATCCTGCACTTTGAGTATGGCGCAGCCAGTTATTTACCTTCTTGTTCTCTCATCAGGTATAAACAGCCACAAGTTGGAACTAAAATGCATGCAGGAAGTAAAACCATACCTTCGCTTCTCAAAGGAGGCTTCCCTATTCGTAGTTCTCAGCTTTCCTTCTCCTGGTCTAACCCTTCCATCGTTGAGCTTCAAGAATCTTTCTAAAATTCGGGGTTTTCCAAAATTTTCTTGAATTTGAGCTATGCTTGTGTATTGTCATCCTATTAGGCTCCCATTATGGCCTTGGCTTCAGACATGAGACCTGCATCTCTAACATAAACGGCTCCATCCTTCCTTCCTACCATATTGGAATAAAACTTTCACCAAAGGCTTCAGATATACCCTCAAGCAGGTGCGCAGAGACTCTCCCATCCTCTCTGCTCTATCATCTCCTTGAAAGGAGTCACAGGGTTTTTGAATCTTCTCTCTGTAACAAAACCCTTGTTAGCATAATACTTCCTCCACTGGGAATAAGCTTCATCTGAGACGAAGTCTTCTACTTCTTCTTCTCTCCTCTTTCCCTTTCCCCTTTCTGCCCTTTCTTGAGAAGTCCCCGGAGCTTCGGGTGCTTCTGCTGGCATCTCTCCTGCTTGTTCTTCCCGACGAATCTCCTCTAACTGTTCTCCTTGACGAGTTTCTTCTTCTTCTGATTGTTCGTGTTCCCTCATTATCTCGTCTAGGTTAGGAACCAGGGTGGGAATTTCAGCCATTGGAAGCAAGAGAAAAGCTTTTTCGACGTTTGAATGCTAGGGTTTTCTGAGGTTGAGATTCGGAGGAAGACGAAGTTAATGGTTATGTGGGTTGGAGGAATGAATAGTTTCCAAATAAACAGAATTCAATCAATGTTGTGGGCTAATTAATGATTCAATTAAGAATTGTCGCGACTTCAATTCCAATTTCTTTTTATTTTTAGGTCATTAAATTTAGGGCTTTGAAGAGTGGTTGGCACATGTCGATTCTTAATGTCGCGACCTACCTAATATGTCACTTTACAATACGTGGTTCTAAAGATTTGCTCATGTGCGACAATCCTTCTTCTTTTGAAACTTAATTCATCACGCGACATGCATCTCCCTTCTTCCATACTCACTAATTGTTCTTTCCAAAGTGGTCACGACATCAATGTTTAGGATACACTTGTCGCGATACATAACCTTGCCAAGTCGTGACTAAGCCCTTATTCAATGATTTCAAAACTTTGAATTCTCTTATTGTTCCTAACCCGCTATAGGGACATCTCTTCGTGCATATTTTAAGCAAAGATTTAACAATTAATTCAAATATATTCACAGAGTTGCTATGGGGAAAAGCTATCCCTTTTCTCACATGTCGCGAATTCTCCTCGCAAGTTGGGCCGGAATTACTCCCGTAGTTGCCTTGCTATTCATGTCTTTTAACCCGCCTCGTAAAATCGCAATATTCAAGAAAATTCTAATTAAACTACAATCTATTTCTAAAATTAAATCTATCCTTCTAGAAACAAATCGACCTAATTTATCAAGAATCAAAAGAAAAGAAATAATTCAAAATTTAAATTGCACTAAAATCCCCGCGGCCTCCCATTAGCCGCTTCGCCAGTCCTTAGTCGACTTGCCAGTTGTGGTTCTTCTTCTTTTTCCTCAAGAACCAAATTTGAGTTCTTCACTTTCCTCTTCCTCGCTGAGATAATGCTTTAACCTTTGTCCATTGACCTTGAATTCTTCCCCTCATCATCGATCAAAGGTTATTGCTCCAAATGTAGTACTTGATACCACTCGTGTATGGCCCACTCCAATTGGATTTAATTTTCCCGAAACAACTTCTGTACCTAGAATCAGTGCCACACCCGCTCTCGTTCGAACTCTTTCCTCAGATTTTCCATCATGCCATTTCTTTGTCTTGTCTTTGTATATTCTAGCATTATCATAGGCTTCATTTCGCTCTTCCAATTCGCATACTTGGAGCAATCTTTCTTCCTTTGCGCACTTTGAAATCGAAGCTTATCTCTTTTAACGGCCTCACATTAGTTTATTCTAATTCAAGAGGTAGATGACATGGTTTGCCAAACAACTCAGATGGGACATTCCAATGGGGTCTTGTATGTACTCCTGTAGTTCTCAAAGTGCATCATCAAGCTTGGGAAGACTCACCCTTCCCGCTGAGCTCACGCCTTTTCAAGCACTCTTTGATCTCTCCGTCAGAAATTTCGCTTGTCCACTGTCCGGGACGATAGGCTAAACTCATTACATGCTTGATCCCATACCGCCATGAGTTTTGCAAATATTTTGTTTAAATCGGGTTCCCCATCTAATGATGGTTCCGGGGTTCCAAACTCCGCTTCAAAATATTCTTTTTGCAAGAAACTCACAAATCGTATTAGCATCATTCGGACAAAGAATGTGGCTTCCACCCATTTCGAGACGTGCATTCATCGCTAGCGCATGTATAGGTTTCCAAATGATGGTGGAAAGGTCCCATAAAATCTATTCCCCAACATCAAAAATTTGTATCACCATAATACCTTTAGGGCATTTCATTCATGTCGCCATATTTCCAATCCTCGGCACGATCACACAATTTACCCACTGCACACCGAAGATAGTGGGCCAAATAAAACCCCGATCGAGTATCTTGTGCGCTGCTCTTACTTCCCGAAAATGTCCCCATATGGTGATGCATGGCATTCATTTAAAATGTTGCCTTGCCCACCTTCTCTCGCACATATCTCCTATTATCATGTCAGACTCTTTGAATAAAAAGCGGGTCATCCCAAATATAATATCTCGGCCGTCGCTTCCTGAAGTTTTTCCGTTGGTAGTCGAATTCTCAAGGCATTACCCAGCCGCTCGATAATCTACACACGCATACCATGGAAGTCGAAGGAAACCTTAAATAATTGCTCATCTCGGGAAGTTCTCTCAATCGTGACATTTTCTTCATCACCGCTTCTTTCTACTTCGATAAGTGGCTCTACTCCATCATACATCCCTTTTGTCCCTTATTTCCAATCAAACTCTTGCAACAGCAAAGATCACCTATTTAATCTTATTTATTCCTTTTCAAGATCAGTACTTGATTGCCGCATGATCAAGCAAGGTGAATTACCACATGGGATCCCAAATGTATTGCCTAAATTTTTCGTCGCAAGCAAATACTATGGCTAGCATTCCTTTCGCTATTTAGTAGTTCTCCTCGTGCTTCATTGAATGGTCCCACTAGCATAGCATATGGCCCCGAATACTTCTTTCTTTCCCCCAACACAGCTCCCATAGCAAATCACCTGCATCACACATTATTTCAAACTCTGATCCCATTCTCAAAAAAGAATTATAGGTGCCTCCTCGTATCACTTGAGCTTGATTTCGTTAAAAGCATTCTTCGCAGGAGTCATCAAAATCGAACTCAGATCTTTCCAAGAATCCGTATAATGGTCCTGGCTATTTTTGAAAAATCTTGATAAATCTCCGTAAACCCAAAGATCCCAAAAACCTCTTACTCCTTTACTGTGGTAGGTGGTGCAAGAGTCTTGATAATGGATACTTTAGACTCCGATCAACTTCTAGTCCAAGAGCGTAAATTTTATGCCCAAGAACAATACTCTTGCTAATATAAAATGGCATTTTTCCCAATTCGTTGCTAGCCGCCCTGTCTCGCATCTTTGAAGTAATTAGCTCCCGCACTGTTTAAACATTGATCAAAGCCGGGATCCATACACAAAGAAAAATCATCCATGAAATTTCCATCACTTCTTCAACCAATCTGGAGAATATAGACACCATGCACCTCCTGAATGTAGCTGAGCATTACATAACCCAAACGCATCCTTCCTCAAGGCAAAGGCACCATAAGGGCATGTGAACGTGGTCTTCTGATCCCTTCCGGTGCAATATAATCTGATTATATCCCAATACCCATCCAAAACAAAAGTGAGGTGTCCCGCTAACCTATCCAACATCCGATCAACGAAAGGCAAAGGAAAATGATCTTTTCGTCGGGCCGTATTCAATTTCCCCAGAATCAATACATACCTCCATCCTGCTCTTGTTGGAATCAATTCATTTTTTCTACTTCGATCACAAGAACCCCTTCTTGGAACCACATGAACCGGGCTCCACCCAAGGACCGGCCCGAGATAGCATAGATAAACCAAAGATTTAACTTAAGCACCTCCTTCCCGACTACTTCCTTCATCACCGGATCTCACCTCCTCCGTGTTCTACAGATGGTCTCAGTTCTTCAGCGTAATCTTATGCATGCAAATTGATGGACTCGATACCTTCAGCCTCTTCTTCAATGGACCAAGCTAGCGATTCCTTTATGCTTCCTTAATATTTCCAAGAATCTTTGTTCCTCATTCTCACTTAATCCGGGTCAAATGATCACCGGTTTTTTCTTGGTAATTCTAAGTAGGCATACTTTAAAATGACATGGCAATCCTTTCAAAACCGTACCTTCAGATCGGTCTCTTGATGAGTTTCCTTTTCACTACCTTCCCCATTATCTTTCTCGCTTTTGCTTCGCTCAGTCATTACGCTTCTACAAAGATGCAAATCGCTACAAGGAATTTCCTGCATTAGACATCTTCAAGATACCGACTCCATCTCTTTTCTATTGATAAACCGAGTGTTACAATCATTGTTAACATCGTGGTTGGAAGTAGAGACAAAATCGCCTACATTGTAGCCTTCCTTTTCCCTCGTCTATATTCTTTGCATACTTTTAATCGTTACTAATGTTTCTTCTCCAACCCCCAAGATGAGAACTCCTTTTGCATGTCAATCAAGGTCGCCTCCAAGAGCTAGGAATGGTCTTCCTTAATAGTAGTGGGTACTTGTGAATCTTCTTCCATGTCCGTAATGATGAAGTCTATCGAATAGGCTAAACCTCCTTAACAAAGGACCAACACATCTTCAATGACCCCTTCCGTGTTTCACCATCGACCGTTCGCCATTTGAAGAGGCTTGTGGGAATAAGCTCCCAAACTTAATTTCTTGGCAATGCAAAGAGGCATCGATTGATACTAGCTCCAGTCACAAAGAGCTTCATGGACTCCATTCTCTAACAATACACTCCGACTGTGAAACTTCCCGGGTCCTTCCATCTCACGGTAGTTCCTTTTATGATTATCGCATCAAGAAGTGGCAAAAGAGATTCACTATTCCTTCTTCTACTATTTTTCTTTCTTGCTCAAGATGTCCTTCAGAATTTACAAAGTGGCATCCGAGTCACCACTTCAAGAAAAGGCATACCGATCTCCAAATTTTCCGGAAAGTTTTCAAGAACCTTGCAAACCCGCTCTTCCATTCGATTTCTCAATAGCCTTGTGGAAATGGACTGCTGGTTTAAGTCTTTGATGTTCTTTCTTTTCTACTCCTCTTCTTTATCATTCTCCTGTCTCTTCCCTTTCCGGGTCTTGCTACTTCTTGTTGCCGCCACCTTTTCTTTCCTCTCTTCTAACTCCTTCCCACTCCTCACCGCACAACCATGCATTTTGGTTCTCCGTGTCACTGGGGAAGGTATCTTTCTTCTGACTTTGCGGGCTAGCTGCCCTATTTGTGTCTCCAGGTTCTTCAGGGATGCATTGGTAGTGTTCTGAAAAATTTGAAAATTGGTAGCAGCTGCTTCCAATTCTCCAAACTTTTGTTCATGGAGGTTCAATGTACCTTTTGTATTATCCCCATAACCGCAACATCCGGTTCCTCAAAAGATGGGCCCTCTGACCCCGATATTCGCTTCTCGTGCTCATTTCCCGCTACGCCGTCGCCGAACCCAGGTCACGATACCCTTGTTGAGGTTCGCCCCGCTCGTCTCGGGTATTCTCCACCATACGAGAAGTTCTCATGGTTCCCGAAAGCCGTGATAATGTGCCGGAAGGTTAGATTGGGTTTGAAATGGTAAGCTCTTGCTCACCCAAATAATTAACCTTCTTTCAAAGATCATAAAGTCCTTCGCTACTCTTTTCAAGACCCTTCATTACACCTCCCTTTCAATTGCTCCTATTTTGAGCTGTGTGTCTTCCTTTCTCGCTTGTCTAACCTATGCATAATGGCATCCAACTTGGCCTCCATGGCTGTCACATCATCTTGCTCAGCTCCATGATTCCCTTTCCTCTCTCGTTTCCTGGAAAGCTCGAAGGAGTTTCTCTATGTTACATTTAGCCGATCTCTCAATCACTCTTTGCTCTTCAAAGACTTTTTTTCTTCGCTTGAATGCTCCACATGAAGCATCAATGATCCCTTTTGATATTATATCATTCATGGCATGATATACAATCCAACTGAGTCTTCCATCTATCCCATGCATTGACATCTTCTCTAAGAACCGTTGAATCTTTCCCCAAGCTACATAATGTGCTTTCATCTTCCTCATTGAACAAAATGATTTCCTCCTTCTTTCTTGGGTGGTGAGGGTCAGAAAGAATCTACCTAAGTAGTTTCTACTACTCCCTCCTAAGACTTACCAGAACCATATGGTAAAGATTCATACCATGTAGCCAAGTGTATTCTTAGAGAGAATGGGAATAGATGCGCTTTATGATTTCGGGTCTCACCCCATTCACTTAACAAGATTGCCATCCCGAGGAATCTTCCCAGTGCTCATTCGATCTTCAGCTGATGACCAAGAACTCGATGTCGCCGGACCATGGGTAATTCGTGGCCGGCTTTAATTCAAAATTATTAGCATCTACTCGCAGCCGCCCGATCGCCGAGTATCTCTTCCCGTATAATTGGTCCTAGAAATCCTCCATTGTACTACATCGGAGGCCTCTAGCTTTTCTATATGTATTTCAACCCGATCCTCGCTTTCATCCGCTACATGGCTGAGTTTTCTCGCCTTCTTGGTCTCTTTCTCAAAGCTTCCGAGCGCCCTTTCTATTTCCGTGTCACTGGAATCGACGTTGTTCGCTTCCTATGCATCAAAGTTTTTCTCGAAAGCAAAACATACTCCCATTATCAGATTAGTCAAATCATAAAATATATTCACATGTGGGTTGTTAAAGGTCACATCAGCAAGAGTCACCGCTTGAAAAGCTATTTTTGTTCTTTTCTTTTAAAATGTCCAAATTAGTATTTCTTTCTTTCATCTCGAATATTGATTTACTTAAATTTGATCCCTAAGAATTCGCCATAAAAACTTTGTCGATCGAGACCAGCACATATACAAATTTCTGACACTATTACCCAAGGACTATGGTATAATCCCCGGCAACGGCGCCATAAAACTTGTTGACATTATACTATATAAACCACCAATCTCTTAGAGTAAATCATTTTCAAAGTTTGGTTTTGGTCTGATATTCTGCAAGTGCACAGGTCGACAAGTAATAAAATGGATTTAAGTCCGTATATCGATCCCACGTAGATCTCAAGAATTTTAAATCAACTACCCCCGACTACTCAATTTCCATACTATTTGGACCACAAATGATAGTGTGGATCCAAAGATTAAGGTGCAATGAAGATTAAACTAACAAAAGGAAAATAATCGAACTAACCAACAAACTCGAAAAAATAGAAATAAAGAATAATGAATTTCTAGTTAAAGAACCGAATACCGAATAATAGTTATCCTCGTAAGACACGCACAGGTCGCTATAGTGAACTATCGATTCCCGAGATAACCGATAAGATTTCGATTATCTCAAATTTCGTAACTGGTCTAAGGCGCCAGAAGGTACCGATCTCTCCACATCTACATTTCATTATCTATCTTATGACCTGATTCTCTCGAATACAGGGAATTAGGATAACTACTTTAAAAAGGGACTTCCTTAACTGGTATTTTTCTTTGCAATACTTCATACCCATTTTATGGACTGTAAACCTTAGCTCCTCAAGTTATCTAATAAGCAAGGATATACAACTTCCGCATTGCTCCTCCTAAATTAGAATAGATCAACCTTTCCTTGATTAGATCCTCACTACCACCCGGATCGCCTCACTATCCGAATTGAGATGAACTCTTTGCTTGTTTAAATAGATACAACTCCATTCAACTCCTGCTCTCATTTCAAGTGAGAAGAGGATTTATCTGCTGAACTATTAAAACTCAAAAGATCCCTTAATAGCGTGTTAATATATACCTTCAAAGAAATGCACATTACTTCTCAAAGAATGTCTTCCTTGTGTCAATTTCGAGGACCTCCTGAAATCGAGCAATGACGCAAATCTTAACGTATAAGAAACTCGATATTCGATCCCAAGAAAATAAACCCAAAACCGTATAAATTTATTAACCGAAATTAATACAGGTAGTCGGAACGACTACAGAGCATAAATTCGACCATAACGCTCACTTAATGGAAGCCGGATTCCCCACCATCGAATTACACAATACAAAGATTCTCGATCATAAGAATAACCCGCAATTTGAAATCGAAAATAATCGACCTGTAAATTGTCTCAACTTCAAAACATTCTGTAGTAATTCTTGAAATAAATCGAATCAGATTCAAATTCTTCACCAAACGATAACATCCAGACATTCGTAAAATACAACTTAAAAATAAAAATACGAGCATAATCCGCTTCTAAAAAGACTAAACAAAAATTAAGAAAAAAAGAAGAAAAGAAAAGAAAAGAAAATAAAGAATGAGCTACCATCCGCACTTCTGCCTGCGGGCCGCCAAGTCGCTTAATGAGCCGGATACCGCTGTATTTATAGGTTTCCGCTTGGGTCCTAATCCCAATATCACCCATCGCGGGATTTCGTGAGTATCCAGCCCAAGTCACCGCTCGTCGCTACTTCAGCTTCATGTCGCACATCAATCTCACGTCAGCGACATCAATTTACTCTATGTAGCCTTGATCCGTCATTCTGATGTCGCTGACATCACTATCTTGTCGCGACATCTTCACGCCTTGGCAAGCCTCAATTGTTCTTTCCGATGTCGCGACGCCGATATCTTGTCGCTAATTTCTACCATATTTCAACTCGCCATTTTCAATCGATGTTCCGGATGTCGCGATATCAATCTCTCTTATCGCGATATCATCTTATGGAACCGTAGGTTTCAATCGTCGTTTTGATGTCGCGACGTCAACATCTTGTCGCGACCTCTCTTCACGTCTTTGCAGCTTTGATCTGGTCGTTCCTGATGTCACGACATCGATATCTTGTCGCGACCTCACTTCATGAAGCGTCATCCTTTAACTGAGCAGGTCTGGTGTCGCGACTTCGATCTCATGTCGCGACATCCGCTTATGGCTTGCAGTCTTCTCTTGATGGTTCTTGATGTCGTGACTTCAAATCTTGTCGCGATTACTATTGATGTCGCGATATCAATCTCTCGTCGCGACATCAACTTAGTTCTCTCGTGCTTCAACTGTCAAGCCCCACCCCGCCGACCGATCCCACGCCGCACACGCCTTAAGTCTTTGCATCTTTTAACTTGCGCCGATGTCGCGACATCAATATGTTGTCGCGACTTCGATTTATGACTCTGTAGCTTTGAACTGTGGCTCTAGATGTCACGACTTCACTCTTACATCGCGACATCAACTTATTTCCTCGCGGCTTCCTCAAAAGAAGTTTCAAGTCGTGACCTCAATATCTTGTTATTCATGTCGCGACTGGCACCGATTTCTTCAATTTCCCGATGTCGCGACCTCAACAACCGACCGTGTAAAACCCCAAAACTGCATCCACAGATTCCACCACTTTTCATTCGTCAAGCACTGATCGCACTTTTTATTCTACTTATTTCTGCATTTTTATCAAGTCTTCTTTCTTCCTTCGTCTACCGTTAATGACAACAGGTGAGTTTCTTCATAATTCTGTATATCAATTATTCAATTTTAACTGAAAATCAAACAGAAAAATGGACTAAAAAGAGATGACTTTTAAGCTCATCACATCCAATACAAGCCGAGGCTCTCAAAGAAGTCTTAGCCGACTCCTTGCGTAGTCACCACAAATCATGACGCCCACATAAGGTCAGGATCCTTGTGTCGATGGGGCTTCTAGACAATCGTGAGCCGAAGACGGCCTATTAGCTATCCTCCCTAGCCGGGAAAGGATCGAGCATGCAGTTTGTTTAGGCTTCGATGCCTCCAACAACGAGTCAGAGTATGAAGCCTTGATACCGTGAGTTGAAATTCGCACCTCGCCCCGTGTGCCGATAACTCCAATTCGGCGACTTAGCCGTCAGGCAGGACAAGTTAACGTCGAATTTTTGAGTCCGTGGAACCCCAATGGCGAAATATGCTTCCTAGTCAAATGTAAATCGAGTACCCTCTCGGCTCCGGAGACTTGAACATGTCCCCTGTGGACAAAGAATGAGGGCCGATGCCTTAGCCACAAGGCTACCTCTTTGCCGCAGAAGGAAACGAGCATACCTCCCCCATCTACTATCAACCGTGACTATCCATACCGTATATGCAAGTAATGAGCAAAGGAGTCTCCCCATCTTGACGGATCCCATACGCCTACATAGCCACAGGAGCTACCCGATGACGTAAAACAGAGCAATACAAAATTCAGATTCACCACAAAGTTCTCCCTAGTAGATCGTAGTTATATAAACGTCCCCAGCTGACCATACTTGAAATGTTCGACTCCCGAAAAGGCAGACGTTGGCCGAAGTTACATGAAGGTATATGAAACCACTCTGAGGAAGAACACTAGCTCACCTGCTCACACACGTGGTACATCGGCCAACTATGAAGTCGATGCCGCCACTGACGTCGAAATGCGACCACGAACGTCTCCCATTTTAAAATCTCCAGTGCAAGATTTAGTTTCCATCTCTAGTCAGTGGCCATTCACACAATGGGGAATTGATATTGTGGGCCCATTCCCCACCGCTCCGCTAAGAAACTATTACCGGTCGCTACTTAATTACTTCAAGAATATGGATAGAGGTCAAGCCTTCACATCTATCAAAGACAAGAGATGTCGTTCTGCTCATCCGAAGAACATCGTCTGGCTTGCTCATGATCCCGAGATCAATCAGATCAAATAATGGGCCGCAGCTTGGATACCAAGTATATCGAGACTTTTGCCGTGGAACCCGAAAATACGAAATTTGTTCTCCACCCCAGATCCTCAAAGCAACGCTGCCAAAGCCCCAATAAGACCCCCGTTAATCGCCTCAAAAGCGGCAGATTCCGCTAAAGGAAGTGGAGGAACCGCTCAGGTGCTCGGGCCACAGGACTACGAGACCCGAAAGCCGACCGGCCGCTTCCTTCGCACTCTCACCTACTCGATGGAAGTCAAGTATCCCTACCGAAATCGCCTACCCACTGTCCGCACAAAGAACGCCCGACTCCAAAGAATGAAAAATCTATGATAAGAGAGTTAGACACTAGTGGATGAGTCATGAAGCGGCAAAGAACTATGGCATCCTATCGCCAGAACTCTCTTATAACAAACTGGTAAAGCCTCGAATGTTCCAAATTCGCGATCTGGCCATGAAAGTTTTTGAGAACGCACCCCACGACGGAAAATTCCAACCTAATCCAGAAGGCCTCAGAGACGTAGTCGCGCCGGGAATCCGTATCCTATGCTATAGACAACCGATGAACCCCAGATCTAATGAAATCATGCACTTAAAAAGGTATTATCAATAAAAGAATGTCTTTATTATCCACTACTAGCATATCTTCGCAACTCAATACAGGGTCAAATTCCAAGTCCAAAGGCTGGCGGCCACTGACTATTGGCCTTACCAACCCAGACATCACATATGGTCGGGTCAAATTATAAGTCCGAAGTACAAGAAGCTCACTGATCGCCTGGCCAAAATTCCCGCATCAAGATCCGGGTCGGTTAAATTACAAGTCCGCGGCGCATACCATTGACTGCTCGCCAGCCTCGATCAGCATCCGTCGGGTCACCATAAACGGCTACGTTAGCCATCGATCGCCTCGCCTGCAAATTTCATATCAAGACCGTCGGGTCACTACAAGTCCGGCGACGAGTTCACCATCTCGCCTCGGCCCAGCCGCATCACATCCGGGCCGGGGTCAAATTACAAGTATGGGCTGGTGGCGCTTCATCGACTGGCTCGACCAAACCCAGATCACATACGGTCGGGTCAGCTCATAAGTCCGGCGCTGTGAGTTCACTCGACCGTCGCCAAATTTCATCACATCCGGCTAGTCAAATTACAAGTTCGGCGACGTTAGCCACTGACTCCGCCTCTCGCCCACCTCATATAACATCCGGGCCGGGTCAAATTACAGTCCGTGCGACACAAACACGCACTGCTCGGCCCAAACTGCATCACATCCGGGTCATCAAATTACAAGTCCGGGCGGCGCAGCTTCACCGACCGCCTCGGCCCCACCGCATCACATTTATTAGTCAAATTACAAGTCCTGACGACGCAGCCAATGACTGGTCCGGCCAGCCAGATCATATTTGCGTCCACCATAAGTCCGAGCACAAGATCCTAACGTGCCCAGCCCAACATCCAATCAGTTAAAGTCACTAGTCTGGCTCTCTGTAGAAAAATTCTACCAGTCACATATATGTACTCAAAATAAACATTAAAAAGAAATGGGTAGAAATCCAAAAGGGACAATGTCAAAACACTGAAAATGACCGAAGCAAGAAAGAAAAGCAAATTGTTTGGTGCGACAAACACTAAAACAAGCCCCGTCTCAACAAGAACTTAAAACTCTAATCAGCCAGGGGATCCGTCGGAAGAACTGCCTCATCTCGATCCGTTGGAAGAACTACCTCCTCTCCGACAGTGGATGGACTATTCGTCAAGCGGTCTTCCCCGCTAACAACTATAGGATCCAAAGAAGAAGCAAAGAAATTCGATCTGCCTGGGGCACGGATTGGCAAAGAACCCGCAAAGAAGCGGAACTCAAGGGTTCGCATGCGATCCTGGATTTCCGCTTGCTTCCCCACGTATGTCAGGGCGCTAAAGCTGCATCAACCATAGCCATAATTAAAAGCTGGGACACCGCTGAGTCAACTAGCCTCTATCATCTCCCTGTTTGCCGACAATTCTCTCCGGAAGAAGTCATCTTGACAACTCCGAGCTCCCATAACCAGCTACTTTTTTCTCTCGCCTAAATGGCTATTTTCTTCCTCTACCTTCTTGCAAGCCTCCCCTGTGGTGGCCAGCGCTTCCTGAGCGGCTCCGTGATCGAACTCCGCCTTCCACCGAGCCTCTTCTGTAAGCCCTAAGGCACGCTGAACCCGAGCAAGCTCGACTCCCACCAGCTCAGTAATTATGGGCCCTCAACGGCTAATCTTACTATACCGCCATGACATGTCAGATCTCTCTCAAATTTCTCTACAAGTGCCCCTCAACGATTCTCTAGCCTTCCACTCTCCAAACGATGATACGCTACCGACTTGTTTTAACGAGGCACTCGCATCTCTGGCTCGCCATACCCGCCGAACAAACAACCCAATCGCCTGCATCCCTCAGTCGCTCTTCAAACTCATGATGTCAGCAGTTGTCACAAAGATTTCGATAGTAGTTACGGCCTGCAAAGGAACCCATTAGCAACAAATAAGATAAGTAATATCATTAAAATCGCCGGAGGAACCGCATATCTTACCAACTCGGTCGGCTGGACAAAGTTGCGATTCCGGACCTGTATCCCATCATCAACGATCTGCTGAAAATCTTCCTTCGGAGTAGAGGTAGGGAGGTTCACCGAGTAGTCTTCATGAAGGCCCATGCCACGGGCAGTTACAGGAACCCGGTAAATGTGCGGGTACAAATTGTTTAGCCGACCAGCTGCGGATGCCTCACGATGGAAGGGCTCCCAGCGGCGTAGGATATCCTTCACCTCTTCCACCCTAGGGGCCGATATCTCCACTCTCGGGGGCTCTAGGCCGGCGGAAAAGGCGGATTAAGGGTTAACACCTCAGCCCAGGACGGGTGGGCTGCAGGAAACCCAGGCCAGTGAAGCCGATTTACTTGGTCTCTTCGCCACGATCGAAGGCAGGGGAATTACTTGGGCTCGGTGGGGCGGGTCACCTACGTTTGATTACGGTTGATCGGCCCGGGTCGGTCAGATTCACCGTTGCCCCAGTCGGGAGGCGAGGATAATGTCTTGGGTCCCGAACTTCCGTCGGCGGCGGTGATCATCGAAGCCGGTGACTTGGTGCGATTGGATAGGGACGACATCAGGCTCCTCCTTTCGAGCTCACGGTCGCTTTCTTTTCCGTGACATAGTTGGCGCAACCTCGCCGCCCTCTCCATCCGCTCTTCCTCCAAATCTTGAGGACTGTCCGCGTCGACAGGAGCCCAAGGTATAAAATTTTCACACCTGGACGGGGCCCCGGTAATTTACGCAAGAGGGAGGGAACGCTAAAGAAAATCTCCTCTGGCTCCGTAGCGAAGAAAACGAACAGGTCCCACTTTGCGAGAAACGAGCGACCAGTGCGCCGGTCTCCACACTTGCAGGCTCGATTGCTGACTACTAGATTCTTGGAGGAGCTGGTACCCCCTGAAACTAGACGCCACACGTCCGCAATCACAAAATGCTCCCCGTCCACAATGTTCGAAGGCAGCGGCCGGGGGATGACTGGGGTATAAGGCGCCGGGTGATTTCTCACGGCCGATATATTCTGTCGGGTAAGCGAGACACAGGTAGCGTTCCTGCTTTCGGAGTCTCAAGAGTCGGCGCGGATCTTCTCAAAGGCTTCGACTTCTACCCATTTCACCAGCCTTCCCCTCCAAGCCTTTCATGCGTAAGTAATTACCGGTCAACACTTCATAACATCAGGATGTATGCTAACAAACTAGAATCGGCATAACCCTGAATGAGCACAGGAAGGGTGGGGCCGGTTAACATTAAAAAGGGTAACCACAGGAACCGGAGATCTGAATCAGGACCCCTCACTAGTAATGCCCCTTTCACCTCGGTCTTAGGAGAGTTAGGAAGCCCATTTACAATCTGAAATCGGGGGTTCAAAACCGACATAGACATCCGGCTGACCACATCTAACCCGAGGAATAAATAATGAGAATCTGCGAAGAAAGATCAAAATTTGGTACAAATGATTCAGTACACAGCTGCCTATTAGGAATACGGATCACGTTGGGATGGACGAGGGCCGGCGACGCCCGGGTAAAGTGCAGAAACTACTTAACTATGGCCGGCATGGGAAAACGTAGACTAGCTGCTAAATGCTCACGAGTAAAGAACACACCATTGTGTTCTCCACCCAGCGTAGAATCATCCGCCCTCTCCATCAACCGAATGTCGATGTTATCAGGCACCTCGCAATACACCTTTAGGTCCTCCATCGTCAAGGACGCAATAACATTACTTGCAGAAGGTTTCGCTCGGGGCCGTCCTCCGGGGCGACCACTTGTGGAAGTTTCCTCCCGACCCCTCACCATTCTGCAAGTAGATTAAAAGGAAAGGAAAAGATGAAGATTAGACCCTAGGCATATACCAAATAAGAGTAAGGATAACCCCCTAGCCCGGGCAATAGCTGCCCGAGCACAACAAGAGTTAAGACTCCTCCCTTTTCCCCCCCAAGCTTTTAATGACCCGAGGAAATGCGTCACCTCTGCAGGACTTGACACTAAGGCATAACGACTCTTGCACGTGGGACGACGGGCGGCGGCACCGCGGTGACACACCAACGGAATCTGAAAGAGGCGGTTTATAGCGGCGGTTGGTTCTTGAAGAGGAAGAAGATAAGCCAAAGCAACACGGAAGGAAGCGGGATAAACGCGTGATGCTATCTATATATATCACCCACTTTAAGTCTGATCGCCATTAATGCGGCGTTATTTGTCTTACGTATCTAAACCGCCATGACGGCTCACATTCCAGTGCATCTTAGATTAACGTGGGCCAGACCCAAAGGCCTTCCTCTTGGACGGTTAAGCCAACCCACTAACAGGTTTTAAAGTAAACAATTAGCCTTGGATAAAAACATAAAATTACGATAAGGCACAAGAATAAAAAACTACAATTTTATTAATTGCACCTAAAAGGTGTTCGACGTTACATAAGTAATGCTTGATACCAAACTAAGTTTTACAATACATTTCAAGCCTACAGTACATCCTAAGTAGAAAGCCTCAAGTGTAAGTAAAGTGAGAGATGGAGATGGGTGAACCGAGCCGAAAAGACCTGGGGCTGTAGCGGGAGGCTGAGAGATGGAGATGGAGTGAGCGAGCAAACTCTCGGTACAGTAGGGCTAAGATGGAGATGGGGCTGAACGAGAAGCAAAAAACCTCCATACCTCCGCAGAGGCCAAAAAGGGGGAAAATGAGAGGATGAGGATGGTAAAATGAGAGGATGAGACTGGTGGAGAGCTTGAGCAACCCCCGCGTAATTCAGTAGGGGGTGTCCTCGGATGTAGAGGCTGCCATTCAAGTTTTAGAACCACCCAAACGCCTCCCCGAACATTTTCAACTCCGCTCAATCCATATAGTCCCTGATAAACCCATGCCCGGACGGCATGGCCAACCAATCGATAACTATCCCACATTCTCCAGTCCCTTCACCACAGGTTCTCCATCATTGATCTGATGTCTTTCTCTACCAGATAAACTTGGAAAACCAGTGAGATAAAGAACTTCGTTGCTCTCGCCTTTTATAACTTCTCCTAAATCTCAGGACTGATACAAATGATCCAAGAGCATCTAATGCAGTTATGAAAAAGTTGCAAAATTTATGTTGGTAACTGGCGTGGCCGTGGAGCATTTCCCATAGCGTGTGATCCGGCTGGTTCTTTTCAGCAGGGGCGATCTTCCTCCTCGCGAAAAGGGGGCATTGTGGAGTACCTTGGGCACAGGCTGACATGTTGTGGGTACCTCGAGCCTAGGCCCAACATCCCCAGGCCGACCATTTCGACCCAGCGACCTAAAGGAAGCGATCCGCCCGGACCGGCGAGTACGGCGGAGCCCTCGCTAAGGTAACCCCGAGGGAATTAGGCTGACGCCGGCCCGGTATGGGAGCGTCAAGCGACCCGCCGCGGGGCGTTTGGGAATCTCTTCTTCGGACGTCGTGCTCTTATTTTTCGATTGCGACTCACTTCAGATCTCCACTCTACAAACATGAGTACATCCATGAACAAACCCGGTCGCCCCTGACTAAGTAGGAAAGTCCGCTTAATCGTGTTCCTATCAGGAATGCAATTACAGAAAGGGAAGAACAAGTCATCCCTTCCGAAATAATAACCACCTTCCCTCAATATTATAGGGATAAATGGTCCACAATCCAAAGAGGACGGATCTTCCTTCCTCCCTCCATAAAGAAGCTGAATTACATCGAAAAGTGCATTCTAATCGAGAAAGGCGGTTGCTTCTTTCGAATCTTCCCGAGAAAGACTCCTTTGCCATCGGAGGGGCGACGGATCACCGTCGTCTTAGTGTTTGTTTCTACGGAGTTCTTTGTCGGATTCTTTGTTAATTGATGAATGCCACGACGATCCATTGACTCTCAGAACTCAAGAGACCACATATTTCAGGTATATGAGCGATTCTTTGCCAATATTCCCCTGTTTTAGCTCTGCATCTTTCTGTCAATTGAGGACAATCTTCAATTTCAAGTTTCTGAAGGTAAGTGAGCTTTTGAAACCCAGTTTCTGGCAGTGCTCTAATGTTTGGACAGTTTGCAAGAAGTAACTCACGTAGAGTATTAGAAGTTGTGTCATGAAGAAGCCACCTCGGTAAAGCCTCAGCAAGTGAGTGAGATGAAAGCCATGAAGTCGTAAGCTCCCAAAAGTTTGAGTGTCTTCTTGCTTGTAAACTCCCCGTCCATGAATTCAAGTTTTCACAAAGTTAAGCGAGAATTTCTAACGTAGTAAGTTTTATACTAGGTGACAAGAAGCCAGGTCGGGACAATTAGCAATGGCTAACTTCGAAGTGCGATGGAACTTCCCATTCCTTTAAGAAAAATTCAAAGTGAGGCAATGAATAATGTCTAAAACTTGAAGAATTCAACCACGAAGCGATATATCCCTTTGTTTTGTTGTCATCATCAACGACCTTAAATTGATCATATTCCCTATTCCTCTTGGTAATTCTTGGCTCTGATTATCGAAGGAACAAAGGGTTCACAAATGATACAACTTGCAAATGGAACTAGGGTTTCTTTATCAACGTATTCTCATTTAAGGCTCAAGTATCTTAAATGTTTAGGTCGCAGTGGAATTAGGCAGGGCTTCAAAACGTGATACACTTAGTTCCAACACCCGTATGCATTTGAATCTCAAGAAGCATGCATTAAGAAATGATTTGCTACAAGATGCAGGTAGGAAATCAATTGTCCGAATTGCACTGTTTAACTTTTCCAAAAATCTTGAAGCTTCATACTCTTCATTTGGCTAATGAGTGTTAGAAAAATAAACATGCTGAATCCGTTTGGGGATATCTTCATTGCGAAAACTTAGTGTGAAATATTCATTTTGTGCAAAAAACATGGCAAGATCATGCATTTTGAAGTTATAATCTACTCCTGGCAATATTTCCTCAACATCTTGAAAGAAAGATCTAGACAATAAGTCATTAATATATGTCTCACCAATATCTTCCATTGTTGCATTGTGACCCACTGACTGAATGAGACCTTGCGCCATCCAAAATTTGATCAAGTCCTGATTACCAATTTTATAATTTTTGCGAAACATTGAAGAAAGAGCTAAGCATTGCTTCAAGTGATGAGGCAAATCATAATAGCTTAAATTTAGCACAACCATAATACCATCTTGATTTTGTTCTGATTTCCAAATTTCGCTATCTTTGATGGATACCTAGTCACGTTCATCCTTTTTGGAATAGAGTAAACTCCCTAAGCTTCTCACAGCGAGAGGAACCCCTGCACATTTCTCCACAATCTGCTCCCCAATCTTTAAAAGGTTCGGATAGTACTGTTTATCTTCTCCAATGCACATTTCACAAATATAGACAAACAATCCTTCTTGGAAAGACCCTTTAATTCTTGCATTGGAAAACTGCCCATGATTGAAGCAACTGATTTCTTGCGTGTAGTTACAAGAATTTTGCTTCCATTAGCTCCGTCCATGAGCAATTCCTTCAGCTTGAGCCACTTCTCACGATCTTGGTTCCACACATCATCGAAAACCAGCAAGAATTTTTTGCCATCTAATTCATTTCTTAGATGACTCTGCAACTGCTCCATGGAGAAGTCACTGTAATTCTCATCACCTCTCATCTCCTTAAGGATTTTCGTGACCAGCATTTTAACATTGAACTCTTCTGACACCCAAACCCAAACCCAAACTTTAGTTGAGAAATGCCCCAACCACCCTCTTATCTTTATACACAAGTTTAGCCATAGTTGTCTTGCCTAGCCCCCCAATCCCCACAATGGGAATTACAGAAACATTCTCATTGTCACTGGACTGCATCAGAAGGCCAACAATATTTTCTTTCTCACCGTCTCTTCCAATAACATCGATAGTTTGAACGAACGAGTGGGTCATCTCCCTCTTGCTCAGCACAACAGGCGTGTTTGGAAGAACCTTGATGAGATTAAATTTAGACTTATCAGCTGCAATCTTATCAAATCTCTCTCTAGTCTTCTTCACTCTATGACCCATCTGGAGATTGAAGGCAATTGACTTTGGTTTAGAAAGGAAACGGCGTACCTTAGTTTTAGAGCTCCCACGAGCCACCACTTGCCGGGGTAAGGCCTCATATTCAAATTCATCGACAATATCTTCAGCATCGTAAAAGGCATCTCGGAGCTTTCCAAGCCAATTTCTCAGCTGATGGTTGGTGGCTTGCCTCTCTTCATCATCTAAGAGCACAGCGTGGATGGCAGAGGAAGTATCCTTGAGATCTTCTAGCTCGGATTTAACACCCCAAGCAAGCGCAACTTATTGGATGATGGCGGAGGCCAACACTTTAAAACTCTGTCAGCCTGCAAAAGCAGAAACGAATTCCAGCCATGTTAATTGCAGAGAGAATCAGAGAATAAAGTTGAAACAACAAGAGAAACGATTGTGCGGAATTTGTGAGTTTTGTACGGAAATACGCCATTTAAAAAAAATAAAATAAAATTGCTCTTGTTCCCAAAATATTTCCCAAACTGTGTAGCGAAGCCGTCGTCGACGACAGCGGAAATTGGAGCACGTCAAATGCCGGCAACCATGGTGACGACAATTTCAGAAATCAAAAGGCCGCAGACCATGACAGCAGCATTTGGTTCAAATGCCGGCAACCATGGTGACGACAATTGAACCCGTCAATCTCATGGCAATAACGGCGGCAATTGGCTAAATCGCTATCTTGCGTGTCACGGGCGGCGGCAGTGGCTCATTTAATTAGGGTATTATTTTTCCCATTTTCCTTTTCCTCCCTCGTTCCCCATTTTCCTCTTCCTCCCTTGTTCTCGCTCGCTGCTGCGATTCCGTCGGCTAGCTGCGCCCGGCCAACGACTCTAGGCATTTAATTTGCTCCCACTAGGGCTTGTTTTTCCCAATTCATTTCCTCCTCCTCCCAGCCCGCCATTCTTCTTTTGCTTGTCGTCTAATTCCGACGTCACGGTCCTGGTTTTTCGCTTTTCCGACTCGAGTAACGCCTCACGGCCCGATCTTTATCTGGAATTAATGGTATGAGAAGATGATTTGTTTTTGTATCTATTTGTGTTCTAATTTTGACTCTTGCCGCCGGATGTGTATCAATTGTTTTGGATGACTTAAATTTATGAGGCTTTATCGATGGTTTTTTAATATGGAAATATTCTAAAATTGGGGGCATTGTTTGGGTTTTTTTAGTGAGTAGATTGACTTTCGACTTCTTCAAACCAATAACAAATTGTTAGTATGCTGGATTAATTGAATTTTTTGGATATCAAGTAAATAATGATATTTCTTATCTCTGGTTTATTTTTGTTTGTGTTTTTTTGGCTTCCAGATGAGTTTTGAGATTGTTCGTAGTGGTCTTGTTCCGGATCAGATTTGGTTTAGTAGGATTTGTGTGTCATTTGCTGGAGGATTTGTGGATTTTTGTGAAATTTTGGGTTGGAAGAAATTTGTGATCCTCTCTGAGGGCTGGAATTGAATTAAGTGTTTTCTTGAATCGATCTAGTGGTGGGTTTGTGGGAGATCGAAAGGCTGGGTTAGATTTGTATGATGGTTGAGTCAGATCCGTCTAGTGGTTGATTATTCTAGTGATGGTTTCAAATGAAATGTTAACAATTGTAAAAAAAATTGATTTTTGCCATACTTTAATCACCAGCTTCTATTTTTTTTCCCTGAAAATTTTGACTATTGTGAAGTTGTTCTTCATTTTTGCGACTTGTACCGGATTCATGGAGTGAAACCAGAGAACTAAGAAATTACTATTGTTTCTGTTTTACGTTTTCATTTCTTATTTTTGAATCAAGAAACTGAAACAAGTGTCTTTTACTCATGTGTCTCTATATATAATATCGAACATCCCTTTCCTTTGTTTTATGTTTTTTTTTAAGTAAAGAATTTATCCATTTGAGTTACTCTGGTAGTAATGTACCAAATGCATCGCCTATGCTTTGAAAGCTGAAATTAATTGCATGGACAAGACAGAGTTGGTTGATTGTCTGGAGCTTTATTAAGATAAGTCTTAGGTAATTAGTTTTACACATGTTGAGCAAAGAGCTTATCATTGTTTTTATCTGTTTGATGTGTTTCTTCTTATGCAAATTTTGTGATAAGGACGTGCATATTTTGTCTCATAAGCTTTTTCTAGTCTCTTAATTAATCAAGTTTTTTTACAACCTCCATAGATAATGCCCCATTTGGAACAAAGTTACTAATAGTGACAACAAAAGTTTCCTAAATTATTGGAAAGAAATAAGCTAGTATCTCACCATCCATGACCATTTTCATAATAGTTAACTAAGTAACAATAGTCATAAAAGCATTAAGTTAATCTATCATTATTCTTGTTCCTCTTTAACTTTATGTTCATCGACTCTTTGACAATAAATTTTTATTCCTAAATGTTTTTTATTTAAACCCTATCTCTAAAACCATACAATCCCAAACCCTAAATCCCTACAACGGAAACCTTGAAACTTCTAGCGCTAAACCACTCATACCGTAAAACCCTAACCTCGTGAAACCCTAAAACCATATGACATTAAATCTTTACAACCCTAAAACCATAAAAGCCAAAAACTCTAAAACCTTAAAACCCTAAAACCATGCAAAACCTTAAAACCCTAAATCCATAAAACCTTAAAACATTGAAACGCTAAAACCCTAAAACCTTAGTGCCTTTAATTATTGTGATACACTTTCTCCAATGTGTTTTACTAATATGTATAGTGTCTTCAGGACATCCGGGTTATATATGTAGGCGTTCGGAGGGCTTCTTAGCTGATCCATTGGATCCATCGTCTTTGCTATTACCACAGAGCCAGACACCGAATCCCACTTTGTTGACACTGGTGAGTAGGTTTGTATTTTATTATTCATGAATTAACATTCCGGTTACTCTCTAATCCTATACATATTCAATTATAAACATAGTTTTTCATTAATTGTGAATTCTGAGGGGAAGTTCTCGCCCTCGGTAGCAGATGAGAGCCTTATCGAGCCCGGTGGAAGAGATGGATCCGCATTAAGATCCATGCATTGATCTGCGCCAAGATTCTCGATATATACGGCAGGCCACATCATCATAGATTGACCGCTTATTGCTGTCTCGTCGAAGATGGCGACCCGGTTTCCACCGCATTCCCATGTCTCGGTCGGAGAGATGATCACGTTACGAGGATGTTGCTATCATCCTTGGCGCCGTATCGGCGGACCGCCCAGTCCGCGGGGACATGTGTGCTCGATGTAGCGAGTTATGCGGTGGTACGCTCGGAGTCACCCACTGTGTCTCAGAGGATCTGCTATCTCCATCCGGTGGTTATGTCAGCAGTTATCGACCCCAGGACCTGATGCTGATGAGGTCGATTTGGAGCGGAGTGCACGTGGGTTCATATTAGCGCTGATGGGATCCTTCTTGTTTGCCGACAAGAAGGGGGTCCATGTTCACCTGTGCTTTCTCCACTACTCGGGTTTGACCTGAACATCGACTTATAGTTGGGGTGGTGCAGTACTTGCACATACATATTGAGAGTTATGTCGAGCCAACTTGGACTGTAGATGCGGTATTAGTGGTTGTATTACGCGATACGGTATATAATTATTTTTGTAATTACATATACACTTTCGACTACGTAATTAGATTGTTTAATTTTGTTTTATTTTATATTCGGCTATGGTCTTGTGAGAAGACTTCCGCGTGGGCGAGCCCGATTTTGGGGCGCTGGCGCCGTATCCAGCTTACCACAACAAGCATGCCTTACATGATGGCGATATCGATGGCGTGGCGAGGGTTTGGGCGATGGATTACGGTTGAGCATGGCGTTCAGCTAGAGCCACGGCCCGGTAAAGCGAGTCATTTGTTAGTTAGGGTGTGGGTGGAAGTACCTTTGACGCGGGTGCTTAACCATTAAATTGTCCTCTCACATATCAAGATCGGTGAAGCGCCTGAAACTTAGATAAGGTAATTATATGTAAAAGTATAAGGTTCCTATAATAATTGCATTCATGTTGACATAAAAGTCTTTGACGTCAATGGTTAATGTGTGGAGTCTTATAGCGACCGTCGTTGGAAGTTGGTTGATAACTTCCCGATATTTGCTTAAACGATCGGGATATATTTGGCGCCTGATGCTTCACCCTCATATGTTTCAAGATTGTTGAGTGGCATGCGTCAGGCGCGTCTTGCATCGGTTGGGCTACATCGGGAGTGTTGGGTTCTTCGGATGAATATCCAATACGATTGGAACATAAATGCGGCGAATTTAAAAATTTTTATCCTTAACCCACGAGATCACATCGTTTCATAAAAAAAAAGCGAAGGAAGAGATAAGCGAAACTTACCTCTTGTAGATACAGTTCATCAAACCTTCAAGTTTGCGTCTTGGTTTGTTCGGATCTTCAAGAGTCTTTGCCTTTACAACGACCACCCTCTACAAGTATCCACACACGAACAAATAATAAGCGGTTTTGAATGCTAGTTGGGTTAGATCTTCTCAAAGCGAATTAGGGTTTTCTTTCTCTGTTTAGGTTGGTTCACTTTTGAAGAACAACTACACACACAAATATATATGTCTCACATATATATTTATATAAGTCTTCTAGGGTTTAGTCAAACTTGAATTATTATATATTTAAACGCTTTTAAATAATAATTTAAATTAAATCCCCTTATCGATAAAGGAAACTAATTAAATATTTAACCATAACCGTAACCATACTTAGTTATGTAATAAGCAGACACAATCTGAGAAAATCATACTTAGATTATGTAATAAGCGAATTTATTACGAAAACCATAGCAGTTATGTAATAAGCGAATTTATTCTGAGAAGACCATAGCAGTTATGTAATAAGCAATTTATTCTGAAAACCATAAGCATTATGTAATAAATGAATTTATTATGAAAGTGAAAAACCATAACCGTTATTATTTGTTAATGCGACCTATAAGGTTCAATTAACATTGGCGATGGCTATATCACATTTGATCACACAAGTCGTAAGTGGCCTCTAGCAAGACATTATGACTACCCCGAGTTAAATGAAAAGCTCATGATCAGAGACAACCTTAATATAGCTAATGACACTTAATCCTTTTTGTCTCATGATATCTTGGCAGAATATAAGGCATGGACAAAGTCAACCTTATATCGTTCTATCTTTGATTTTCGAAACCCGATTAGTTGACTAAACAAATGACATTGATCTCCATCATTCATTTGAGCCACGACCGATACATTTACCGATGCCGATTGTCGAGGGGCCAGAATATCTCTCTTATAATAGAGGGACAAATTCATGTATCGGCTTCGTATCTCATTCACATAATTAGCATTATGTTCAAGTATAACCTTTATAGTCATCAGATCAAAGACAGATTTGATTATATCAAAACACAACATTCCTTAAGTTGAGAACTATAGATCTCGGTCAGATTCAATAACTAACTATTAAAGAGATTAACTTATGACTTTGATCCATGTATTAATCTGAGGCAGTCTTGTCCAATATTTGTTCTCGACAAATAGATATAAATTTGATTTGTATCTAAATGCACATATTCATCCAGCGAATATCAATCAAACTTATACTAATCTTAATTCATTGTTCCCATAGCAATAACCGATTAGGGACATTTAGAATAATTAATAATATTATTCAAGGACATTATATATAATAAACAAGCAAATCATCATAATAATAAATTCTCATAAAGAGGCAAAATATCATGTCCATTCAATAGGCCTATGAAACACTATTACTAACAATCTCCCACTTTGCGCTAGGCCCGTTCGTCAATGTATCTATTACCTATGAACCTAGCATGACAATCGTAACTTTGCTTGTGGTAGAGGCTTAGTGATGGTCCCGGCGACATTATCATCTGTTGGAACTCTGCATATCTTAACGTCACCTCTCTCAATGATTTCTCTAATGAGATGATAACGCCTAAGAATGTGTTTGGATCGCTGATGTGATCTAGGTTCCTTTGCTGTGCAATAACACCATTATTGTCTAGTAAACATCAACGAGGTTACTAATGGAACCACTTCAAGGTGATGTGAACTTCTTGATCCAAAGCACTTCCTTTCTTTGCATCGAGATCTTTGCAATGTGACCGACTTGAGTTGTAGAATCGACAAAGCGGTACTTTGCTTTGAACTTTCGATAAGCGCACCACCATTTAAACAAAACACATATCCGCATTTGCGTCGGAAATCATCTTTGTCGGATTGAAAGCTTGCATCGTGTAACCATTTACAGCGGATCATCTTCAATCCGTATACACTAGGAACATATCCTTGGGCAATACCGGATACTTAAGAATGTTCTTGACGGTACGTCGGTGACTCTCACCGAGGATCGGCGGTATCTACTAGTTATGCTTAAAGCGCCAAGATACATGCAGTGCAGTGCCGCGACATGGCATACATGATAGAACCTGTGCGATGCATAAGAATTTTGCTCATCACGGCTCGCTCATCACGTAGTGTTAGGACACTAAGATTTGCTAAGAAGTAATACCATGAGAGACATGAAGCGAGTATCTCTTTGGAATCTTGCATCTTGAGCAGTTTCGATTACTTTGTCTATGTAAGCACTTTGACTTTAGACCCGATCGACTAGATCCTATCACTCTATAGATCTTTATCCACTAAGATATAAGCGACCGCCTAAGTCTTTCATTGAGAAACACTTCCTAACGAGAGACTTGACACTCTGCAAGGTAGGGATATCATTCCCCCGATAGGTAAAATGTCATCGACATATAAGACCCGGAAATACAATTGCGCTCCCACTTAATTTTCTTATAAACAGGAAACCATCTTCATTTTTGACAAATCCGAACCCGCGGCGATTCATCAAAGCGAAGATTCAACTCGAAGGCACAGCACAAATATAAATGGATCTTTGAAGCTTGCATACTTTACGAGAATTCTTTGGTTGTCTGAAAACCCTCGGGTTGTGTCATGTACACATCCTCGAAGTAAGTTTCCATTAGAAGCAGTTTTAACATCCATTTGCCAAATCTCATAATCATGATATGAAGCAATGGCAATAAGAATTCTAATAGACTTAAGCATAGCTACAGGTGAAAAAGTTTCATCATAGTCTATACCATGAGTTTGTTTGAAACCTTTTCTGACTAGCCTTGCTGTAAGTATGCACTTTGCCATCCATGTCGGTTTTTCTTTTTAAAAACCCATTTGCACCCAATGGTTTTGTACCTTCGGAGTAAGATTGATCAAGACCATGCGGTTATCATACATGGGCTGTTCGAGACTTCATGGCCTCTAACCATTTCTCGGAGTGCGCCCATCAACCTTAGCCTCTTGATAGGTAGTGGGTTCATTTGATCCACTAACAATACATCATAGTTATCGATCCTGAAATCCATATCTCTCGGGCTCATGACGTATCCTATCGGATCACGTAAATTTTTGTGCTATAGGGGTGTGTCAGCAATAGTTTGTTGACTATGGTATCCATAGGCGGGTTCCCGATGTTATCTTGTGGTTCTCGAACTTCTTGAGTTGTATCTTACTCACACTGGTTCCTTTAGAAATAAATTCCCTTTCTAGAAAGACACCATTACGAGCAACAAACACTTTGTTCTCTATGGGATTGTAAAAGTAATATCCCTTAGTCTCTTTAGGATACCCCACAAAAAGACATTTATCAGACCTGGGCTCCAGCTTATTTGAAACTTGACGTTTTACATAAGCCTCACAACCCCAAATCTTAAGAAAAGACAAGCTTGGGCCTTTACCATTCCACATCTGGTGTCTTTTCAACACTTTGGATGGAACTTCGATTTAGTGTGAATCTGGTTGTTTCAAGTGCATAACCCCAAAATTAAATGGAAGATCATTGGACTCATCATAGATCGAACCATATCTAATAAAAGTTCGAGTTCCTCCTCTCGGACACACCATTGCTTGTGGTGTTCGGGGAGTGGTATTGAAATGATTCCACAGGATTAAGATGGTCATCAAATTCTTGGCTCAAATATTATACCTCGATCAAGGGTCAGAGAGACTGCCTTGATTGTCTTGCCAAGTTGATTTTTGTACTTCATTTTGAAAGATTTGAACATTTCAAAATGATTGATTTATGTCTCATCAAGTAGACATAACCGTATCTCTTGAAGTCATCATTAAATGTAATGAAGTACTTGTAACCTCCTCGTGATGCGGGCAATGGTCCACATACATGCATTGTGTATGAGATCAATAATTCGTGGCCCTTTCAGCGTAATCAGTAAGGGATCCTTTGTCATCTTACCCAATAGACAAGATTCACATGTATCATATGATTCAAAATCAAATGAATTCAAAAGTCCAACTTGATGGAGTTTTGAGATGCGTTTCTCATTTATATGGCCAAGGCGACAATGCCAAAGATAGGTTGAATTTAAATCATTGGACTTAAATTTCTTAGTAGTTATGTTATAGACATGAGGTATTTGGAATTTTGAAGGTTCATAACATAAGAACCATCACTGTAAATAGAGCATTTGCATAGAACATGTCTTTATGAAAAATGGGTAGTATTATTCTTAATAATAAAAGAAAAACCATCATTATCAAACGAAAGCGAAATAATATTCCTACATATTGTAGGAACATAATATGTGTCCCGAAAACTAACAAAAAACCCGGTAGCGAAATGCGATTCATAACTTCCCTACGGCTAAAGCAACAACTTTTGCTCCATTGCCTACTCGTAGATCAACTTAGTCCTTCTTCGAGTTGTCTACTCACCGAGCCCTGCACATTTGTACAAATGTGAGATCCACATCCGATATCTAATACCCGGGGAACTAGAAGGGGAGAAAATTAATGCTGTATAACATAAATACACGAAGAACTAGTCTCACGGTCTTGCTTCTTTTTCTTTAGATCCTCTAAATACAACTTGCAGTTTCTCTTCCAATGACCAGGTTCATTGCAAAAGAAACAAACACCCTCTTTTGGGGCTTTAGCCTTGGGTTGAGGTTTGTGTTTGGGTTGAGCATTTGACTTTCCTTTGCCCTTGCCCTTGCCCTTGCCCTTTCCCTTGAATCCCTTTCTATTTTGAACCATCAGAACACTGGCGACTGGTTATCATTGCTTCAGCGGTTTTAAGCAACATATGCGGCTCAGAGATAGATTTGTCCATTTCACTCATGTTATAGTTCATGACAAGCGGCCATAACTGCAGTAGTCGGGGACCAAATCGGTTACTTGACTCTTGGCTCGGTAAATCTGACCCTGTCGAGGTGCTGATATAGCCTTTCATTTTTAGAACATGAGTACTAACTGAAGTACCCTCAGCCATCTTACAAGAATGCGGTGCCTTAGTAGTCTCATACCCCTTTCTTGCCTTGCTTGTTGTGGAACATTTCCTTAAGATTGGAGATCATATCATAAGCTTCCATATTTTCCAGATCCTTCGGAAGTTCAGAACTCATGGTAGCTAGCATCAAGCATGCAACATCAATAGAGTCATTATGATGCTTCTCATAAGCATTCTTTTCGGCTCTAGGAACATTCTCTATTTGGTTCTTCAGGGAGAGGTTCATCAGACATAAAGCTTCCTTTCTTGTTTGAGAACAATTCTCAAATTTTGAAACCAGCGAGGAGTTGGTCCGGTAAGTTTATCGCTTCTCAGAGTGATCGCGATGACATAGTAGAATTGTTGTTGTTATTGTTGGCCATCTACAATGAATGCAAAGTTTGATAAGTATTTTGATTATGAAAATTTCTCACTAAATTAACAACCCTCAAGAATAATCATATTAATCTAGTGAGCTAAGATCCATATTTTACTCAACTTTAAGTCAACTTTGGCATGACACTTAAAATTAAGTTATTTAGGTAGGTAACTCTTGCAGTACATCTCATGCAACTCTTAGATATTTATGGGATTTTTTGACATCATATGTCCCGACATGTTTAAATCCCATCTTATGCCCGTAGGCTGAACCGTTTGATAACCTAATAAAGTTAAACCATTTTTAAACATATGGGTAGCACCATTTACTCATCTTGTCTCACTAATGTAACCTAATGTACTTACTTTGGTAGAACCCACATTAAGGTGATAAAAGGTTTGACAAAGTGTTTAAATGGATGGCATGTTAACTTTAGAATTTTATGTGAGAGTCTTGATTGATTTTAATTTTCAATTAATAGATCTCATCATACATCTAGTATCACATACTCATGTAACATCATACACATACATGCATATAATAAATGTGTCACAGTATGGCCTTTATCTAGATTGATCTCCATGAGCCAATATGAAGATCAACAGTCATGCCTAGGTTGTAATAAGTAGCTCCATGATGTCGATTTGACCACCAACTTGCGCATAGACACCTAGCTCCTCCATCATCATGGTTGGATTGCATGACTTCAAATGGCTTACATTGTCTCTTGTTTTATTACAACAATTAAATAAATACTACTAATAGTAAAATAAAATTACAATAAAACAAAAACGGCATGCAAGCCGTATTTAATAATTACAACCCTTGCAAAAATAATAATAACTCTTTGCCAAACATTGGTCTAAAAAGGTCATCTTGTGCACCATGTGAAGCTACATAACATGCTAAAATATATTATGTTATCATATAGCATAAACAATTTGCATTAAAGAAATAAGTCTAATGGCGCATGTTTTAAAACCAATTAAATTCATAAGGTGCTTCTGACCGGCTACATTCTGGCCAGTTCCGCCTTCCTTGATTAACGAAGACGGGATGGGCGTTGCCCTTGAAAATTTTTTTTTCTTTTTCTTTAAGAAACATTGGAGTTTCGTCTCAAAAAAATTTTCATTGATAAATTTTAAAATTCTCATCAACTCATTTTGAATAAGTAGAAAGCCATCAAAATCACATTACTTGACATATTATAAAAATTTTCATTGATCTCATCAATAAATTTTGAATAAGCAGCCATCAAAATCACATTAACGGCATATTATATAATCTCATTACACATACGGTTTATTTTCGTACCACCATAAACAATCATTGATAATCGGAAATTGATATATGAATTCGATCCATGTATTAATAAATTAAGACAAAACTAGAATCATATAACATGCTATTAAACACTTTAATGGCAATATCCCATTCGGATTCTTAATCAACATTATGAATCCTTTTGGGTTCCGATTCGATCAATTAATACCTTAACAAACACATTGCTTTATGTCGTTCGCACAAACCATAATATCACATATATTAAAAAAGCGCAAAACATGCGGGAATCCTTATATCACATACGTATGATCAAATATGGCATTGCTCGATTTTTATGAAAACCTGAAGTGGCTGCGATACCCTTTGTTGGGTTCTTTGGATGAATATCAATCGATTGGAACATAAATCTTGGCCCGAATTTAAAAATTTTTATCCTTAACCCACCAAGATCACATGCGTTTCATAAAAAAGCGAAGGAAGGGTAAGCAAACTTACCTCTTGTAGATGGAGTTCGTCGAGCAACGAAGTTTGCGTCTTGGTTTGTTCGGATCTTCAAGAATCTTCTGCTTTTACGAAGCGACCACCCTCTCTGAGTATCCACACGAACAAATAAGCGGTTTTGAATGCTGAGTGGGGTTAAAGTCTTCTCAAAGCGAAATTGAGTTTCTTTCTCTCTGTTTAGTTAGTTCCTTTTGAAGAAGACAACTACACACACAGAAAATATATATGTCTCACATATAACTGCAATCCTCTAGGGTTCAGTCAAACTTGAATTTATTATATATTTAAGCAGCTTTTAAATAATAATAATTTAAATTCAAATCCTTATCTACGATAGGAAACTAATTAAATATTTAATAACCGTGTCCATACTTAGTTATGTAATAAACGAATTTATTCTGAGAAAATCATACTTGAATTATGTAATAAGCCAATTTATTAAACCATAGCAGATTATGTAATAAGCAATTGTCTGAAGACCATAAATAGTTATCTTAATAAGCAATTTATTACGAGAAAACCATAAGCTGTTATATAATAAATGAATTTATTATAGAGAGTGAAAAACCATACTTAGATTATTATTTGTTCTTAATGTGCGTTCTAGGTTCGATTAATAACATTGGCGTAGGCTATATCACATTTTGATCCACTAAAGTCATAAGTGGCCTCTAGCAAGACATTATATTTGAGTTAAATGAAAAGCTCATGATAGGAGACAACCTTAATATAGCTAGCCAACATAATCCTTTTGTCTCATGATATCTTAAACGAATATAAGGCATGGACAAAGTCGACCTTATATCGTTCTATCTTTGATTACTCGAAACCCGATTAGTGACTAAACAAATGACATTGATCTCCATCAAATTGTTTGAATATGGCTTCAGCTCATTCTCGGTCTCAATTGTCGAGGGGACCCAGAAGATATCTCTCTTATAATAAGAGGGACAAATTCCATCTTAATCGCTCATATCTCACTACATAATTCTTATTATGTTCAAGTATAACCTTTATAGTCATCCGATCAAAGACAACGTTTGATTATATCAAAACACAACATTCCTTAAGTTGAGAACTATAGCGATCTCAGGTCAAAGGATTCAATGACACAACTATTAGAGATTAACTTATGACTTTGATCCATGTATTAATCTCGAGGCAGTGCGTCGATATTTGTTCTCAACAAATAGATATAAATTTGATTTGTATCTCATACATATTCATCCTATGAATATCAATCAAACTTTATACTAATCTTAATTCATTATTTATTCCCCATAACAATAACCGATTAAGGACATTTAGAATAATTAATAATATTATTCGAGACATTATATATAATAAGCAAGCAATCATCGTAATAATAAATTCTCGTAAATAGGCAAATATATGTCCATTCAGCAGGCCCTCGACTATTACTAACAAGGAGATACCTCTAGCTTGCTCTTACGAGCATCAGCTACATAGAGTCGATGCACGTGGGCGACACCAGCGCGATTGGGCGGCGTATCATGCTCCGTACATAGCATTATGGGATACGCGATCGGCGAGGATCATTACTTCACCCCCTATGATGGGTTTGATGGACTTCCATGATCCATACATGCAGTGGTATCGTCGTATTACACGGCGTTTATGACACCACAGCGGCATTAGGATGATGAGGGTTCCATACTACGATGATGAGTATGAATGTTTTGGTAGTTAGACTCGTAACACAAGCATTTTTACTGGTACAATCAATAAATTATGTAATTATAATTCTTTCTTTGGTTCACTCGGTCTTCCTGGTTGATAGTGGTCGCTCGTTTTACTGCAGTGCGTTGTGCAACATACCATATTGCCGTCGGTGTTACGGATCGGAGAAGACCATCGTATCGCGGGGTACGCTCAGGAGGCTTCCACATCACATGGACCATCGATTAGACCTCCGGTGTCATCCACTCCTTCACGTATGCAGCCCATTCGAGGTAGAGGGAGAGGGAGGCGAGAGGGGAGTTGAGCCTGAGGTCGTCTTTGGAGATGGTGGGGCGGATCATGGTGTAGGTGACGGCGGTATCACACGATGCCTTGATCCCAGGGTTGCTGCCCGATCTGCTCACAGCCACCCACCCCTCACCAGATATGTTTATACCCCCACACACTTGCACATCACCTTCCATACCCGAACACATTGACATATCACATTCCCTACCCCCACACACTTGCACATCACCTTTCATACCCCCACACATTGACGCATCACCTTCCATACCCCTACACATTGACACATCACCTTTCCTACCCACACACACTTACACATCACCTTCCATACCCCCACACATTGACACATCACCTTCCCTACCCGCACACACTTACATCGCCTTCCCTACCCCCACACACTTACACGTCTGTACCTTATCCGGTGTCGCAGAGCCAGTATCCATACCGGTAGATATCACATTGTCATCGCCTTTGCGCTCCATACATTTACTCCCCATGGATGACACCATCCACGACCTTTTACTTGGTGGGGTAGACTTCCAAGCTGAGGCGTCTCGTGCTCGGCGTGTACGCCGACTACTTCATCCATCGATTCGCCCGACTCAATCAGGCTCCCGCCGAGCAGTCTCGAGACACCACAGGGATCCTGTGCCCGACAAGTTTGTTTGATACGAAGCGAATTTAAGAGAAGCTGATAAAGCGTGTCTTGTGGGGCTCATTGATACGTGATATTATTTTCATATATGAAAATTTGTATAAAATGTTTTATTATATTTAAATGTTTTGATATATGCATGATTTGGTTTATACAATGTTTTTTGAAGATTATGCATGATTATGCATGAGGCGCCATATAGGATTTTTATTTTTATACATGTACCGCTTTTTATAAAAAATAATTCTAAATTGTAAGTATAATAATTTGGATTTTTTTACAATGCATGCAATAAAAAATAAGAAAATTAGAATTAGGGGAAATCCGGTTGTTCAAACCATTATTAATAAGAATTTAATAATGCACAAAAAACACAATTTTAGCTATCTCTAAATTTAAATGCGGTTTTTGAATACATAAAAAATGCAATTTTAGTATTATCTAAAATTAAATATTTTTTATATTCTATAGGATTTTCAAAAAACAAAACATGTTCATCTTGGATTTTTCGGTGTCAACGATTAGGGTTTTAGGGTATTAAAGTTTTATGGTTTTAGGGTTTTTGGGTTGTAGAGCATTAGGGCTTTAGAGCCTTTGGGTATTTGGTTTTTAGGGTGTTAGGGCATTAGGGTTTTAGGGTTTTGGAGTTTAGGGTTTTATAATTTTTTGGTTTCAGGGTTTTAGGTAAATATTGTTGGATGTAGTAAGATAAGTAAATGTACCCTGACCACAGTAGACATGTGAATCTGTGATAGGTAACAAACAAAATATATCTCCTTCAAAAAACAGGGGCCACATGATCCTTAAATAGGAGCATATAACAAAGAACATAAGAGTACTAAAGCGTAATATTCAATAGTTAATAGAAATTGGAACAAAAAATCTCGATAACAAGCCTCGTGCGAGATTTCCAGCACCCTTTCTTATTTTTAATTTCTGGCTTCTTTTGTGTGACTTGGAAAGCGTGGCGGCATTTTTCACGATCAATGGGCTTGTGTTTGGCTGTCCAATCTTGCCGACTCCGAAGGTAGAGTTATGGTGGGGCACCATTTCCATTGTGCAATTTGTTTGTCATTCATCAACGGATCCGAGGAAAATCAGCGAATAAGAGGAATACTTTGGAAATTAAAGTAACATTTTCATGAAATCAATATTTTATACAATATTTTTATTTTAAAATTTTAGAAAAAAATAATAAATTTAAAATATATAATAGATTATAAATTTTTAAGTATCTTATCATCAAATTCTCCATCAACTATTGACAAATTATTTTTGCTAAAAAAGAGTAATAATGTCTCTTTTTTTATTGAGATGTCAATGTTAAATTTTACAACAGGGTTAAAATAATCCACTACCGAATGGATCATCTATAAAAAGCATGGTTTTAAAAATAAATTTTATATTTTGATTTTATTAGAAAATATACACCATTTCGAAATATGTGAATAAATTGAGTTTTTTTGTTATATTAATGGGAGAACTATAATGATAAACAATTTAAAATATGAAGGATATTCAAAATTGGCCAATTTTATTTCTGACTCTGTTTCACAATTTACTTCAGCGCCAGACCTAAGTACTGCATCACCTTCTTCCATGGCTCCCATAGCTTTCATGCCCTTTAGCTCCAAGTTGTCTTCAGATGGAGCTGGTTTCGAAGCCATTGCTTCTTGAATCCGTTTTTTTTGTTCTTCCAACACAGCAATGCGCTTTCGTTCCTGCTTAAGTACTGGTACACATGTGTCAGTTATAATGAAGAGATGTACTTGAAATACAAATTGACTCATATAATAAGCGGTGCCATTATACCAGTATAGATCTGTCCTCTTTAGGATTGATTGCTTCTTCATTTTCATCACCATTCAACAACTGTGGTGAAAATGTACCAGCCTCTTCTGCCTCATCAGCCTCCTCTTCATACAAAATGGGCTCTGGAGAGAATGGTTGAGCATCTGCATATAAATCTACATGGAAGACATAATATTAGATAACTCTTTCTAATGTTTGAAAGCACCTGAAAAAAAAAATGAAATAAATAAATGAACATGAGTGATACAAACTGAAAACAGCAGCACTGGGAAGTGAATTATTTCAACACATCTATCACAGCCACGTATATTAGACATTATATAGGCAGGTAATCAGCAAATTAGAAATCACCAATATAATTCCACTTGTAAAACATGACACCATCATTTCCACTTCCAAAAAAATTGCTGTCTATTTACACTATAAATAAATAATTTCTTCTCTAAAAGCATACCATTACAGACATGGATGAATGGGTCACCCCCAGATCCAAGTCTGTTTGTTCATAGTGAGCCAAGCAAAATGACTTTCAAACCACTCAATATACAGAATATTAAAGATGACCAAACAATTAAATAATCATTTTCTGATCACTTCTCTATGATATCTTACCGAAAATCAAAGGAATCCCATTTAATCCTTTGCAATGGTTTAAGTATTAAGATACTGGCTGTTCTTCCTCAGCATTTACTTCTTCAGGTTTAATTTTTCCATCTCGTGTAACAAGTTTTTCTGCTGATGGGTAGGACAATCTGCATGGTAATGCCTCCCCTCCACACTCCTTAGAGAAACTAGATTAAAGTGAGGATATGAAGCATCCTTATAATTCCCAAAAAAATTCAAAATAAATGCTATTTACTGACTGCGTGAAGATCAAAATAGCCTGACAAGTCATTCAATTCCCCCAGCTCAATTACATGAATAGATAATACAAAATTTAAGCATCCTTCTGAGCACTTACCCAGGAATAATGATTTCAGATATTATCATAACCAGATATTGGGATCTTCAAGGTCTTCTTTATGATGGAGTTTCTAAATTGCAACAGGAAGAAGAAAGACATACATCTCTAATTAATAAGCATATGAAATTAGGAAGAACTGAGCTTTTCATCTTCTTCTACTCTGTTAGACGATTAATAAGATTAGAAAACAGAGCTTGGTTGACATGCAAAAAGTCGATTGATTACCAGTCCAGACCCGGTTTTGTCAACAGTACCCTCATCCAAATGCCTTAGACTTACTAGGGCCTCCTACTCTTGAAGATTTATATTGCCTTCGATGCATGATGCTACAAAGTCACCAAATCAGTTTGTAGTGCCGATTACACGGTTTTCTTTTGAAAAAGTGAATGCATAGATGTCTTTCAACCAATCATATGAAGCTAAATGCAAACCAGACTCTTAAAATCACTTATAGATAGTGACAGCATACATAACATCCAAAGAGTTGCAACATAGGTAGCACCAAACTTGGAAACTAAATTTTAGAAAATTGACATTTTATAAATTCTAATTCATACCATAAATGCTCGGAATGCAGTCTGAATCCGAGTTGCAGCTATATCCTCAGCTGGCATGCCAAGAACTTTAGGATTTCCAGTAATTGAACCATAGGAAACACCAGCAGAACCTTTCATTTAAAAAAATGAAATACTTAGCAAAAAAATTTTCAAAGCTTTTATGATATAGAAAACTATTGTCAAGCAAACCAAAGCAATAATAAAAATACTACTACTACTAGAGCATGTTCTCTTACCCATCAAAATTAATTGGACGACCCTCAAACATTTCAACCATACTTCTGTGAAAGAAAGCCCTTCGCCGATTAGCTTCACGCAAAAAAGTGTAGAAGGTTCAGAGAAACTTAATGGTTTCCTCTTAATGCCAAAGTGCTTTAGATGCTTGGGTTGCTTGAAGGATCGCACACATAAACGAATAAAGACACATATCTCAAGAAATATATAACAAGCAAGGTCTTATAAAAGAGACAACAGATAGAACCATGTCTTCAAACAATGGCAACAATATACACAGGGTCCCTACAATACCACAGTGGAAGCTATTGCCAGGGGAGATGTTGTTTTTCAGAGTTTCCGGATCCATCATCGCCCGGCAGCAACGATTCTATTAAATTGTATTCAAATAGCAAAGACAACCAAATGATGACATGACGCTCAATTAGTCGTTCATACTTAGGCCTCTTGTCGGCCCAAGTATGGACGATCAGAAACCTTGGTGAAGTGGCGGCGATGGTGGCAACTAGATGGAAGGAATGGAACTTCCGCTGCAAAAAATTGACAACCTTTGCATCATCATTATCATACAATTTCACAGATAAATCAAAAAACCAAGAAGAGCGGGGTCAGGTCCCATAAGGACTATGAAAAAACATACCTCTCCTTCAACTTTTAGCTGAATGCGGGTGGTGAACGCAGCAAGGAGGACCAAATCATAAATAATGGGACCAGCTACATTCATATATTCGTACACATTCATTTACTGAACTTGATTTATGTTCTTGAAACGTCGGTGTGACTTGATTGTTTGCACAACCGCATGTGATCGAGTTTCCCTCCTAACATCCATTTCGTATGCAACGGGTTGATTTGGGGCGTCCACTTCCCAAGCGTTGCATTGACTTAGGTCAGTACAATAACGTGCCATCATAAAGAGGTCACTCATCTTCATTGAATATTGGATGGAAAAGGGTTGCCCATGTGTCATAGTACGACTTAGTAGTGTAGTAGCCTTCCACAAACAAACGGAAATCAACACAGCGATGCTGACATGCTGATATGATATGGCTACATGGAAAGCTATATATCAATGTTTTTCCACATGTGCAATTTTTTTCATGTAAGTTCACGCGATGAGTTCGGCCACTCCTTGACTTTACATGAAATAAGCCCTTCACGTGATCGTAAAGGACAATTTCCATCGAACTAGCCTTAACAACATGGCCCTGGATCTGCGCATCAACATACGGAGTGAATTGCTCAGTGGATGACAATCTATTAGCACCTACTTCTCTTCTTGCAACAAAGTAACTGTTGAGATGGAAAAGGTCATTGTACGCTAATCTTGGAGTTCTTGGTAGGCTTGAGCTCTTTAAGGACACTATTAAATACTTTTGAAATGTTTGTTGTCGATAACCCATATCTTCGACCTGCGTAATTGTGAAGAGCCCATAGCTGAAGGAGCTCTTATAGCATTGTAATGCTTCGGAATTAATTCTCCCGATTGTATTCATATGCTTTTGAATTTGGATTGGCCACTGCTAAAGGTACTTTCGGCATAAATTCTTCAAAAGTTTATCTTTGAACGAGTCATAAAATTTAGCAACGAAATAGCGCATGCAAATCTGCGATAGGCAAATGGTGCCGACCCGACCAAGATGGTCGGCCATTCTTTGCCATGATGCACGGATGCATGCGATATAAACGCAAATTCCCATCCCTTTGAGTAACTCTATTTCTTATCGTCGCCCAGAACCGTCCCCTTTGACTATCCGGTATTCTGCTTAATACGTAATAGCGAATGCCAATGGAAACGTGGTATTTACGTCACCACATAGCAATCAATAACTTGCCTTTACTTCCCGCTTATAAATGTGTACAATCAATACTCATAACGGGACGACAATGTTGGAACCCTTCAATAGATGGCTTGAATGACCAGAACACACGTTGGAATATCTCAGTGTTTGGCATATTAGTTTCACATGTTTTCCAAACAACAACACATCCAGGATTTGCTTGCTCTATGCCCAAGAACAAACGTGGCAACTGTGTATATGACTGAGAGAAGTCACCAAATAACTGTCTAATTGCTTTATGCTTTCCATCAGCGCCTTTTGTATGATATTTGATATCCCCATTTTCCATCACTCTTTGAGATAGCGGCCGTAGTCAATGTGAATTGTGCCTGAATTAATGCCTTTATATGAGTAGCAACCAATTGCGAGTTTAGTTGATGATGGTCCCGATTCAAGCAAGGATTGACACAAGTATGTGGCCTAGTATATTTGTTGATAACAAATAAGGAAGTATCTTTCCATGATCATTGCCTGAAGCTTCCATGGGCGGTGACGTGCTTGTATACTTTACATCTTAAAAGCGAGCAATTTTTTGAGGATGCAACAACGACATACTCTTGGTGTGCTTTAATTGAGTAAATCTTTGCGACCTCTTATGCATCGAATTTGAATTAAAAACTTGACTAATTACAAATTCTTCCTCGAATTATTAGTATCTGCTACATGTGATCCCGACAACTTGCAATAACATTATCGGGTTTCAACATGTTGAAATTGAGGTGTTGGTGGTAAGTGATAATTAACGAGGATGGCTCATCAATGTCTCATCATGCAGGTGATTTGATACATCCTGAAGATGGTGCTTGTGCGAGACATATATCATTGTTAAATTCTCCCGAAACTTGGTTGAAAGTTCGAAAGAATGATGCATGTCCATCAACTTCAACATCCCCATCATCTCCATCGCATTCATCATCAACATCTTCAGCATATTCATCATTACGTTCTTCATCTGCACTGTCTTCATCATCTCCACTTGGTCATTATCGGTCTTGGACCACTACTAAACCTTACAACGATGGTCGGATTGTCGGCTGCAGTATAATTGTCGCGAACAAATAAATCTACATGGCCACCCACAGATTGGTTCAATTGTGCCTTGACTCGAACAACTTTAATATACAGTTCAATTTCCTCAATGGTTATTGTGTTAACCAAATTCAATATTTGGCGCACACTACTGTCATCCCGTACTGGATAAGGTTGGAACTTTTTTCCACTCTTAAGGGGATACTTACAAATGAGAACTAATTTGAACCTTCGTTTGTCAATGGTTGTCTTTAAGTATATCATGTCGTCGATTGTTGAAACGTGCATTCAGCAGAATTGTACTTCAAAGCGCATCTTTGGTTTCGCTCCTCATATTCGACATACGATTTTTACTCATCAATATTGTCCATTCATAGTAACATGTCCACGAGGAATTGTTAGGCATACATAGATGACCTGTACAAAATTGTCTCAAATAAATTAAATAATATGAGAGGTAATTATCCTCATATCACATCAACTTTATCATAAAGAAAACAATCAAAGTGTCCTTAGTTTCAATCATTGTGTCATTTTGGTTTATTTTTGTTGTTCCTATTTATATTTCTGCATGTTTTTTTGTCAGTGAAGTGTTTTCTTCATTTTCTAACTCCATAAATAATACTCGTATTAGAACCAAATTCTTAGAGTTTGAGCTTAAATATTGATAATTTAATATTGTATTGAATTTAGTTTATAAATAGAGGCCTTGGAATTCGATCCATTCATTTGCGAAGCCATCTTAAGGGTGTAGAACTTTGTGACGTGAAGCAAATATAATCATATTTGAGAAGCCATGATATCTTTACATCCATTACTTTATCACCCAAAAAAATCTAATTACTCACATTGCTCTCTTCATTCCAGAAAGAAAATAAGTAAATAATGAGCAGAATACATCTGAAGATTATAATCCTTCAGCAATTAAAAATTTATAAATTTATCAATAGAAAATAATTATTATGCATAAGAAAAAACACATCAAACAGATAAAAAGAATGATAAGCTCTTTGCTCAACATGTGTAAAACTAATTACCTAAGACTTATCTTAATAAAGCTCCAGACAATCAACCAACTCTGTCTTGTCCATGCAATTAATTTCAGCTTTCAAAGCATGGGCGAAGCATTTGGTACATTACTACCTAGAGAACTCAAATGGATAAATTTTTACTTCAAAAAAAAAACAAAAAACAAAGGAAAGGGATGTTCGATATTATATATAGAGACACATGCGTAAAAGACACTTGTTTCAGTTTCTTGATTCAAAAATAAGAAATGAAAACGTAAAACAGAAACAATAGTAATTTCTTAGTTCTCTGGTTTCACTCCATGAATCCGGTACAAGTCGCAAAAACGAAGAACAGCTTCACAATAGTCAAAATTTTCAGGGAAAAAAAATAGAAGCTGGTGATTAAAGTATGGCAAAAATCAATTTTTTTTACAATTGTTAACATTTCATTTGAAACCATCACCCGAATAATCAACCACTCGACGGATCTAACTCAACCATCATACAAATCTAACCCAACCTTTCGATCTCCCACAAACCCACCACTAGTTCGATTCAAGAAAACACTTAATTCACCCAGCCCTGCAGATCACAGCCTTCCAACCCAGAATCTCACAAAAATCCACAACTCCTCCAGCAAATGACACACAAACCCTACCAAACCAAATCCGATCTGGCACAAGACCACTACGAACAATCTCAAAACTCATCCGAAAGCCAAAAAAACACAAACAAAAATAAACCAGAGATAAGAAATATCATTATTTACTTGATATCCAAAAAATTCAATTAATCCAGCAAGATTCAAAATTAGAACACAAATAGATACAAAAACAAATCATCTTCTCATACCATTAATTCCAGACAGCATTGGGCCAGAGGCGTTACCTAAGTCGGAAAAACGAAAAACCGGCGACCAGACGACGAGAAGCAGCAGCGGGCGGGCGAGAGGGAGGGAGGGAGGAAGAGGAAATTGGGGAAAAACAAGCCCTAGTGGGAGCAGCCAAATGTCCGGTGTTGCCGTCGGCGGCAGTAGAGACGGAATCGCAGCAGCGGGCGGGAACGAGGGAGGAAGAGGAAAATGGGGAACGAGGGAGGAAGAGGAAAATGGGAAAAATAATGCCCTAAATGAAGCCAATTGCCGCCGTCGAGGTTTGCGGCTTTTGATCGTCCAATTGCCGTCAACACGGTTGCCGGCATTTGAACCAATTGCCGCCGTCATGGTTTTGATTTCTGAAATTGCCGTCACCATGGTCGCGGGCAGTTGACGTACTCCAATTGCTGCCGTTGTCGATGACGGCTTTGCGACACAGTTTGGGAAATATTTTGGGAACAACAGTAATTTTATTTTATTTTTTGTTAAATAGAGTATTTCCGTACAAAACTCGGTTTTTACAGCGTCTATATCTTATTCATAATTTCATATAACCCTTCCCCGCGCTCCCTCCAGCTCTCTCTCTCTACTCTACCGCAACTCTCTCCCTCTTTGGGCTCATCTCTCTTTCTCTCTCTCTAGAAAGCTAGAAATCTGGTTCAACTCTCTCTATGAAATCTAGAAATCTGCTCTCTACCTGTACTGATTTTGCCTGATCTCATAGTTCAAGGGATCTTCTAATCCAATCCTAATCTCCGCGTTTACCTTTAGTGGCGCTGATGGTATGCTCAAACTTCTCAGATTTTGTTACTAGTTTTGTTTATTGGTTTCGTGATTTCAGGTCTTGAATTGACGTTGTTGGATTGCTTTTGATTATAATTTTTTTCTGCATTTCGAGCAATGCCAAACCATTGATCAATTAAGCCTCGTATGCTCTCTGACTGGGAGGGGAGAAAGTGTGGGAAATTTTCAATGCTATTTGATTAATTCGTGTGAATTCCGTGATGAATCCTTCTAATTAGTGCTGTTTTGTGCAAATATATTGATTTTTAGGAGCTGTCGTATGGATGAGACAAGAATTTAAGTATGTGGAATTCTGATTGTTGGATGAATTGGGGCATTTGGGGAATGTTAGCTGTAGTTATATATTCTTTTTTGGATAGGCAGCTCAATCACTCAACCAGTGCCAGAGTAGAAATTGATTCACAAATTTATTTTGTGAAATGATTATTCAGCTTTAATGATGGACTTCCCTTCAAACCAGGTCTTTTTTTCATGTTAAAATTAAATTTATCTAATATACTTCCCAATGAATAATTTATACTTGCACTATTCAAAACTACAGTGGAGATTATTTTTATACCTATCCCTCTGGTTTTGAAATGCAAAAAATCTTAGCTTCATAAGTTTTGTGCAGTTAGCATTTGAAATAGACCAATGGTATCTGTTCTTGAAGTTGCTGCATGAAGTAAGAATGAGGTTTGACTGTATGAAATGTTATTGATACAGATTCTTTGTACTCTTGATTTTTTTTCCTAACTGCTGCCACCAATTTCAATTGCTATTTTCTGAATTTGCCATTATCACCTACTATTTTTAGTCTCTTTTGTGCACTGGTCATTCGTCTCTTTATTTCAACAGTTTAGAGTTGTTCATTCTTGTTCAAATCTGTGAGTTTTAGGTCCTTACAAATGTTATTGAAGTGAAACTACAAAGGAATGCTCTTAGTGTTATTGAAGCTCCAACTGGCCATGGGGATGATGATGACCTTGAATGTGAGAACATGCACTGGGATGAACATAGCTCAATGAAGGTATGTGGATGAATTTCCTTTTTGACATGCGTTCGGTTTTTCATAGTGACATAGCTAACGGATTATCTAGATTTTGTTGAAGGACCAAAACTGCCAGGAATTTTCTATAGCTGATATAGCCTAAAGTGGCTAGCAAAGTATGTTTGGTAGATAGAGAAGGTGGGGGGGATAGGGAGAGAGCTTCTGGAAATAGTTGACATGCCCCCACATCAAATGGTTAAGAAATATATTCTTATCTTGGCATAACATCTTTTATTCTAACATTACTTAGTAAATTATGCTCTTGACATCAATTTCACATTCTGTTTTTCAGTCCTCATAATAAGTAGGTGGGGCCTTAAGTTACATCCACTGCCAGTGTGTTCACTTGGATATTGATTCATTTGTCCTCCCCTCAAGAGGTAGCTTTTCTTGTCTATTGTTAATTCTCACAGAAAGAAGGCTACATGTCTAAGAGCAAGTTGAATAAGACAGTGAACCATTTTTTCTTGATGTTTTATAGTTTTTCTAAATTTAGTGCATGTGTCAATTATTTATTTGATGGCCATTGCTCTTGGAAGAATTGTTATTTATTCAATGATACTAGAAAATTGATTTACATGTTTAGATTTCCAATTATACATTTTCTTCTTGTACTAGGAATCATACCAACTGAAACTGAATTGTACCAAGTCGCTGTCATGTTTAGATTTTGATACCTTCAATTGACAAATTTTGACTGCTTGTTACTTGAATTGGCTACAGTGTTTAGGCAAAGCACCCTTGCTTGTTTGTTTATTTAATTTTTGCTAAGAACTTGCTTGAGTGTTTTTTGGATGGTTTCTTTTTATTAAGTCATCTTTATGTGAAATTTCTGTTGGGCTTTTTTCTTGAGAGAAAAGTAAAAAGGCAAGTAAGTCGGTATAGAAATTCATGTTCCTGAAATAATTGTTTATCTAATGAACTTTTATTTGTCTTAGTTGACTAGAAACTCAAGTAATACCTTCAAGCTTATATTTAAATGTCACTTTTCTAAAGGCATCATGAATATAGAGGGATTTATCTAATTACATTTGCATACAAGCATTTTTAAAAACCAACAAAGTTAAAGGGGCTTGTATATTAGAACTACACTTTCTAATAGAGAGGTAATCTTGTGACTAAGCTGCAAGAATTTCAGAAAATATATATGTTTTGGTGCCTTTGGTGATAAAAATTTGAGAAATATTTTGCAGCAATATATACATATATAGGAGTTTGGTTTATGGCAAATCTCTCTTTAATCCCAATGGGAGTCATCCTCCAAATTCTCGTGAAATTCACCTTTGTCTCTGCCATATGAGATATTAGTGAAGGAACAAATGCTGCAAGAGATGTTTGCATTCAGTTGTTGTCCATGCCAATTAGGCAGACATAGGTTTGCTTGCCAGTTTTGGTCTAATTTCACCTAAATGATGGCATAATGATGGATGGGAAGGATTTTTAAATCTCTAATATGAAAATGAAGTTCCAATTATTTAAACAGGGAAAACATCTTTTGTTAGATGGGGTAATAGTTTTTTTTTTTTTGGGTTTGTTTTTGTTCTGAATCTGGAACAAAAACTTAGTTGCATTTATGCATCCATCATCTATTTTGCTTCTAGGCGTGTATTTTCCCCTATATTTGAGTTGTAATAATATCAAAATCTCACTTACATCTGCTATAAAATCGATTAGGATGTGATATTCTTGGAGATATTTGAATATTGAAAACTAAGCCAATCTCAAGTATCCTCAAAGCCAATCTGCTGAATCGAACTCCTTTCCTAAGGAAAAAGGGGGCTGCAGGGCACCCTAACTGGATTAATTCTTAACCTTCAAGTCCAGAAAGATCATTTAGTTTAGATAGAGAATAACTCAGTTCTCCTTTCCTTCATTCATTCATTGGAGACAAAGACATGTCTCTTCAACATGTGCAATCCTTTTTTTCTTTTTGGGGGCACAAAATGAAAAGGGTGGAAGCAAATTTTGGTTCTTCCCACAATTTTTATCCACATATTATGCTATAGTTTTGAAAGAAGGAGAAGTATGAAGCAATATTGATCTTCCAGAAGATAGAATTGTTTTTGTTGAAATGAACAAGACAACTGTCCTTAAATTTTTTTTTTTTTTTTGGTGTTTGGGTGATGCAGGTTGGTGGATGGACTCGAATTTATGGTAATATCCTCTCATTTTCCACCATTAGAGGAAGTCATAGGCCCCCTTCCCACAGCCTGAGAGATCACTAGTGTTGTTCAAGTCATTTCTTGAAGCCAAGCCTCTACCAGAATTTTTCTGATACAAAAATGGTCAGTTTACTAGTAACTAGGCTGAGGTTGTAAGTAAATGTATGGCCAAAGAACAAAAAGGGAAAATGATTGTAAGGACAGATAAATATCTAAATGGTGTTTTCCCCATGCCAGGATATGTATTCAATGCATTTTTGACTAGTCGATATTTTGCTGACAGATAATATATCATCTAAATGGTGTTTTCCTCTAGGATGTAGCTCAACAATACTGGCCTCTGGCATTGAACCAGACATCCCAAGTATGAGCCTCCCTGGCATTTAATTGGTGTAGGGTAGAGTATACCTAGGTTTACCTCCCTGTTAGCATTTAGAGAGGGAGGTGTTCTGTGTTCTTATCCATTTTGTAGATTGGCTGGGTCTTGCTAAAGGAGGGCAGTAATTTCTTGTGTCTTATTTTGTTTGTGCCTTTCGACCCCCTGCCAGGAAACTTGTATACTTAGCTGCAGTTTCTTTTTTGGCACATCTTATAAATTTTGTTTCATTATACTTTGTTGTTCTAACCTCTTTGTACCTTTTGTCTAACTTTTTTTTAATGTCTTTAAATTCCTTTCCTGGATGTTCTTTCAAGAAAATGCCACGGGAGCGAGTCAGGGTATGCCAAACAGAGACATATGTTCCTTTTACTAGGAACAAAGAGTACAACCATGTCACTTGAACTCCTCAATCTATTATGGTGGTCAAGAAATTTATGCTCACCCCCAGAATACCCGGAGCTCTGTATTACACTTTATGGTTAGTAACTTTTATCATATATTTTTGGATCATTTGATTATGCAGAAATAGAATTTTTTTGAAATGGGTCTGCAAGTGCATTGGACAAGTAAAAAATAACTACCTTGTTTTTAATTGACATGTGAATAGTTTTTGAGGTGACCTTGAGATATTTACTGAGATTCAAAGATACTTGGTTTTGATAGAAATAATCATCAAATATATCATTTACCAGTCATTGGGCCCCCATTCAAATATATTAATTAAATGTTTTTCCTAGGCTGGGGGAGATATAAGATTTCTGCTAGGCTAGAGGGAGATTGACAGAAAGAATATTTTTAATTAATATATTTTTGGGTAAAATTGTGCTAACATGATTTGTGATCTCATCAGTTTTTGAAAGATTCAATCCGATCAAAAAAAGGTTTTTGAAAGATTCAAGGAATGACACGGACTGGTGCTTTGAGAGCAAATTGAGTAACTTAGGTGTGTTACTATGACTGCATCTAACTTATACGGATTAGACAGAATGATTGGCCTTTTATACTGTTCTAACATCTCTTGATAAGTAACTAAAATGATCAAATCTAACATTAGTTTACACACCATACATACCTTTTAACTCAATGGCTTTATTTCTTGAAACAAATGAAAATCTGGAGGATGCAAGCATAATGAGTTGATTCGACAGACGAGATATGGTCTGTTTTTAAGATAGGAGAGGTTTTCGTTCATGTGCCAATGGAAGAAGTAGAGGATAGGATAGGATAGGATAGAACAGATGAAGATGAAGGAGGTGACTAGTAAGAAGTTGGAGAAAGATTCTATAGTTGCACAGATGGCTGAACTGAAAAAGATTTTGTATGGGGAGGTTTAAGGACTCGATCAATCTGGAGGAGGATTAGTGGGGGATGTTCCAAGTATTTCCCCCAGTCTGCTTCCTTCATGCTTTATGGATAATGTTTTTCCTTCATTTGGGGATTATTCCTATTTGCTGCCCTTACTGCCAGTTCACTGCTGCACTTGAAAATTATTTGTTTCCCCCAAAATTTTCATATGTTAAGGTCTTGTTTGATTCTAAAAAGCATGAAAGAAAATTGTATCTCTCATTATGAAAAATTTATTTTCACAAAGTAATAATATGAAGTGCTTCCTTGTCAAGTATAACCTATAGCTAGGATCGGCATTTGACCGTGGCTATAGAGAACCCTATAGCCAGGGTCAGCGTCTGATCGCGGCTATAGAGAACCATATAGCTAGAGTCAACATTTGATCGTGGCTATAGAGTATTCGATAGCCAAGGTCAACATGAAACCGTGGCTATAGATTATCCTATAGTCAGGGTCAACATAAGACCGTGGCTATAGAGTATCCTGTAGCCAGGGTTGGCATTTGACCATGGTCATAGATCTTGAACTATAGTCATGCATTTGGACTTGGCCGTGTCCATAGCATTTATCCACACCACTTATGGTAATATATGCTTTTCTTCTTATAGTGTACAAATTTTCTGTTACCAAATATAATTTAAATAATGTTCTATTCTGATAAAACAAAATCATTGTAAAATCAAATTAACTAGAGTTTAATTTTTAATAAAGTTAAATAAGAGTTTAGTTGATTTTGTATAGATAAAATAAACTTCAAATTAAAAATATGCTTGAAAAAAAGAATAACTTAATTCTCTTAGGTTTTAAATCACTATACTCAAAATCCTTCCTCTCCTTTATTTCTGGATTTAAGATTTTATTTGTAGGACTCTGAATGGAATAGCAAAAATAATTGATTAATCAAAATATGATTAATGTAAAATAAACTATTTATGTTTCATTGTACCAATATAATTTAATTATATTTCTTAAATGAAAATGGAGAAAATTCAAGCATCTCAACCCTTTTTGCTTTTGGAATAACTCCCTTCTTTCGTTGCTATAAACAACATACTCAAATTAATCATATTTACGATGTCTTTTAGTAATTCTTCAAGTTTAAAACATCAAATTCAGAATCAAGAAAAAGCTCAAACAGTAGCTTTGATCATGAGTCCTTCATTTCCAGCTCTTCAACCCTCTCCCAACTTCCAGGCGTACGTATGCATTGTCTAATCATAGCAGAAGCACCACATTTGATTACTCCATTTCTAGCTCCATTTGATCTCCATTTCTCACCCAACTCTTCCCGAAAAACAATATAGAAAGATGATCAACATCATTAAAATTTGTGAAAAGAATTTACTACTAGAACTGAGAATGCATGCCCACTCTCACTATTAAAGAATGGTCACCACTCACCATTAAAGAGGTCATTTTCAGAGTATAAGTTCTTAACTTTAACATACACTCACACACACACACATATATATATATATATAGACACACACACACACACACAAGGACACACATGTTAACACGAAAACCCTATAATGGAAAAAAAAATCATGATAAAGGAATTTCAAATTCAAATATAGGTATAAGATTGGAAATGTGTGACTATTAAAAGAAAGCTTGATAATCCACAAACCCTAAAATTATGGCGTGTCAAAATTGAACAGTTCATACCACGGAAAATTCTAGCCTTGTATATAATTCGTACAAGAGTTTGACGTCTCTTTGTTTTAACAACTTTTCTGCATAACTTATTCTTCAGAGAATTTCAAAAAAATTTAATAGAAAACACCAAAATATTTAGCTTTCAGAAAAAATCATCTTCCAAAACAGGAAACACGTTGTCCAACAAGGAGGAGAACTATAAGCACTCACTACCCATTCTTAAAAAACAAACAATTTCATACTTAATAATATTAAATACTATTTAGCATTAAGTTGAAAAAAAAGTTATACTCAACATTAAGTAAAAAAAAAAACAAACAAACACCACCTAATGTCACACCATAAAACTTTTCAAACTACTGAGTCAAGAAAAAAATTTAGAATCATCCGAACTCTAAAAATTATAAGTCGATAACAACATTTCCAATATATATTAGGAAAAAAAGCTGAAAAATAATGTAAATCAGAAAACCATGTCTGTTTCCTGTTTTTTTTTTCTTCCTTCCTTTTCAAAGATTCTAATTCTATACACAATAGAAGGCAAAGAATTTGAGAAAAATTATAATACAATTTTTGTTAGAAAAATCAATTAAATCAAATGACATGAACATCCAACATTGAATTTTACCAAGAAAAAGTGAGGCAAGAACTACATGAATGGGCTGTAACTGGAGTCTTTGAGAAATCAAAAGAAAATATATACTAGAATTTAAAATCTCTCTTTTCTAGTATAGGATAAATGATGAAGAAATCTTTTTCACTATCAAGATATATTTCTGGTATATGAGCGATTTTTTGCCAATCTTCCCCAGTTTCAGGTTTGCATCTTTCTATCAATTCAGGACAATCTTCAATTTCAAGTTTTTGAAGGTGAGTGAGCTTTTGCAACCCAGTTTCTGACAGTGCTCTAAAGTTTGGGCAATCAAAATATATAGTGATGTGGAGTATTAGAAGTTGTCCCATGGAAAACCACATAGTGAGCTTCAACCACGGTAAACTAAGAAAGCTGAAATTTGCTGAGCTCCCAAAACTTTGAGTGTCTTCTTGCCCTTCTACTTCTCCATCCATGAATTGATCAAGTTTTCACAATGCCAATTACGGGAGCTCTCGCAGCAGTGAGGTTTATCTTGCATTGTAAATAAATCAAACTTGGACAATTACGAATAACCAACATTCGAAGTGCAGTAAGGCTTTCCATCCTGTTAAATAAAAATTCCAAATTGAGACAATCGAATCATTTTCTTTGAACTATTGAAGAATTCAAGTGTTTCAATCGGTTTTCCTTTTTGGATAAATCCCTTTGCTTTGTTGTTACAAACAATGTCCTCAAATTAATCATACTCCTTATGCATGTACAGATTCTTCCAGACCGGAGCGATTAGGTGGGTAACCTACACCACCACCAAAAGGAAGGGATTTTGCAAATGATGGCAAATGGAATGAGGGAGTTTCTTTATCCTTTTATTCTTAGATATGTCCAAGTGTCTTAGATGCTTTAGACTACCAATAGAATCAGGGAGGGCTTCAAAACTAGATTCCAAAAATTCCAACATCCGTATGCACTTGAATCTCAAGGTGCAAGCCCTAACAAATGATTTACTACTAGGCCCCACATTTTCCATTTGGAAAGAAATGCTCCAAATACTACTGTTTAACTTCTCCAAAAATCTTAAAGCTTCATACTCTTCTTTTGGCCAATAACTGTCTGAAAAGGCAACATGTTGTATTCTTATGGGGATATCTTTACTATCAAAACTTAGTGTGAAATATTCAGGTTGTGCAAAAAACATGGCAAGATCATGTACAAGATCATGCATTTTGAAGTTATATGCTTTGCTCTGTTTTCTTTCCTCAACATCTTGAAAAGAAAAGATCTCAACAATAGTTCATTAATATATGTCTCACCAATATCTTCCATTGTTGCATTTTGACCACCATGATTGAATGGACAGCCTTGCGCCATCAACAATTAGACCAGCCTCTATTACCAATTTTGCAATCTCTAGAAGCAATGAACAAGAGCTAAGCATTATTTAAGTATGAAACAAATCATAATAGCTCAATCTTAGTGCAGCCATAATACCATCTCGATCTTGTTCTAATTTCCAAATTTCGCTCTCTCTGATAGATAGCCAATCATGTTCGTCCTTCTTGGTATTAAGTAAGCTCCCTAAGCTTCTTACAGCAAGAGGAACCCCTCCACATTTCTGGACAATCTGCTCCCCAATTTTTAAAAGCTTTGGATATTGTTTATCTTCTCCATCTTTGAATGCACATTTCACAAATATAGACAAACAATCCTCCTTGGAAAGACCCTTTAATTCTTGCATTGGAAAACTGCCCATGATTGAAGCAACTGATTTCTTGCGTGTGATTTTAGGTGCATTACAGTAGCACCACCGTCCATGAGCAAATCGTTGAGCCTAAGCCACTTCTCACGATCCTCGTTCACATCATCAAAACCAGCAGAATTTTCACCATAACAATTCATTTCTAAGACGACTTTACCGCTGCTCCATGGAGAAGTCACTTTGTAATTTCAATAAGGTTTCTTTTCCTTTAGGATTTTCTTTATAGGTTTTCAACATCAAACTCATCTGACACTCAAACCCACATTTTGGTTGAAAATGGTCACTACCTCTCATCGCTCTGCAAGTTTAGCCCCAGTTGTCTTGCCATTTAATCCCAACAATGGGAATTACAGAAACATTCTCACTATCATTGGACTGCTTCAAAAGACTGACAATGTTTTCTTTCTCATCGTCTCTTCCAATAACATCGGAAGCTCGGACGAAGGAGTGGGTCATCTCCCTCTTGCTCAGCAAGATAGGCGTATTTGGAACACCCTCGATGAGGTTGATTTGAACATCCATTTTCTGATTTATCAATCTCTCTAATCTTCTTTACATCTATGACCCATCTTTGAGATTGGTGCTGCAACTGACGAGATCGGACTTGAAGAAACTGCGTACCTTAGTTTTGAAAGCTCCCAAAACCACATAACTGTCGTGGGCCTCATATTTAAAACTCATGGAAACTAATATCTTCAGCATCATAAAAAGGCATCTTTGAGGCTTTCCAGCAATCTCTGAGCTGATGGTTGGTAACTGCTTCCCTTCAGCATCTAGAGCACGCACGGATGGCAGAGAGTATCCTGAGATCTTCTGAAACGGATTTAACACTAAGCAAGCCGCTGCCTGGATGATGGCGGGCCACCGCTTTTACAGAGCTCTGTCTGCTATGCCAAAAGCAAACGATTCAGCCATGTTGCAGTTGCAGAGAGAGAGAGAGAGAGAAGCAGCTGGGAATTGAATCGATCAAGAGCTAGCGATGGGCGATGGCTGCTGTAATCTAATGGTGAATTGCTCAGTTCAGGAATAATGATTTGCAGTCAACGATCGATCCCCTCCAAAAGACTTTACCCCCGACATCGCATGTGAAACTTATTCCAAATGCCCAAAAAGTAACGGGAGAGGGTGGAAAAAAAAAAAAGTAACCGTTTCTAAGACTTTTATTAAAATATGATAATTTTTTTAATACAAAAATTCATTTTCTGCAGCCAATTTTAAAAATCCAACTTATTATTGAATAAAAAAAAAAAAAATTACCTATTCACGGTTGAGGGTAAAATAATAGTCAAATCGTAGTTAAGTTAGATTAAAGCAAGATAAAAAAAGTCAGTGATCGAAACAATCGATCCGATCCAGTTTTAAAACATTGCTATTTGGAAAATAAAATTTAAAAATATAGCTTCTAGACCTTTCATATTTTAATTAAAATATATTTTCAATTGATATTACCAAATTGAAACTAAAAGTGTTTATCTATGAAAAAAATTCATAAATTAAGAAATGTTTTTAAAAATGATGGATATAACAAATATTTTAAAATTATTATATTTTAAAAAAATATGTGCTCATCGAAAGCTTTATACATGAGTTCAAAGTCAAGTTGGGAATGGATTGCCCATTTGCCTATGCTATAATCTTGTCCTATTTAATTAAAATAATTTTCATCCCTATCATAAAAATATTAAACGGGTCATAGCAGGTGGAATAAGTACGTCACGTCTTGCCCTTTTTTGCATTCTTTTAATTACATTAAAATAAATATATTTCATGGATAAATAAAATGTTATAATTTTTTTATTATTAAAGTTGCAAATTAATTTTATATATAATTTTATTGATTCAAACTTAATTGGTAGATTGATTCAAGAAATAAATTGTTAAAAACTATAAATGATAGAACAATATTTAGGTTTATAGTTTAATATATCATAATAGCCTTTAAAAAATTTGTGATATAATAAACTAAAATATTTATGATTCAATTTTTAGCATGTGTGCTTGTAATTTTATTACTGGTTCAAAGCTTATCGGTAGATTGATTCGAAATAGATTATTAAAAGCCTTAAATGATGAGAACCGAATATTCGGATTGTAGTTTAATAAATCATAATATACTTTAAGGTGATAATATAATAAGCTAAAATATTTATGAACCAGGTACAACATGCCAATAATTTATGCGTTAAATGAATCAGTTTTGCTCAATCACCATCCTTTCCAGTTGAATAAAAAAACGTTACTTATATGAATGGCCAATCATTAAATATCGTAACCAATGCCTGTCAATCTACTATAATAAAATGATGATAGTATAAAAAATAAGAAAACACCTAAATCTTTATAGAATAACCATTTTATTAAGAGATTGAGTAAAAAAATATATGTAAAGAAGAGATTTCAAGCTAAAAAAGTCTAAAAATCACTCCTAAGAAAGACGAGTATATGTTCTTAAAGTTTGAGTATTGAAAAATTTTGTTCTATCTTGAATAAATAATTTTGTCATATCGAAATATTTATTTCTAAAAAAGAAGTTAAATTTAAAGTACTCAAACGACCAAATTCAGATTGAAATAAAGAAAAAAAATATATGAGTTAATTTCAATGATATCAAATATTTGAAAATTCCTTTCAGAGTATAATAATTCTCTTCCAAAAATCCTCATCTGATTGCCCATCCACAGCTGGCTGGATGCATGCCCGCCCTGACCGGATTTCATGCTTGGTACAGTGTGACGAATACTTATGGGTACGATTGCGAATGATTTCTTGAAAACTGTAACAGCTATTTCATACGAGTCGATTCCAATCGGCCATATCTGGAAACCTAAGGTACGCTAGTTCCATTATGAATCCTTCTCCAATCCATGTTGTTAAACTTAATCTCTACAAATACTCACTTCCATTGCCACTTCTGTTTCATCACACATACCAAAATTTCTTTTATTCTTATTCTTCCGTCTTGTCTTTGTCGTCGTCTTCTTCTTCTTCTCCTTAAACTTTCTTGTGTCTCAAACCATTTCAATCTCAAGCTCCACTCTTCCTTCTCATACAAACCCAAAACCCCAACAACATTGTCAATCTATATGCCATACAAATACCAAGCAACACAATTCCAATCACCTTCTTCACCAGAAGTGAAGGCGCTTCTCCCTCATCTAGATTTCTGAGTTTCTGGGGTTCTGTTGAGATGCCAATCTGATTCTCCACGTCTTTCTTTCTTCATTGGTAAAAAATGATGGGTGCAAGACCCAGTACCCAACTACTGTGTGTTGTTCATACATTGGCATGAGTCGAGAAATTTTGAAGCTACCCAATTTTATGAATTAGTGGTTGGTTAAGGATGATTTGCCTAGTGAAATGTTTCAAAATTTTGGTTTGTGTACTAGAGATTATGGTGGGACCTATTTGTCTTCTAAATATATCCTTTGACTACAGGCTTCTCGAAGAATCGGGGCTTGGAGTTCGAGAGGGTTAAAGAAGTTTAGGAAGATGTCTGGAGTTGGGTTTATCCTATAGATTTCTCGACCTGTGCTTTTGAATGGATTATTTGAAGCTGATTATTTCAAATCAGATTGTGAGAAGTTTATGAAAGGAAATGGGAAAGATTTGGGATATTTAATTGTATACATTTAATATTTTGGCTCATGTTCTACCACAAGGATGGGGATAGGTAAGGTGAACAAGTTCTTAAAAGATGGAAAGAAGAAAGGGGTTCAGCCATTGTGACTATACAGCCACTGAGGTCAGTAGCTATTGGAGGGGAAAGGCTGGATGAGTGCATTTTATTTGTATAGATCATGCAGGAGGGTGTGGTGCCAGATTGTGGTTTCATATGCTGCCTTGATGAACGGTCTTTGTAAGAAGAAGGAGGTAGAAAGCTCAATAGCTCTTCCACAGGGGATGTTCATAGGGGTCTGAATCCAGATATTGCGCTTTGCTATGTAACATCCTTCCACGGTTATTACAGGAGGGAAAGATGCAAAGAATCACGGTCATTGTGGCGTAGCATGATGTAGCGGGATTTCTCCTGGTAGTTTCACTTGTTGAGTTCTTGTGGAAGGAATGCAGAGGAAGAGATTAGTGCTCAGGCTTTGATTTGGATTCGTGGAGCTTCGGGATTTGGAGTCAATATCACAGGATGTTGTTGGTACCTAATAAGCGGCTTTGTGTCTGTCAGGAGAATCGACCTTTTGCAGCTAAGAACCTTTTAGAGAGAATGACTCGAGATGGTCACAGGCCTGAGTTGGAAATTTATAATGAGTTAATCAAATCATTCTGTCACTGTGATTGTATAGCAGAGGCGTTACGACTGAAAACGGAGATGGTTGATAAGGAAATAAAGCCCAATTTAGTTACTTATGGGGCTGTTATAGACTGCTTGAGTGGATTGGGTAGAAGTTTGGAGGGTGAATCCTTAGTGGGTGAAATGGTTGCATCTGGCATGCTACCTGATTTGGCAATTTGCAGGGCTTTATTCAATGGCTACTGCAGGGAAAATGATATCGATAAAGCACAGTCACTATTGAGCTTCTTTGCCAAGGAATTTCAAATTCATGACACAGAAAGTTTTAATGCACTTATCAGAATTACCGGTGGGAAGGGTGACATCACTAGTTCATTGGAGATCCAGGATATGATGCTGAAAATGGGGCTTTTGCCAAATCCACTGACATGCAAGTATGTAATTGATGGACGCTGGAAATCCAGGAGGGTGGACTCGTGCTTGGTGAAATGAAGTAATGATAGAAGCAAACAAGGCAGTAAGTGTCTGCCCTTTTTCTAGATGGTTGTAAAGTTCTGCCAAGTGCTCCTAATCCAGGATGCCATGTTACTTACTGCATGAATGTGGAATAGCTTCAGAGTCATGATTGCAGATTACGAATTTAAAATGCTAGAACAATTCAGACATGATGCTCAAAGGGCTGGCATCGTGATCTGTCTTCAGCATTAATTAGCTGTGTTAAGTGACCTAGCAATTAGCCTTACCCACAATATGCAGTTTTGTTTTTGTCAAAATGATAACCACATTTACAATTGGGCTACACAACTAGTATATTGTGACAAAAGTAAGAACAACACAGCTGTAACTCTGGCATGCCCAACACATCGTCTCTGTGTCTCTTGGAAAGACTGCTTGCATCTTGAGTAGCAGGCTAGACTCACCAACATGGTTGTCCCCCAAGATTTGAATGAAAAATGTGGCATTCGGAAAAAGACAGAAACTGGCTTCAAAGGTACTTTCAAATTCCACTTGGGATATCCTAGCTCCATTTCCAACTTTGCATGAATACCTCCTCCCAGCTTGATATTTGTATGAAAAATAATTTAATCAGTTGGACTGGTCTATTTATTTGAATTTAGTGTTTGCATTATTATTTTATTTTTTCATCTTTCCTATGATATGCCTGTATAGTTTATCAGTTTATGGCATATGTTCTGGTATCAAGTTGAGTTGTACTTTTAAGGCCGATGTTCATCTGTTATTCTAGGATATTAAAATGGTGGGGTAGGGATTGTAACTGTAGTGGGATTTGTGCTAACCTAATTCTTTTCTTTCTTTCTTTTGGAAATTATTTAGTTTATATTTTATTATTACTATTATTGTAATTCTTCAGTTTATCTGCATCCAAATGCTGCGAGCTAGGGAGATCAGGTTGCCCCATATGGACTATTGTTTAAGAAAAACAGAACAAGAATAGACAACAAGAAATAATAGGAACACAGATTTACATAGAAACCTACAGGTTAAAAAAACCACTTGAGCTGCAGGAGCAGAAACTTACTGTTCTCAAATGATACAAGATGCTGAGTATACCAGGTTGCAGAGATATAAATCATAAAACTCAAAATAAGATAACATATTTCTACAAAGAGGTGTCAATTTATTGTAACTGATGTCTAGGCTCACCCCCACTAGAAATGGGTCTGGCTGCTCTGCTTTACCACCACGAAATCCTCCAAAAACACCATTATTCATTTGATAAACAAGCTCCGGGCTGAGCGCAAAGTCCATATCATGGGGCTCTGTCCCAGAGGATACACTGCTTTAACCCTGCACAACACAGATCACCTCCAAAAAATTTACAATATCTATCGACAAAACAGTCTCCCAACCCAACAACCGCGCTCTCGGGCCAATGTTGCGATAGGCGAGCTGGCAAAAGCACGAGAGCGTGGATTTGCACTGAATGCCCTGAAAGCTCTTTGAGCTCTTACGAAGCTTTTGGTATGATATCTCTTAGCTGCGGGAGCCTGCTCAAGGCTGCCAAACCAAATGGTTTCTTACGGGTTACACATTTGAAAATTGTACGTGCATCCTCACTGCCTCTATTGTTGTTAAATCTCTTTCAAGTTTTAAATTTTTTTCCCCTCAGGTTTGCACACATCAACTTTCAAATATTGACGTGCATAAACACTTCATCTTCATATTTAGGGATGGTATTATGGTGCTTTCAGGATGGGATCTCCTATCCTAAACAAGGCTCAAATTCCCCTTCAATAATAAAGTACTTAGTTTTCTTCAGTGACGTGATGTTTCACAAGCTTGCAGCTGTTATTTAGAGTTGAGGTTCTCTTTGTTCTTTGCTTCCTGACATGGGAAATATGTTTGTTTGATATTCAGCCTCCTGCATGGTCTAGAACTTCTCCCGAGAGTTACTTATTACTAAAATGCCTTAACATTACCAAAAAAAATGTGAGTAAAGGAAATTGATATGCATCCAGCCTCCTGGAACTTCTGGAAAGAAAATGAACATCAATATTTGTCTTAAAGCATCATGTCAGTGTGTTTGTCTCAATAATTGAAATTACTCAAGATTCCAGTGATCTTATTCAAGGTTCCATTGATCTTATTCAAGGTTCCAGTTTCTCATTTAGAAAGGAGGCCAAGAGCTTTACAGGATCTGTGATAATGCAATAAAGCTTATTGAGGTTTTAAAGAACTTTTCAAAAGTTATGGGGGATACGCTTCCATAGAAGAGCTTATAGGAAGAGGGTTTAGAATTTAAATTCTTTACAGGTTAGATAGAAGCTCTTCTTTACATCTTTTTAGCAAAGCTCTTCAGTAAACATTAATCCTGCGTCGAGTAGGCCCTAAACCTCTTCAAATCTATTTTACTTTCTTACTAATCCATTTTGAGGGCCAAAGGAGTGGCCCCTCAAATTTCCTTGCTCTGTTTAGGATGCAAGATGGAATATAACCTCCTAGGAACACGCCTCCATTGCTGGAAGTGACTGGGTGCACCTTGTGCATGAGAACCAACTGGGGGCATAGAGGAAGTGACTACTTTAAGAAAGTAAAAGCTGCCTTTCTTTTGGGAAGGGTGGCTTGCCAGTGGCACATGATGGAATCCCTTTCCAATCAATGGAAGTTCTTCTAAAATTGCTACGAGTTTTATCAAGTTTTGCTATAGATATCACTTTCCCTGTTTGTCTTTTGTGAATTCTCTCATCAGGGGTCTGGCATGACGAGTGTAACAGCTTCTTGCATTTGGAAGTTAGGCAAACTGTAAATCTGCAATTGCTCTTATTTACTCTTTTGCTATAATAAGTAATTGAAATATGTAATAAAGCAACTTCATTTAGAGAAAGGGTGCTAAGATCTGTTCAACGTGTGAGGGAATTTGAGTAAATTGTATTTTGACCTAACTGATTTCACTTTGATTGCAATGATTTAGGCCTTTATTTTTCCTCCTTTTCCTTTGATGGTTAACTATTTGATTATTCTTCCTTTTGTTTCTGCTCTTCACCTTCCATACATAAAGTTGTTTTATTTAAGCTCTATTGAGATGCAACAGAATTCCAAGTATGAAGCATATTTGTTCTTAAAGCAACTTGGTTCTCTATTACTAATCATGAAATAGTGGCTTTATCTGATTGCTTTAAAATTTATATGCTTTTCTTAGGGTCATATTTTCAACCTTAACTGATTCATGTGTTTTTTTTAATTTGCAGGATTGATCTTTGAGACTCCTCCATTATCAACTTTGATGATGGTGTTGGCATGCAGCAAGCTTCATATCTGTATTCATTAAACAGTTTAATTGTTGCCAAATCAAAGCGGGTAGAGAGTAGTAGTTATTTTCCATCAGGTGAAATTCGAAAATGTTGAATGGGAAAAGTTTTTTTTTTTTCTTCTATTATATGGATGGCCATCTTTTCTATGCTCTGGTTTAACCCTGCAATAGAAACAGAGCATTTTAATCCAACACTCCTTCCCTTCATCATCACCATTTATGGTCCATACTTTCTCTTCCCTTAATTTTGTTTCTTCTCTCAACATCAAACTTGTCTGAGAATTGAAAACGAGGAGATAAATGAAAGTCACTTCAATTTCAATCGTCCATCTCTATTTGAAAGATGCTTGAATACAGAGTAAATGAGAAACCTTTGCTCTCAAACCCTTTTCTTTGTTTTTCCTTTCCTTCTCTAAACCTTTCCTTGAACATTTTTCCAACAACCTTTCTAGGATGAAAACATATATTTCTTGGTACCTTTTAGGTACTACGATAGAATATTTGTCAGGGTGCATCTTTTTTTACAGCTGGTGCATCTACTTGTTTTTTTTTGACAGCTATTAGTACTTTGTTCTTATAAGGATTCGAACATGGATCTCTCATAGCCTCTTTCTATCCTTTTACTACTTGAGCCAAGGGTAGGGTACATGCACTTGTTAAAATCTTGAATAAACCCTTAGTTTGAACCTGAAAAACTTTTTGGTGAAAGCGAGGGGAAGTTCTATGATCAAGCATTTTTTTGCCATAGGTGATAAAAAAAATTAGAATAGCATAATTCTTTCTCTTAAAATCTCTAAATTATTGTTAAACATAACTCTCTTAAAATCTCAAGCTTGTAGGATTTAAGTTTAATATAAATATCATGTTTCACACCCTTGTTCATGTATAATCTCATACCTATACATGGAGAGTCAAACAAATTTACAAAAAGAGGTATCAAACTCATGACCTTTTGCTATATCAAGTTCGAGCACATATTGCACGATCGACTCTTAAAAGCTCTCAAACTTATAAGATTTCTTTGGCTACCTAATATCATATTTCACTTGTAAGTATGTAACCATTATCCAATTCAAGTGATCAAAAATGTTATAGACTTGGAGCAGAGGTGGCTGCTTTACAGAAACATGTGATTTTCATACGTCACCACGGCTGCATGTTAGTATTGACTTTGTTAGGATTCTGACATAAATAATGATTGGAAATGAAGTCTTTGAAAACTAAAAAAAAATAATAATAATTAGGGTTCCGCCAAAGCAAATAATGAGATTTGAGACAACCCCATGTTGTCCAAAATGATTGAAATGTATATTCCAATTAAACAAGTCTTCCCCTCTTTGTTTACAGCACAATACATAAGAGCCAAGATGGAATATTCTTACTGTTTCCAATTTGCCCCCATTGTTAAAACCTTCATGCACCAAGTTGATTGAAGGAGGTTCATGAATGAGGAGGTTCCCCATAAAGAAAATCTCCATTAATTTCTGCTGAGTTGCTAATCTCTGATTTCATTACGGTTAATTAATCAATTTTTCTATGTTAAAATGATATCTAGTGAGGTGTTTGTCCCTCTCCAGCTCTCCCATATCTAATTCTCAGTGTAAAACTTGTACTGAATTTAGATTTTTGTCCTAAAAAGGCATGCAGACAATCAAGATTATCTTTGATAATCACTATAATTTGTGAGGGACAAAAGCTTATGCATAGTAATATTTTATGGGGTTTTCTGTCAAGACCTCAATTGATGATTGGTTAGTGAATGATTATGGAGAGAGATGATGGGGTTGGCGATTCAATCATCATTTTTTTTAATAGTAATGATTTTTAAAAAAGAAAAGAGAGGAGGGAATGTCTTGAAGAGGACAATAGGGTTTTTAGTGAAAACCAAATACAAGCATTCCCTATACTTCTGTTACTATGCATGAACCTCAACATTTTCAAATGAAAACAGTTTTTTAAGTTTGATTGATATAAGACTAACTAAGGAGGGGTGATTTTTTTGTCATTCTTGACCTGAAATCACCCTTTTACATCTTTTTCAATCATTTTCTTTCTCAATAAAGTGGTTTCTTCCATATAGATTTAGATTTTAATTTGTTTTTTTCGCGATTTTTTTGTCAACTTGTCGTAGGTTTTGATCATGGCCATCTTGAGACGCATTCATTGGCTTTTCTAATCGTGTTGGCAAAGATTTACTAGTATGCAAGAATTCAAAAGACAAAGCATATTCGAGAGACAACAAATAAAGTCATATTTGTCAATATGCTGTAGAACTTTAGTCATAGGTATTCTAGTAATTATAGGATTATCAAATGTGTAAGCTTTAAGCCGATTCACTATGCTATTAGCCTTAATTTTGCATAATCCTCTAAAGTTTTTAGCAAAGTTGATTCTATATTTTTATCAAATATATTGTTAGTTTGAACTTTGAATCAATAAATTTATTTCTCTTCTCAAAAAAAAAAAAAAAAAAGTTTGACTGATATAGTAACCTAAAAACTATTATGCTAATGAAGACATTTTTCTAGGTATCTCCTAAAACTTCCTTAATCTATTTAATAAGTGTACATTAATTAAAAAATGGTTTTTTAATCTTATTTTGATTAGAAGAACAAACAAACAAAAATAGAGAATCTTGAAATTAATTATGTATCATAGTAGTACATGTTATTTAGCTATTGTCTTTTCATATTTGATAAAGATATAAAAATTATGGCGATGTTTGTTTTTCCATGTAAAGCCAAATATGTCTGATTATAAGATGAATAGAATTTCGTAACAAAGATGCTAAAGTTATTTATTTAATTTTTTTTAGATCTTAAAATGTATTAAAACTTCTACTAAGAATTTATATTAAAATTTTGTATTTTATTAATTATTTAATGTCAAACCTTAAAATTTGTAACTAACATGATTGAGACTCAAGTCTCTTTTAAATTTAAAGTGTATCTTTAAAACACATCTTACAAGTCTTCTTAGAAAAAACATATTCCCATTCATAAGAATTATTACAATTTAAATCTTTGTTTGGAAGTGTTCCATTATAAAGCAGGCTTCTTGGATAATCATAACAAATTCAAAAAATATAAATAATTTTTCCTTACATAATTATTCAAAACCTACTTTTCTTCTTAGTACATCAAGGTAGTGGAACATTTCTCGCCCCGCTTTGGGACCTGAAAAGTAATGTAGTTAAAAATACGTAAGAAAAACGATTTTTTCTTGTTTGTGCCAGTTTTATCATGGAAAATACAAAAGAAAATCAAATATATTCAATTTTTTCTCAAAATTTTACATATTTTAAAATTTCAGCTCTTATATAATATATCGTTAAACAAATAAATGACTTAATAAACATATAAAATTAATTTATTAAGTTTAAACTCATTTCTTATTTTCCTCAAAATTTTCTTTCCTTCTACTTTTCTTCTCTATATTTTTCCTTAGTACTTTCCGGGTTCCAAATAGAGGCCTGACAGTACGTCCTACATTTTGCAAGATAAGAACTAAACATTTTAATTATTAAAATGCAAGTGTAAGGTTGGCCTCTCTCTAACTACCAGTCCAACATGCTCTACTTCCTCCTTGTCTCCTCCAACAAAATTCAATTAATCAATTCCAATTGAGATAACCCCTTCACTCATTGGAGAGACTACATGAAAAATACAAAGCCAAAACTTAGAAAAATTAAAAAATATATTAATATCCATAATTAGCCCATAATCAACTCATATGATTACCTTTCATATGCTTGTGAGGCTGTTTGCTGCCCTCATGAAACAAATAATTCAGTAATACTTTCAAAAATTTCTCCTTCTATGTCTATATAAACACCGTCTCTTTGCTAAATTATACTTCATTCAAAGCCAAAGGAGAAAAAGGTAGTAGAGGGAGATTATAACCAATATGGGAAGTGAGAGTATGGTTTCTGTGAAAACAAAACTTCTTGTGGCATTGCTTGTTCTTCAGCTCTGTTATGCAGGAACTCACATTGTTTCTAGGGTTGCTCTAAATATTGGTGTCAGCAAAGTTGTATATCCTGTTTATAGGAACCTAATTGCCCTGTTTCTCTTGGGCCCTACTGCTTACTTCTTAGAGAAGTGAGTCCTCCCTCACTTTTTTTTTTGTTTATTTGCTAATGGCACAATTTCTTAATGATGTTGTATTGTGCAATTTTCAGGAAGGAGAGACCACCTCTTACTTTCTCTTTGCTGGTTCAGTTCTTCCTTCTAGCATCACTGGGGTAAGGAGAAACATGGGCTTATAGTCAGATGGATCAAAGGGTCTGTTTGATTCCTGCTTTTGAAAACCATTTTTTTTGTTCTAAAAAACAAGGAAAACTAAGAGAGTACATTTGATTACCAGTTTTTTTTTTTTTTTTTTTGAAAATCACAGAAAACACTAAATTCAGATAACAATAACAGTTTCCAAAAACCATCAAAATGGTGTTATCTGTGTTTTCAAAAATTGTTCTTAAGAACAAACCAAACAGTCCCAAATTTGTTTTCTCTTCTGTTTTCACAAATTTTGTGTTTCTGAACTCAGAATCACTGCAAACCAGGGCTTTTATCTCTTGGGGTTGTATTATGCATCTCCAACTTTTGCATCTGCAATGCAGAACTCAGTTCCAGCAATCACTTTTGTCATGGCTTCTGCTCTGAGGTAACTGAAGGCTAGCTCCTTGTTCTTCAGAATCAGTTCTTTTATGGATTAAGCTTTTCCTCTGATCCATCTCTTTCCGTCTCAATTTCTCAGGCTTGACAAGGTTGATATCTCAAGGAGATATGGAATGGCAAAGGTTCTGGGAACCATTGCAAGCATAGGGGGTGCCACAATCATCATTCTCTACAAAGACCTCCTCCTCTTCTACATCATCATCTACATACCCAACTTGGAAATTCCTTGGAATAAGACATGAATTCGAGCAAAATGCAGAACTGGACATGGGGTTGTATATACCTGGTTGGACATTGCCTATCATGGGCTGGTTGGATGGTTCTTCAGGTCAGCCCCATAATTTTTCATTTTTTAGTTCGAGCCAACTTACATGCACCTCACTTAATCCCATGGGACCTTGAAGTTAACAACTTGGGTATACTTCTAGTGGTCCAAAGGGGACTCGAACTACTAAGAACACCAGCTTATCTCCTGCATTGAACTTTTGAATTTCAACTTTGCAGGCACCTGTGTTGAGACACTACCCAGCTAAACTGAGTCTCACTTCATTCACATGCTTCTTCGGATTGATCCAGTTCTTGATCATAGCAGCCTTTGTAGAAACCAATCCTGAATTTGAAAATTCAATCAGGATAAGAGCTTTTCACTATTCTATATGCTGTAATACATTCAAACTCAATTATTTCAATCTTATGATGATATATATCACATGCTCTAAATATTATATTTGGGATTCATCAGATCATAAGTTTCTACTCATAAGATGTTATTTATTTAGTCTACTTTCCACTTCCTCCCAGGGAGTGGTGGCAGCTGGGATTGTCTTCTCCCTTCAGACATGGTGTATCCAAAAAGGAGGTCCTGTTTTTGTTGCTGTCTTCCAGCCGATGCAGACGCTTTTAGTCGCTGCCAGGATCTAATTCTTGGTGATCAGTTATATGTTGGAGGGTATGCAGAAATTAAAAAAATAACTAAAAGAAATCTACTAATGATGGAAATTTCAAGATTCATCAAACTTTTAAAGTTCATCCATCGATGCTTTTAGAAATTTATCACTTGCAGGATTATAGGTGCAGCTCTCATTATGCTCGGTCTTTACTCGGTTCTATGGGGAAAAACTGAAGAAAAGAGACCGGGAAGCCAAGATCAAGAACAGACATTGACAAAGCATTTGATTGATACAGAAAGCAGAGATAGAGATGATGCTCCTGAATCAGACATTCCTTGACTACTACTCTTCACATTCCTTTTCTTTGGAGGTGTTTGAGCATTGGCATTGAGAACAATTAAATTCTGAAACGGATCAGTCCTGTTCAAGATTGTTGGACGACGAAGAGGTACCACCGCAGTGGTGGAAGATGCTTCGTTGGCCATTGAGCCCAAGAGGATGTGATAAGCAAAACATGATGGGCTGCGACGGCTAAGGTTAGAGTTTTTTTGTTGTTAAACTTAGCGTCCTGATACCATATTATGCAAGGGACTTAATTATTATTAAGAAAGTTGAGGTATATATATATACCTACAAAGGAAAAAGTAGTAAAAGCATATACCCAATAAAAGGAAACACTAAAATACTATAATATCTATTTAATGTCTGATTATAGTTCTATTGTATGTTCTAGTTTATTTTTCATGCCCAAGTTGATGAATGATCATCATTGACATGTTTTGTGGTTTGATTCGAGATCTGAGAAGTGAGAGTTGAATTAGACAATGATTAGAACATCACAATTCACCATAGACTAGAGATACTCATGGGTTTTGTGTGATAATTAAAGTTTCTTGGGTTTATTGCGCTTTTAGGACTTTAGGGTTGAGTAGAGATGCAAAATACCTAAGTTCTGGGTGAGTAGATCACGTGTCACAAAAGAGATTTACATACTTAATAATTAGACTAACCATTAGTAGTGATTTGAATGTTAATTGGGGATAATTGGATGAATTTACAATGATTAGCTAAATGAAATCTAAACCCTAGGCTTTTCCACTTTATTTCATAGTTTATTAGTTGTTTTTATTCTCATCTTACCTCATTCCATCATCCAAATAAAGATAAGACTACCCAATTTTAATACTTAGTAACTTTTTTCTCCATGGGAACGATATTCTTACTTTTCATCACTATATTACTTGAGGTGATGTGTGCACTTGAGCATATAGACATACACATTTTATATTGCACATTTCGAGCCTATCAAATTTCCCTAGTCTATTTTATGAATGTAATTTCTTGGATTGACTTGAAATGATTTATAAAAACTATAAAAATTTTCAAGCATCCAATGGAGAAAATTGCCATTATCTTGTGTTATTTGGACTTATAGGAATCAAGTTTTGTTTAGGAAAATTCAGCCCAATCTCTTTCTCATCATTGAGAAAGCTACCTGAATTTTCCAAAATCTTCATGGTAGTTTGAGTGAATCTTACTTGCATAACGAAGACACATTGTCTATCGGATGGTTGAAAAATGGATTCGTTGGATTCCACCTTTTAATGGAAGATACTCGCTAAATTTTGACGATTCAAGAGTACAAAATGTATACGCTTCGTGACGTTATTGTATTCCAATCTGAACTATCAAAAATGGTCGCACAGCATATAACCAATGCTTCAATGATTATAGCGAGGTGTATCGCTTTAAGAGATGGTGTTTTAGCTGCAAAAAACAATGCTTTTTTAGACTTAGAGATTGAAGGAGACTCCAAAGTTATTATAGACTGCTATAACAAAAAAATAATTTTACCTAGTTCAATTATTTTATTAATGGAGGACATTTAGAAACTTTCTCGGAGTTTAAACATTCCTAAATGCAGTTAGATTTATAGGGAAACAAATAGAGTAGCAGATTGCTTTGCTAAGAAGGGCATTGGTAGTACTAATTCTAATGTTTGATGGTCAAACTTTCCTAGAGTTGTTATAAAAATTGGATTTATGATTATCAGGGTTCTTCGTTTGATAGAATTTGTAAGATTTCTTATCCCTAGTTTCCATTAATGAAAAAAGAAACAATTTTTATATAAAAGGTTAAAGCGAATTATGAAGATTCAACAAATTTTTATATTTCACTTACTTGTTTCACTCATCACTGCATCTTCTTTATTTCTTGTACCAAGATTTTACTTTCATTGAGTTGCTTAAAATAATGAAAAATAATAATTGATTCTCAGATTAATTTAATTTAAAAAAAAAGTATTTTGTTTCATCATACCAGAATAATGTTTACTTATATTTCTAAATGAAACATGAAGGCAGTAATCCACATCTCGAATTCTTTTGCTTTTGGAATAATTCCTTCTTTGGGTTGTTATAACAATATATTGAAAAAGTAGGATCATATCACCACTAAAAGGTGCATATAAATTCTTAAATTATAATCATGTATGTCTAATTTAGCCTTGATTTTTTTCGAACCTTAGGTGCCCTTAATTTTAGTGTGTCAAGTAGCTTATCTATCCCTTTACCATCATGAGCTTGTACAAATGGACAATTCGGAGCTACTCACGTGGCGCTCCATGTCAGCGGTGTTTAAATGGCCATTTGTCCATCTGTGTAAGTTTGTTATGGCATGGGCATGAATGAACTACAACACGAAATGTCGAGGGCACATGTGGACCGAAAAAACTTAGGGACTAAATTGGACATACAACTATAAGTCAGGGTATTTATGCACTTTATCTCTACTTCCACCTTGAGGCTCAGCTCAAAATGGTGAAAGGATGAGTTGTAACGACCAAGAAGAAGAATACATAGATTTGATAAAATAAAATAAACTTTTATTAAAAGTAAAATAAAATTTCCCTGATCTACTAAGACCCTTTTTATAGCTAACAAACATAATCCTAAAGAGAATCAAATCAAATCGGAAAAATTCTAAGACAAAGTCTAAAAGGAATCCCACTAAAATTATAAATCATAAATATAATTTATCCTAAAATTCTAAAGAAATTAAATAAAGGAAAGGACTACAATTAGAATTTTATAAAACCTAAAATACTGAATAAACCTGAAATCATTAAATCAGTTACGATTGGACCCCTTCAAAAGTCATATCATGAGACATTAATTATCTTAAATGGTTCTTCATTTCTGACTATCGTCATCCTTCTTCCCCCTTACAACACATAAATTTTTCCTCATTCTACACTTATGTCTAGTTTGTATTTCTTGTCACAACAGTAGCATAGTTTTTTGTTCCTTATTTTTTGCATCCCAGCATAAGATAATTTCTTGAGGGAGGGAATTTTTCCAAAAGTTTCTTGTTCCACCTCTTTCATACTTGGCTCTAGATTGGTAGGGTTTTAGATGATAACGTGGCTTCTTTCATCACCTTTATGGTATTCTCTTGTAGTAATGCCAATCCTATAGCTTGACTTAGAGTAGTAGGCTTAAACATCATGGCTTGGTTTTTGATTGCATCCATCAAATGCTTCACGAAGCATTATGCAAAAAATTTATAGTTAAACCTAATCCTTACCATGATGCTTCAACATTTCACGATAAGCGTGTACGGATGAGTTTGCCTATAATTTATTATTTGACCCGATGATTATATCTGATTCCGATCAAATGTTGTTCCACTATGTCCCTTATAAGCGTCTTCCAATTCAATCGTTATCTAAGGCTTGCAGCCACTACGAAACCGATCTAAGGCGCCATAACTAAATGAATAGAGGTGATTCCTGCTCTACGGTTCTAGAACTACATTGTGCCGAAAAAGTCACTTACACTGGTACCAACTAACTTGTAGGATTTTCCCACGTGAAAGTTGGAAAGTTGATGCAGAAAAATTTGTTTGGGTATGCATGGTGCGGGGAAAACCACAATTCTTGAGTGCGGTTGGAATTACACACGCTGACTTCTATGAAGATCATGTAGACACTTGAATTTTACGCCGCCACAACTCATTGATTTTTCTAATCCTACTGCCATTGATTTTTCTACTAATTGATCAATCTTGAGGTTCATTGTTTTCATAATATGAGCTAGCTCTTTTAATTCTGTTGTGTGTTGGTCTGAAGTTGTAATATCCCAAAATATGCCATAACAGTTTTATAACATGTTTAGGGTGTAATATAAGTTAAATCAGAATTTTGGGAAATAAAGCGAAACGGAAGAATTATTTCAAGTAGGGTATATTATAAATTGGAATTTGTCAAATAGGACATAGAAGTCATAAGTTAGAAGATGAGGTTATTATAGAATAGCATAAATTGATTTGTAAATATTAGAGAGTTGGAGAACCAAAGTAAAATAAAAAGGGGATAAGATCAAATGGGAGCCTCTCATTTTGGGGAGAGCAAAAACGGATAAGGGAGAAGAGAAGAAGGAAGAAGAAAGAAAGAAGAAGAAGAAAAGAAGAAGGAAGAAAGAAGGAGAAAGAATATCGAAGGTATGGAAGTCTAGTTTTTTTTTTTTTTTGTATGGATGCTATGGATTTTGTAGCTGGAAAAAATCAAACCATAAACCCATTTTTGATGAATTTGGGTGCAAGAACCCTACATGGTATCTTGGTAGTTTAGATTAGATTTGGAGTTGTTTTTGGTTTAGTTTTGTGGTTGATTTGGGTTATTATGGAAACTAAGTATGGATTCCCCAATTTTAAGACTTAGGAAACTCTCTAACCCATTAATTGTGTGAGGGTTTCTCTACTCGGATTAAACTTTGCATTTAAAGGCTGTGTGGTGGTGTCTTGCCCAAAGGGAAATTACCCGATTTTGCTCATACGCATTAATCGGACTTTAGAACTAGTTTTTGGGTAGGAAATAAATGGAATTTAGCAGTGAGTCCTACAGGTAAATTGTAGCTACATCAGTGACCTTGATGTCAGGCTTTTGAATTTCTCCATTCGGACCTCTGTAACCCAAGTTATGATCCGTTTACCCTAAACAGTCTAAATGGAAAAGCGCTGAAGTCGACCGGGCGGTTAAGTCATCCAGGCGGTTGAGACGACCGGCTAGCGGTTAGAGCCAACGGGCTAGCGGCTGGGAGCCGGTCGGGTACACGGACTTATGTGGCCTCAACGGACTGACCTGCTTCTTTGTCGAACTCCGTTTCGGGTGTTCTTGGACTCTATCGGCCGATGGTCGGAATTCTAACCATATGCCTGTTGAGTATAGTAGGTGAACCTGCCCTTTTGAAATCCTAGGTTTTCCAAGGCTGCGAGATAAATTTGTGAGCTAGGATTGGCTACTCATGTGTGACCTCCAACTTCGGACGGTCATAACTTCTTCTTTCGAACTCTGTTTCGGATGTTCTTGGACTCTATGGAAAGCCCTTTGAGTCTAGAATCCATCCATATATAGCGTGATGAAATTGTAACTCATATTAGGTCTAGAAATCATGAAAAACAGTAGGCCTTACTGGTAATCATAGTTATTCATATTATGGTCGTAGCTCATAGCATTACATGGTATGTAGTTATTCATGTATATAATGAGATATAGAAAAATACAAAAATCAAAATAAATGATTGTAAATATCACATATGATTACGGATTATAATTATTTGAGAATATAGAGATATGTGCGAAAATAAAATACACATGATTATGCCTTAGAACCTAGTAAGAGGGATAGATGGGCATACTTTATTAGGCTTCAGTCTACAACATCACGATCGAGTTGGCTTTGTTTGCGGTCATTACAGCGCCTTGACCTTATAGATGGTCGATTATCTCATACAATGAAATACTTAGCGCCTTTGGTACATAGACCCTTTGTTTCGTACGGTGAGTACAACGCCTTCGGGCCACTTATGGTTTTCTTTATCCACCTCCCAAGGTTTTATGCGAGACATGAAACATAAAACAAATTACTTGAATATGACATATGAAATTATATGATATGATAAGAGAAGCATAGCACCGTTATGCGATGACAAGTATATTGTGACAAGAACATGAAGCAAAGTGTAAAATGATAAGAAATGTAACATGATATGATAAGTAAATATGAGATATGTATAAGCTTGTTTAAATGATATGATATGTTAGATGTGTATGCATGTGTATAGAAGTGTGATGACCCTTATTAGAGGTCATCCATATGTATTAATTCCCACTAAGCTATAAACGCCTGGTGTTTAATTCGTGTGAAGTCTGAGAGAAAGCAGAAAGCAAGAAGTCGAACCTTCACATCGGCAACCAAAGTGACACACTACTAGGTGCCCCGATAAAGACCTTTGTATATTTTTTGTATATGTTTTTTTGTAAACAATGCTTAAATATTATAAATGTTGAACACTTCCATATATGGAGCTTGTATATTACAGCAATCATTTGTTCTGAGAATATAGTATAAGTTAAATGTTTAACATTATATGAATGAACAAGCTTAAAGGTTATAAGTTTATAAAAAAAAAAAAATGAAACCCTCGCTTGGGTGGTGTACCGAGTTGGGAGCATCTCAGTTGAGTGGTATAGTGAGCCTAGGTTTGGCGTTTACGGAAGTCACGAGATTAAGGATGTACCTACATAGTAATGTTGACCTTTGATCTTGGATATGCTTGTGTTTTGTATAGATGGATCATCACGAAGGCTGTGAGAGTGTTAACCCGAGGAGCAAAAGTATCGGCTTAGGGCCTTCGAGAAAATAATGTACCTAATGAGCCCCGGAAGCCTTGCTGGAAATATGTCGGGACATGAAACCGGGTGTGGATAGATTGGCCCAGCTCCTAAAGCTCCAGCGGTCTGATGAAGATATGGAAGCGGAGGAATTCCATGGGTCCCGACATGGAAGAGTCGAGAGAAAGGCCAGTGCGGTTGGAAAAGCTAGAAAGGGTATTGGAAGAGGTTAGATGCTCTCCCGATTAGAGAGCATCATGTGCAGTCTCACTATTGCAGGATGAGGCATATGATTGGTGGAAATTGGTGCTCAAAATTCCAGGGATTCCGAATTCCATGACATGGAAATTCTTTGTCCAAGAGTTCAGGGTAAAGTATGTTACAGACATGTATAGGGAGTCTAAGTGGAAACAGTTCCTGAATATGAAGCAAAGGAACTATACGTAGGTACAGTATAGAAGAGGTTCAACCATCTCGGTAATCATGCCGGAAGCGGTCCTCACCAAGGCATTTTGGTGTAGGCAATTTGAAGATGGACTACATGATTCCATTAAGAGGTACTTAGCACTTGTGACTTCTCTTCAACAGGTGAATTTTTATTAGTTGGTTCAAGCTGCAATGAAAGTGGAGAGACTAGAAACCAGTAGCAAAGAAAAGTCTCAAAAGAAGAAGTTCTCAAAAGGAGCCTCCTCCTCTTCTAGTAAAGAACTAGAGATGTTCAATGAGAAGTCGATCACAGGGTTGGCTTCTGAGAGGTAGAAAACCCAGAAGGTACAACAATATCTAGTGCAGGTGGAGAGTGCTTGATTGGACGGGGGGAAATCACGGAGTGCACTCATTCTGTAGATGACATTGAGAGTGCTTGCGGGTGATTCGTGCCACGATGAAGGTGATCGGAATCAACAAAATTTATATCCTATATTCCTCCTAACTAAAGTGGTCATTCTTCTTGATGTAATTAATTACAGAGATTAGAACACGGGGATGGGTTTCTTAGATCCTGAGAATGATTTGGTGGAAATTAATGGTGAATTAAATTTGGATTTTAAGGTGGTGATAAAAACAGTGGAGTGGTGGTTAGCAAACTGAAATTTAAATAAAATAAAAATGCAAATAGAACTCCTTGGTGTTAGGCTGCGGGGGTTGGGTTCTAGGATAGCGGGGTTCAGGGATCTTTCCTCGCGTTGGGGAGGGATGACATATAGTCATCTCGAATAGGATCTTCATTTAACTTGAAAACTAAACCTTAATAATTTTCCTTTTGATAGAAAGCATTTATTTAACATTTATGGTTCCTTAGTGAAAACATGTCTCGAAACCTACCTTCAATAACTAATAAGAGACAACTAATTGAGCATCGGTGAATCTAGTGAAGTATCATTGAACCTAAAAGCTTGCCAAATAAAGTAGAAAAGCATGCTTAAGAGATTTTAACCTAAGTTGAAATCCAACCCTTAACACCTCAGGTGGCTCGTAGAGCAACTAATGGATATCGATGTATCTAATGCTAAGAATACCTTCAAGACCTAAAAGCATAACGAAGTATTGGCCAAAGAAAGTGCATCAGCTTTTTTCAAACCTGGAGTTTGCAGATTTAGAACCAAAAATGGAAAAATCTGCTGCGTGAAAACAGGGGAACCAAGAGGTTACCTTAAGATCGGTTCCCCAGTAGCCTTCCTCTTCAAGGAGGAAGAGGTTTTACCGCTCATCCTCTAAGTTGTCATCCTTGAAGGGTGTTTGGTAACTAAGAAAGGGAGAGAAAATGAGAGAAAAACAGAAAAACGGGAGAACGGAACCCTAACTTTGTTCTGACAAAAATCGTCCCTTGACGGTGTATCAAAATGGCTTATGTGGCCTTACAAAATAAGTGAAATACCATACAATCCAAACATAAGTGATTACAACAAGGGTAGAAAGGAGAAAAACCAAAAACTATAACAAAAGAACAAAGGCGTGAGATCTTGCGGGGAGAGCAGAGGGGCTGCGGGGAAGGAATAGTGGCGGGGTAGGAGCCGGTGCGAGGGAATGTTTTTCTGCCGGAGTGGTGTTTTCTTTACATTTTTCTCTTCTTTCCTTCCATCTTTGATGCAATGTTGAGTTTGACTTAGTTCTTCGTGCTTCGATCGACTCAACAATTTCGGCATAATTAACTCATGGCGCAAAATTCTTGTGAAAATGAGATCGATAAAATGATAAGGGACAACAATGTTGCAAATCGGGTTAATTAGCATGATTAGTACACAAAAAGCACTCAAAACCTGTAATAAATAGGGTTCAAAATAGCACTTTTTGAGCACTAATCGGCGGAGTTATTCTGAGGAGGTGTTCACGATTGTGGAAGCCTTGAGCGTTTGATAGCCGCAGTGTCCCAGGAGTCGAGGGGGATAATCGACTGACAAGAAGTGGTAGGAAGATGCGCAGCACCACTTTCGACTAGCGATCGAGGTAGGGGTCGTAGTGGCCCATCTCAGCATAGAGGACGAGGAGGCATAGTTTCAGAGACAGTGGATCGTCTTATGCCTACAACACTAGCACAAGCATATGCTATGAAGGTTCGTGAGTATCAGGATGCTCTTGAGGTTATAGCTAGTATATTTTCTTTATATGATATTGAGATGCATGCATTGATTGATCCTGGATCTACTCATTCATATGTGTGCATGGAGCATGTATTTTACAAAGTACCGGTGATGGAGAAATTAGCATATGACATGCATGTGACTAGTCCGTTGGGGCACAACGTTAGTGTGAATAACGTATATAGAAATTGCCCCATTGTTATACAAGCAAGAGAGTTTCTAGCTGATTTGATAACCTTACCATTCCGAGAGTTTGACAGTGCAGGAATGGATTGGTTGAAAACTAAACCTGCAGTATAAATTAATGAGTTGTGTGTGGTGTTGAGATGCTTTGATCGGTCACGAGGTGATAATACATGGCATTAGATCCGGTAGTAATGTCGATGTGATCTCGAACATGCGAGGCGGAGATTTATAAGAAAATGATATGGCGTTCTTAGCCTTGATACTTGACTCCAGGAGAGGTCAAGTTGATGTGGAAAAGATTCCAGTAGTAAGGGAATTTCCAGATGTATTCCCTTAAGAGTTACTAGGTATTCCCCTTGAGAGGGAGGTGGACTTATCTATTGAAATTGTGTCAGGAATAGCCCCTGTGTCTAGGGCACCTTATAGGATGGCTCCAGCAGAGTTGAAGGAGTTGAAGGTTCAGCTACAAGAGCTTTTAGATAAAGGGTTTGTACAACCCAGTGTTTCTCAGCAGGGTGCACTGTTTTATTTATGAAAAGAAAGATCTTGATCTACGAATGTGCATCGATTATCGACGGATCAATAAGGTGGCCCGATGAAAAACAAGTACCCATTGTTGAGAATCGAAGATCTTTTTGATTAGTTTAAAGGGTGGGTGTCTTTTGAGATAAACCTACGATGCGGATGTTATCGATTGAGAGTAAAAGAAAGTAGATGTCATAGAAGACCGCATTAGGGCAAATATGGCCATTATGAGTTTTTGGTAATGCCGTTTGGATTGACTAATCTTGCAAACTGACATTCATGGATTTAATGGTAGACAACAGACCCTGTGGATGAGTTTGTAGTGGTCTTTATTGATGACATCCTGGTGTATTCTAAGGATGCACAGGAACATGAACAACATTTGAAAATAATACTACAGACGCTAAGAGAAAGAAGTTATATACTAGCCAAAAGCCAAATGTGAATTTTAGCTAAAGAGTTTTCATGTAGAAATTTATATTGTGTTAGCGAAGGGCGGTTGACCACAAGATTGAAATTAGTTGTGAATTGGAAACCACCTCGAAATCGAAATGTAGCAGGGTGAGAAGTTTCTTGGGCCCCTGGGGTTATTATAAGATTTGTGAGAGCTTTTCGTCATGGCTTCGCTCGCTAGGTTACTCGGGGAAAGGAATAAAGTTTGAGTGGATAGACAAATGTCAGAATAGTTTTGAACAGTTGAGAGGGATGCTGGTCAAAGCACCAGTATTGACGTAGCCTACTTCGGGAAAAGAGTATGCCTTGTATAGTGATGCTTCAGGCATTGATTTGGGATGCGTGTTAACGCAAGATGGGAAAGTAGTGGCTTATACGTTTAGACAGTTGAAGCCACATGAACAGAAATTATCCCACTCATGATCTAGAGTTGGCTGCGGTAGTGTTTGCTTTGAAAATATGGCGACACTACTTATACGAGGAAAAGTGTAGAATTTACATCGATCATAAGAGTCTCAAGTACTTGCTAACGCAGAATGAGTTAAATTTGAGACAACGGAGGTGGTTAGAGTTATTCAAGGATTATGACTGCATCATAGACTACTACCTCGGAAGAGAGCTGTGCAGTAGCCCGTGCTTTAAGCGAAGAAAGATAGTGGTAGGAATGTCACTACGATGCGGTGATTGGAGACTAGCCGGATGATGGAGATATGTTAAGCTCAACTAGAAGCCCAACTTTGTTTTAAAACAAATGAGATTATAGATCTTGCGAGAAAAATGATGAAAACTACAGAAAAAGTTCTGAGATGGTTAGAGATGGTGTGAGATGGGAGTTTTTCGAGTGAAAGAAGGCTGGAAGTTTGTATTTAAAAACGATTATGTGTGCCGGATGATAAGAGCTAAAGAAAAAGTTACTATTTAAGGCTCATAATACAGTGTTCATGCATCCTTGAGGTAATAAGATGTACCGGACTTGAAATAGTTTATTGGTGGAAGGAATGAAAATAAGATGTGATTGAGTATGTGTGTCTAAGTGTTGACGTGTCGATGAATCAAAGGCCCCGAACACGAAGTGCCAGGTTTGTTAAATCCTCTTCAATTCCCCCAATGGAAGTGGGATAACACATTACCATGGATTTTTGTGTTAGGTTTCCCCCTCACCTGACGAAGCATGACTGTTTGGGTGATTGTTGATAAACTCACAAAGTCGGCCCATTTTATCTGGTCGGGATGGACTATTTATGGATCGACTAAGCTAGGATTATATGGAGGAGATTGTACGATTGCATGGTGTACCGTTATCTATTGTGTCAGATAGAGATCCGTGTTTTACATCAAGGTTCTGGAAGGAATTACAGTCAGCTTTGGGCACTAAGCTGAAGTTCAGTACAACATTCCATCCTCAAACTGATGGACAGTGATGGAATTTTCCTATAACAATAGTTTTCAGTCAAGCATTGGTATGACACCATACGAGGCTTTGTATGGTCGGAAATGTAGAACTCCTGTGTGTTGGACGGAGTTAAATGAGTATAAAGTGATTGGTCCAGACATAGTGAAAGATATGGAAGAGAAAGTGCAGGTTATTCGGAAAAGATTAAAGGCGGCTAGTGATTGACAAAAATCTTATGCCGGTGAAGGAGAGACAATGCATATGAAGTGGAGACAAAGGTCTTCTTGAAAGTGTCACTAGTGGAGGAAAATTCTACGGTTTTGGTAAAAGGAAAATTAGTCAGAGTTCATAAGGCCATATGAGGTTTGGGCGACTTGGCCACAATGACTATCATTTGTACTCCCTCTAGAATTGGCGAATTACACGGTGTGTTTCATGTGTCGATGCTTTGGAGATCTGGCTTTGATGGGTTCCACATACTCTGAGTCGCGAGGATGTGTAAGTACATAAGCGGTTGTCATATGATGAAGGCAGCTATTTTAGCTCAAGGGTGAAGCTTGGAGTTACGGGGGGAATAAGCAAGAATGCAGATTAGTGAAGGGTGCTCACAGCAACACCATGACAGGGAAGAAGCTACTTGGGAGCCAGAAGAACCTATGAAAGCGCAGTATCCGCAACTCTTCATTACAGGTAAAAATTTCGAGGACGAAATATCTTTAAGTGGGGGAGAATTGTAATATCCCAAAATATGCCCTAACAGTTTTATAATATGTTTAGGGTGTTATATAAGTTAAATTAGAATTTTTGGGAAATAAAACGAGAAACGGAAAAATTATTTCGAGAAGTAAGGGTATATTATAAGTGGAATTTGTCAAATAGGACATAGAAGTCATAAGTTAAGAAGAAGAGAGGCTATTGTAGAATAGCATAAATTGATTGCAAATATTAGAGAGTTGGAGGGCAAAGTAAAATAAAAAAGGGGATAAGATCAAATGGGAGCCTCTCATTTTGGGGAGAGCAAAAACGGATAAGGGAGAAGAGAAGAGAAGGAGAAGAAGAAGAAGAAGAAGAAGAGAAGGAGAAGAAGAAGAAGAAGAAGAAGAAGAGAAGGGAAGAAGGAAGAAAGAAGGAGAAACGAAGATCAAAGGTACGGAAGTCTAGTTTTTTTTTGTATGGATGCTATGGATTTTGTATGGATTTATGATTTTGTATGGAAAAATCAAACCATAAACCCATTTTTGATGAATTTGGGTCTAACTTGGTATATTGACAGTTTTAGATTAGATTTGGAGTTGTTTTGGTTTGGTTTTGTGGTTAATTTTGGGTTATATGAAAACTAAGTATGGATTCCCCAAATTTTTGAGACTTAGAACTCCTCTAACCCGTTAATTGTGTAGGGTTTCTCTACTCGGGTTCACTTTGCATTTAAAGAATTTGTGTGGTGGTGTCTTGCCCCCGAAATTACTCGATTTTGCTCCTTGCTAACCAGACTTTAGAACTGGTTTTGGGTGAGAAACAAAGGAATTAGCAGTAGTCCTTCAGGTACATTGTATGCACATCAGTGAACTTGATGTTAGGCTTTGAATTTCTCCAATTTGGACCTCTGTAGCCCAGTTATGGTCCGTTTACCTGAGCAGTCTAAATGGAAGGCAATTTGGGTAGAAGTCGGTTAGGCGATTAGAGACCCATGGAGCTAGGGAATCAGCAGGAATGGAGTTAGGGTCATCCAGGACGGATTAGGAGCCAGCCGGCTAGCGGTTAGAGACCTTGTGTTGCCAGTTAGGGTTAAGCGGAATTTGGACTCATGTGTGAGCCTCCCAGCCCCGGACCGGCCATAGCCTTCCCGTCTGAACTCCATTTCGGGTGTTCTTGGACTCTATGGAAAGCACATTGAGTCAAGATTCCAACCATATGCTTGTGGAGTACAGTAGGTGAATATAACCCTGCTGAAATCTAGGTTTTTCAGGCTGCCAGTGGGATAGGCATTTGGCCAGCTAAATTGGCTACTCGTGTGTGACCTCAGCTTTGGACGGTCACCTTCGTCCAAACTCCGTTTCGGATGTTCTTGGACTCTATGGAAATACCTTTGAGTTTAGAATCCATCCATATATAGCGTGATGAAATTGGAATTCATATTAGGTCTAAAAATTATGAAAAACAGTAGGCCCTACTGGTAATCATAGTTATTCATATTATGAATTCATAAATAGCTCATAAGCATACATGATAACCATAGTTATTCATGCATATAATGAGATATGAAAAATTCAAAGATACGAATAAATGATTGTAAATATCACATATGATTATCGGATGATAATAATTATTCGAGAGTATGAGATATGTACTGAAAATAAAATACACAATGATTGTTTGCTTAGAACCCGGTAGAGGGATAGATAGGCATGCCTATTAGGGAAAAACAAGTCTGCAGCATACTGATCAGTTGACCTTGTTTGGGTCATTACATCACCTTCGGGCCCTTATAGATGGTCATTGTCTCGTATAATGATAACATCGCCTTCGGTCATATAGACCCTTTGTTTCGTGATTGAGTACAAACGCGCCCGGGCCACTTATAGTTTCATCCCTTTAAGGCTTATCTGGGGCATGAAATAAAAAATGACTTGAATATGACATATGAAATGATATGATATATGATAAGCACAGCTGCTATAGTGATAATATATTGTGACAAGAACATGACAAAGTGTACAAATGATAAGAAATGTAACATGATATGATAAGTAAATATGAGATATGTATAAGCTTGTTTAAATGATATGATATGTTAGATGTGTATTCATGTGTATAGAAGTGTGATGACCCTTATAAGAGGTCATCCATATGTATTAATTCCCACTAAGTATAAACAGCAGATTGTTTCATCAGGTGTAGGTGCGAGGAGAAGCCCAGCGAGATGTACGGACACTCCACATGGTAGCCAAGGCAGCCTGTGGTGCCCACTAAAGACCTTTTGTCCCTATTTTTTGTATATGTTTTGTTTTGTAAACAATGTAAATATTGTAAATGTTAGACATATATATGGAGCTTGTATATATTTTGTAATCCACTGCTACAGAATATAGTACAAGTTAAATGTTTAACATTATATGAATGAACAAGCTTAAAGGTTATAAGTTTATAAAAAAAAAAAATGACACCCTCGCTTAGACGCGTGTGCCCGAGGTTGGGGCGTCTTAAGTCTCCTTTTAACCGCTTAACTAAAATTTCTAATGCATTGAGCTTCACATGCTCTGAATTTCCCTCCACCATTGCTGGTGCTAGGATCGTTTGCTCACATTTTCCCCTTTGTAACTATTAAGAAGAAGAATACACACATTTGATAAAATAAAATAAATTTTATTAAAAGTAAAATAATTTTCTCTGATTTACTGTGAAAACCCGAGTAATGTGAAATGATAGTGGCTATAATACAATTTGTAAGTCTAGAGAACATATAGATCATCTTGGATTACAACGCGGACCACACCGTTGAGTTCGTCTCATGAAATTTAGGTATACATCAAATTCCGTTGAATTCCGAGACAGTCAAAATTTCATGTATTTCGAGGTGAATGGACGAATCATATGGCGACACTTGGCATGAAAATACGTGCCATGTGGCACATGAGGAGAGGACACTTGGCACATGGAAGCAGTGTCATACCGTGTTTGTGTACGTACCTTGTGGTGAGTAGTGAGGCATGAGGACACATGGCATAGTGATTGCCATGTGTCAAAGTGTTTTGAGAGGAATTCTCCTGGCCAAACGAGTTCGGTGGAATGAAGAAAGGAGGGAAAGAAAGGAAAGGAAGAAAAGAAGAAGAAAAGAAATGGGAGGAGGAACTAGTGTCTTTGATGAGGCTTACAGTTCTGCCGAGCAGAGAGAATCCTTCGAACAAATTGAAGTTGCCTACGCGCTTCAAGAGGTAGAGTTCTCTCTGCTCTGGTTATTGTTTGTATAAGGGCCGTTGTTGGCCATGAGGTGTAACTCTAAGCGCCAGAGTTAGTTTAAGAGCAGTTTAGTAAAATCGTTGATAATTGGGAGGCGATTTTGGGTATGTCTAGTTTCACCGGCTGCGGGTTCTGGAATTGATTTTACTTCTTTGCATTGTGGGATCACGGGACGGAATGAATCTTTGGTGATTGTCTCTCAGAGTGGTTCTGTTTTTGGCGCGTATCGGTTAATATCTTTGTTTTTACGGGTTGGGCGAAAATCGGTTTGCAAGTTGATTGCTTGATTGAATAACATGCAGGTTGTGTGAAAACGTTGTTGATATATGCATGCTGAATATATTAACATGGATTATGTATGGGTATGAATTACATGCAGTAGATGTAGTTACCCATGATGCTTGGTATGAAGCATGATTCTTAAATATTGCATGTTCTCAGTATGCATGTAATATGTAAATACCATGAAGTGGCATCAACGTTGCATGTGCACAGGGACATCGTGTGAAACAAGTGTGAGTGCATGACATAGTTTTTATCCAATAAATTATATCGGAGGGTTGTCCAACAAATCTTATCGGAGGCTTGTCGAACGGATTTTAATATCAGAGGGTTGTCCAACGTGTTTTGATATCGAAGGGTTGTCCAACATGTTTTGATATCGGAGGTGTCACGCCCCCACCCCCGCCTGGGCGGCTGATGGGTGCGTGACACTGTGTTGAACTGGGACTCTTTAACCTGTTTCTTTATCAATGGTGGGCCTAGACATGTATAATTTCATAAGGAAATTAAAACTTTTCATATACATATAAGAACAAACACCGCAGTGGTGTTCACAATCCTATACATATATTGAGTCCCATTACTTCTACATATACAAATCTTACTTATTACAAAACTTATACCTATACATATTCAAAAATCAGGAGATTGCGGAGAGCGGTCACGGTGAGCACCTATCTTTATTTGTAGCACACTCTGGCGATATTAGGATGTCTGTCGCCTATCCTTGTCTTCAGTACCTACACGGATTAAAACCCGTGCTAAGCTTTACGCTTAGTGGGAGACATATACATTTTCTATATATTCATTTCCTCTTATACATATTACATTTCTTGTCATTTTCATATTCTGTATATCCTCTTTCATATACTATATTCACATCACATGTTTCATGTCATTTGCATATATCATATCGTTTGTATAATATATAACTTATACTTTGTCTATTTCATATACCCTCATATTCATATACTTTCATGTTGCGTTTTATTTGCATATTTCATATGCTTTCGCATTCCTATACTTTCGTATACCTATCTTGTACAATTATATCACTATCGTCTACATTCTTGTACTATGCATATATTTTATACTTTCATATTCACATCACTTGTACACACATATGTTTCTCTTTCATATTTCTTATGCTCTCTATAACCTATCTTATACTATCATATGCTTTCATATACTATCACATATTTTCATATATTCTCATATATGCTTTCATCTTATGCTATCAAGTTCGTGTCTTTGACATTTTTCTTTTGCGCCTTGTATCTTTGTATTAATCTTATGCTCGCCCTCTGTCTTGTTCATATACTTTTCATGTATTGTACTTTGTACTTTCCATATACTGTCATATACAGTTCTTTGTCTTTTTCATATGCCATGCTATGCCTTTTCATATCTTTGTCATATTTCATATATTGTCATCTTGTACTTTTCATATACTGTATTATCATATTAACTTTTCAGATCATTTTACATTCTTATACATTTTCATATATCATGTCGGATCGTATAATCTCATGTTACAGAACTTATCATCACATAGTAGTGCTATGCTTCTCAGATCATATCATATCTTTTCACATGTCATATTCAAATCATTTGTTTTATGTTTCATGCATGCATAAACCTTAGAAGTGGATAAAGGAAACTATAAGGGCTCGAAGGCGCTGTACTCACTATCTGGCTTGAGTGGTGCATAAGGGCTGTATTATTATCATTATGCGAGACAATAACCATCTAAGGGCGAGGCGCTGTAATGGCTTAAGCAGGGGTCCAATTCATTATCTTGCGAGACTTGTTTTCCCTTTAATAGGCGTGATCGTACATCACTCTGCAGGGTTAGCCCAGAACTGATCCAACATACATTTCTATACATATCTCATATACATGAGTAACTATTGTTATCATGTATGTTGATGAATATACACTATTATTGTTAAAATGCGTAATACCTTCACATATTTCTTAGCTTCGTATTGTTGTTCTCATATTTCTTTGTCACGTATATTCATATATTTTTCTATCATTTAGTTTTGTCTTCGTGTCATATATGTAATCCTATCATATATCATGAATGCATCTATGCACTATTATATTCATATATTCATATATATCTATATCTATTCATATCCCTTTATATCATTTATGCATCATATCTTTTATGCGTTTCTATCATGGTTAGCTATTCATGTACTTTCTATATTTCTATAAATGTATGCTTTTACTCATTCATGTTCCTATCATGTTCCATCTAAACCGTTTATGTATGACAATCATATATTCATATCATATACTCTTATATTCATATCATGTCATCTACTTATAACATCTTATATCTTTTTAACTTATATCTTCATGTACTTTATTATACTATCATATCTTATGACATATACATACATTCTATACTTATGCGTTTTTTTGTACTTTATCATCTTGTCTATCTCTGGTAAGATGCAGGAACAAAGACTCTTCCTTTGATACCCGTGAGTACTTTTCTTATCTATGCTCCTTTAAATATCAAATCGACATATATTGCTATTTCTTGTTCATATCTACATCCTTTCTTACCATGTATTCCAATTAACTTTAACCAAGTGATTAGTACACTTGATACAACAATTCAATTTTCAGACAAGATGTGGGCACCAAATGCCATTAAATAGCATATGGTTAGATTCTAGACTCAATGAACTTTCCATAGATTCCAAGAATACCCATAACGAAGTCCTAACAAAGGAGTTATGCAAGTTGCAAGCCGTGAAGAAAATCGGCCCGACTTGCGGCCAGTGATAGCAGCGGCAATACTTGTCTTTTGTCATTTTAAGATTGTACTATAAGCTCAATATTATATAAATCTATATATGGATAGATTATAGACTCAAAGGGCTTTCCATAGAGTCCAAGAACACCCAAAACGGACTTCGGAAGAAGAAGTTATGGTCATCCGAAATTGGAGACAAAGCGAGAAAAATGCCTTTCCGTGAGCAGTACCACGCCTAGGCGTGCAGAACATTTTCCCCACTTTTACGCATGTTTTCATTCCGAAAATCCCCCAAAACTCACTCTAAAATTCTCTAAACACTTCTTATGGACTATAATAATCAACTCAAGGGGACTTTGCTTGATACATATCTTAAACAATCTCGGGTTTTCCCCAAACTCGAACACGCTCAATTCTAGGGTAGGAGTAGTTTCCCCTCAAAAACCCTAGAAAAGAAATTCCATAACTATCTTTACATATCTTCTTCCAATTAGGGTTAATTCTTAACCCACAAAGGGAAAATCCCTACTTTTTATACAATTAACACAAAATTTCATACAAATCTAGGTAAATTTCCATACTCAATAGACAAATATCCATACAAATTCTTACACATGAGGGTTAATTTCCATACCTTTGGCAAAGTTCTCTTCTTCTTCTTCTTTCTCTCCTCACTCTCATCCAATTCTCTTTTGCTCTCCTTTGGTAATGAGAAAATATCTCATTCCAAAGACCATTTTGGTCTTATCCTCCCATTTTTACATTTTAGTCCTTCATTACTTTCTAATTTCTATTCCATCTTTTCTCAAATTCCATAATTATATAAACTTATTGTTTTATGCCTCTCATATCCTCAAATTGGTAAATGACTAATTTACCCCTTAGCTTATTATTAATTCCGGGTCTCTCATTTTATTTCTCGATATTCATTTTAGCTTTTATTATATCCTAAACATGTTCAAAAACTGCTAGGGTATATTTCGGGGTTTTACAGGAGGGTTGTCTAATGGGTTTTGATATCGAAGGTTGTTTAATGAGTTTCAAAAACAAAAATCTTTTGTTTTGAAAACAGTTTTCATACATGGAAAATGCATGTGTGAGGGAGTTAGTGAGGACTTGAGACATGGGGCATGGCATGTAGACATTCATGTAGAAATGTGAATATTTTTACTTGAATGGGTGTTAATGTGTGAATCTTAACATTGCATGTGCACTTAGGTGGGAAGTAGCCCTTGTAGGAGATTTTCTCTACTGTGCATTGCTCACTTCGTCGTGGGAAAATATTTTCAGGTGCTGGAGGTACGCTAGGAGATGAAACACATCTGAGACCTTAGTGGTGAAGAAGGCCAGATTTATGACTTTACTGTATTTTGTAAAATTCTGGATAGTTATCCAATTTATGTTATATCCTAGGTAGTTTATTAGGTTTACGGCCGCATATAAGGGAAGAAAGTCGTGAATTCGCTCCATTGTCTGTTTAAAATAGTTGGAAACGAGTTTTTCCCAGATTTCATGTTGCCTTTGTGAGAAAAAGGCTTTTAGGATGTTGATTTTATTGCGTTTTGTGAAGGGTTAGAGGTGCCAGGAAGTGCCAGGAAGGCTGCGGCGGGATGGAATCGCCTGACAGTATTCTACGTCGTGATAGGGTTTGTGTATTTACCCTTGAGGTTTTAGGTCGCGACAGGGGTTTCTTGGTCGCGATAGGAATTCCTGTGTCGTGACATGATTCTCATATTTAACGTGACCTTTATAACATGGCTTTCTTTGTTGTAATGGGGTTTTAGTCTTTCTGTTGTTGTGACGATGTCGCGACAGAGACGGTCACAACAAGAGGTTAGGTATTGTAACTTTCAGGTTGCGATAGGTTTGGTCTTGGTTGAGGATTCCCCAGGTCGCGACCTGGCCTTTCCTTGTCGCGACAGGAGAGATCAAATCGAGAGGCCCGAAGGTTTCTGGAGTGGTGACATCGTTTTCATGCCGCGACAGGGGTTGGTCATGACCAGGGAGGTTTATGTCACGATAGAGAAAAATGATGTCACGACATAGTTCACTGCTGCTGGAAGGGTTTATTGTTGCGATAGAGATCTTTGTGTCACGACAGAGAATAACTATTGAGGCAGAACTCGTGTCGCGATAGAAGGTGTTGGATGTAGTAGCTTTCTATGTCACGACAGGGAATGGCCACAACAAGGGCTTTCTTTGTTGCAACGAGTTTGCTTCTGACAAGGGAAGACCTTGTCGCGACCAGGCCCTTGGTGCGTGCGATAGGAGTTGTTGCGACATAGTTTGGCCTTATACGACAAGCGCACCTGACAGGTGCCTTGATAAGTGATACATTAAGTGACCAGAGACTTGTATAATTCCAAAAAAAAAAAAAAAGACCCCCGGGACTTGGGGCGTCACATTTACGAAGAGGGCTAACCCTTTTTATAACTAACAAACATAATCCTAAAGAGAATCAATTAAGAAGAAAAATCCTAAAAGGAATCCCACTAGAATTATAATCTTATCCTAAAATTCTAAAAGGACTCCATAAGGAAAGGAATACAATTAGAATTTGATCTAAAACCTAAAATCATTAAATTGGGTCGTTACATGAGTGTACATGAGGTTCCAAGCTCGAGTCTCCATGAGAACAAAATATTAAACAATATAATGTTAAGTGAATAGATGTAAAAAAAAAAAAAAGGAAAAAAGAAATTGATCATACTTTAGATGCCATTTGGTAACTCTTCAAGTCCTAAACATCGAATAAGTAACAAAGTTTGTTACTTTAGTTTGTCTTCCCAAAAACCATGCATGTTTATGGCTTTAATGCATAATTTTGTGACTTTATAATATTAAAAGTTCACCACAACGAACAACTCTTAACCACCACACACATGATGAGTCTATGCAAAAATAAGACAAGTAATAACTGTTGTTCAAAAGCACCCAAATAATGCAACAAGTAGAATAACTAAGGCAAAAGAGAACAGGCACAAAGCAGAGGTTTTGTATAAATACCCTAAGTCCTTGGCGCCAACAGACAACTTCCACTAATCAAAGAGAAGTCTGAACTTAGAGTACTCAAATCGATTTCTAAGAAATTGAGCTAAAAAGTAAATACCCAAGCAATTGGGCAATACTACAAATACCCTTACGTGTATGGGAAGAGGTGCATTTTACAAAGAGGGAATGAACCCTTTATAGGCTAAAGGGGAGAAGAAAAACCCACTTCACAACCGGTGTGGGATTTGCATTTTGACAAAATATAACAAATCTCCACCTTGACAAATATGCCAATCCCATCTCGAAATTTCTCTTTGACAAAAGCTGCAACACCTCCAAATGCGTTCAACGACGCAATCAAACTTTCGCAATGTTGATCAAGTCCAAACAATGATTGAACTTGATTGTTGTCACTACCTTAGTCAACAAATCTATGGGATTCTCGATAGATTTAATCTTTTGAAGTAAGATTCATCGCCGCTAATAATAATCTTCGCCTGAAAGCGGTTGCAAACATCAATATGTTTATTAGACTTCCAACTTCTTGGGTGCTCTGAAGAGTAAACACATAACCGGTTAATGCATTATAGTTTATCCAAGTCACTAACTGTCCCCGGATGCTCAAGCGATAGCATCGCGATCCGCATGTAATCTCGCTTAAAGACCAAGCCAACATCTACGGTTTTCAATAAGTACCATAGAACCCATTTCATGGCCTACTTTCACTGCCTGCCAATGTCCTTTACTAGGATCATGCCTATACCTGCTCACTACTCCAATTGCAGGTCCCAAATATCTATGCCACAAACTAGTAATATCTGAATCTTCACTACTACTAGAAACCGTGGCCACTACTCCAATCACTATACTACCATTTTAGTAATACAAGTTATTTTTCCTTGTGCCTTTCATAACCAAAGAGCGTTTGAGCCCAGCATTTTAAACGCCATCTCGAATAATCACAACAAAGGCCTTTAGACTCTGAAACCTCAAGAGATGAGATTCTTTTTCAACCGGTACACATGCCAAAAATCTAATTGATTCATCATGATTCCTTAACCGGATTGAACCCATCCTAGTGATATAGCTAACATCACCACTACCCATATAAACAACTCCACCATCAACTTCTTCAAACTTGAAGAACTACTCCTTATGTGGACACATATGATAGGTACAACCTAAATCCAATCCGAAATCCTTTCATAAAAAACTAGCAATAGTTTGATGACCAACTAAACAAAACTCAGAATCACTAGAGTCACTCTCACGCTCAATGGCACACGCATCAGACATAGACTTGCCCTTATCTTTCTTTCTCAACTTAGGACAATCTTTCTTTCAATGCCCCTCCTCTGACAAAAGACACACTCATCTTTTCCCAGTCTACTCTTTAATGTCACCTTTCTCCTTGTTTCCTTCCTTATTTGACTCGACTCTTCTTGTTAATGCTTCTACTGACTCATATCGATGTTCTTTTTTATCTTTCTTTCGAATTTCATAATTCAATAAGGCTTCTTCAAAAGACAGTTTTTCTTTCCCATGAATCAGAGTAATACAAAGATGACCCAACTCATTAGGAAGAGAACCAATCAATAACATAGCCTTACACTAATCTTTGAAGGTCTCATCCAAGTTTAATAAATCAACAATTAATTTATTAAACATCAATGTAGAGACAAAGCTCTTACCTGATTTTAACTAGAGAGAGAATAATCTCTTCAATAGGTACAACCGATTCTCATTGTTTTTTCATATGTTATTTTTCTAGTGCCTTATATTTATGGGCAATACGTCTCTTTTAGAAATGTATACCTCTGCTCTTTAGCCAGACAAGAATGGATCAACCCATAGGTTTTTACGTTGAGCCTTTCCCATTCACTATCACTGGTATTGTAACACCCTAAATTAGACCCTAGTAGTTTATTACATGTTTAGGGTAAATTGGTAATTTGCTAATTAAAAAAGATTATATGCTATGTTAGTATAATGATAAGTTGATTTGCAAATAATAGAAAGATAAACGACCAAATGCAAAGGCTAAAGAATTAATCCAAAAAGAGGTAAAGCCAAACATGGCCTTATAAGAAATGGGATAAGACCAAACTTGTCTTAGAGATGAGACAAGTTTCATTTTGATTTTTTTGTGGATTTGGAGTCTTTGGGCTTGGTTTTGGAGGAGAGCCAAGTTTGGTTTGCTTTTCTCTCCACCTTTTGGGTTCTCCTTGTTCAAGTAAGAAGAAAAGAGAAAAAAAATCAAGGTATGAAACCTATATGTATGGAACTCTTGTGTGGAACTCTTGCATGGAAACTTGTTTAGGTTTGTGTATGGAACTTATATGTATGGAACTCTTGTGTGGAACTCTTGTATGGAATACTTGTATGGAACTATGTATGGATTTGTTGGTTAGGAAACCCTCCTAACTCTCTCTTTGCCTATGTTTGGGTTAGAAGAACCCTATCTCTGTATAAAAGTGGTTTTTGTTGGTTTTAGCTCTGTTTTGTGTTTTGGTTGGAAATTTCGAGTGAAAAGAGAGGCATACCTATCATTTATGCAGAAATTGCAAGGCAAACCTACCATTTATGCAGAAATTGCAATTGAGTACCGGTACTGAAAGTCGAGTACTAGTACTCAAAGTTGTTTTTGGTCTAGAGGATATCGAGTACCGGTACTGAAAGTTGAGTGCCGGTACTCAAAGTTGTTTTTGGTCGGGAGGGATGGTGGTCACCGATGCGAAAGTGTAGATCTGGGTACTTTTTCAAGTTCAACAAGGTCAATCTTGGTCTTGTAACCCTGTTTTTGTTATGTTCTTTCGTTAATTCCAAATGAAAGGGTCAATACATGTATAAAAGTTATATGAAAAATGCTCTGTACCTCGCCGCCGAGGAGAAGCCTGTCGTTGGGCAAACAATGTGTCTTGCCCCTTACTTGCCAAGGGGATTAAGAACAAAATATCAAGGTCAGTAATACATATAATTGTATGCTTGATTAAGACCGAATAGTGAATGAATATGCACCTCTGATCAGTGCTACGACACTCCTGCTAGTCTTCTGACATACATTACGTGGGCGGGCACGTCCTACTGAGTCGATCTTGGCGGCCTCCTGCTAGTTCTATGACACTTCTGTTGGGTGGACACACACACGTCTTTGTTCAGTGCTTCGGCACTTCTACTAGTGCTATGACACTTCTATTATGTGGGCAGACACGTCTCTATTCAGTGCTACGGTAGGCACTTTTGTTACGTGGGGCGAGACACGTATGCATTCAATGCTACGACCTTACATTTACATGGCGAGGCACGTCTTTGTTCGATCTTGTATTGTACCTTTGGAGTGCTATTGTCTTTGTGTCCCTATCATTCATTGTTACTGGTCTATACAGGCAAACATTTATATGATAAGAATATGAATAATAAACAATAAGAAAACATAAGTAATCAGTTCTGCTTTGTTATGTATTATACCTACGAGTACCTTCTGTACAAGATCTTTGTTTTGAACTCCTACGGGAGATATGAAAACCACGTTATAAGAATTACGTTATATAAAAACTCTGTTATAGAATTATGTTATACGTAAACTCTGACATATGCATTATGTTATATGTATACTGTAATTGTGGACCACTTCAAGTGGTCATATATGTTATCTGTTTCCTAATAAGCTATAAGCTTAGCACGAGTGTTTCATTCATGTAGATGCCCAGAAGAGAGAGGACATATGAGGCATTCGCATCTGACAAGGCCCGACTCAACAATAGGAATCCACACGATGTAAGTTTTGATTTTGGTTTGGAATGTAAATGTAAAAGTTTTGTAATAGTGGAATTTGTTTATTTACCGACTAAATGGGACTGATAATATGTTTAGGACCGGTTTAAACACCCTCGATGGTAGTACTAGAATTTTTATTTCCTTATGGTTATATGAAATGGGCCCACCAATGTTAATGCGGTGAAAGAGTCTTAGTCTGTCTTCGCCCCTCTTTTAAGCCCAGTGAGAGTAGGGAGCATGACAAATTAAGTGGTATCAGAGCCTAGGTTTCAGCGCTTCTAGAAAACTTTTTAAGTTAAAAATGTACCTACATAGTTGTGTTAGCCTAATGTAGATGTCCTTGTTTTATATATTGTCTAGAATGGATCAATCCCAGGAAGCTGTCGAAGATATAGCTAAAAGTGTCAATCCTATGGATCTTGATCCATCCGTCTCTAGTCCGTCTGACTTAGCTAGAAGTGAACATGCTTCAACTGAAGCATTGCTAAAAATTTCTCAGGATATGGCAAGGGTCTTAGATCGACTCATGGCCCCTCGAGCACCGATCGATTCTGTAAGAAAGCATGGAGCAGAAGAATTCCATGGTACAAGTTTAGAAGAGTCTGATAAAGCCAAGTTTTGGCTTGAGAAATTACAAAGAACTTTGGACGAAGTAAAATGTCCACCTGGACAAATGGCCAAATGTGCGGTCTTATCGTTGCAAGGTGCAACTTATGATTGGTGGAAGCTAGTTCTGTGACCTCGAATCCAGAGTCCGTTGACAACCCATTAATGCGTAGAATGCCTTGTGAACACTGGTAATGGTATCACATCACTGCATCCCATTTCTTGGGATTGTAACCTGAGAAGACATATATTAACCTGCATACCCTTTCGGGCATAGGCAATCATTTCCATATAAAATACACTAGACTATCTCACAAACAGTCTATACAAGTTTGATTACAACTTTTTATACAAAAATATATGTCATAAGTGTTCAAATAAAATACAAAAATATAGCAAAGCCTGTGGTTTTTCCTTCACATGCTTGCGGTCTGGGATAAGGGTCAAGCGCACTGGCCAGTTAGTGCCAAAAAAGTGCTATTTTGAACCACACATTTATTATAGGTTTGAGTCTTTTGTATACTAATCATTCTAATTAACCCGATTTGCACATTAAGGTCCCTACTATTCTACTGATCGCATTTTGTAGAAAATTTTGCAGTTTTTGCGAGCTAATCATGCCAAAATTGTTGAGTCGATCCAAACATGAAGAATTCGAGTTAAACTTAACATCGTAAATCAGAGACTAAGAGGAAATAAGAGCAGAAAATAGAAGAAATGTCAAGCTGGAAAGGAAGAAATGCAAGCAGATTGGTGCAGGAAGCAGTATAAAGGAACAGTAATTTTCACTATGGCATAGCGAAATTTCGCAAGGATTGAGAAAATTTCTCAATGGTAACTAAAATTTAGTAGTCCTAGTGAAAATTTCGCTATGCCATATTTTCGCTATCATAGCGAAAATCCAGCATCACTATCTTAATTCTGCTCTATTTTTGTGTTAAAATGACTCCGTTTGGTTTTCTCCTTTCTACCTTGTAATAGCCTTTGTTTTGGTTTGTTTTGTAATTTCCTTGCTGCGCACACTATATAAGCTAGAGTCAAGGTTTGTAAACATCAAATCATTTACTGCAATAAATTTTGGGGGCTTTCGACTCCCAGCGTTTTTGCATTTTACTGTTCTTTCTTTCATTTCTTGGCACTTCTGGCGACCAAGCACCCATGATGATGACAAATCAGGGATGCTGACTAAAAATCCCTTCCTCCTTGAAGCGAGAAAGGCTGCTTTGGGTAAAGGATGAAGGTTCTTGAAGGTTCCCTGTTCTTCACGGTATCCCACTTGCCGTCCTTTGTTTTCCCTTTCCTAGCGTAGGTTTATCCACTTCTAATCTCCTTGAATGACTATTATTTGGTAAGCTTTAGGGTTCGGTGGATGCTTATTGCTAGATCCTTTGAGATTCATTCAGATTACACCCTCTATGACCCATTGAAAGGAGAGTCCAGGCTCATTCTTCAACGTCGGTGGTTCCGCTGTGCTTGATAGATGCCATTTTCAAAAGGATAAATATTTTTGGGTTAGGTTTTAAAGCTAAATGGTCAGGTTCGAAATGACTATATGTCATCACTCCCTAACCTTGAGAAAAGACCTTGGGAACCCTCAGTTGCCCTAGGAATCCAACCCCAGTAGCCTAACACTTCAAGGAGTTATATTTTACATTTTATTTTATTTAAATTTCAGTTTGCTAACCATTACACCCCCTGTTTTCACAAAATCCCAAAATCCAAATTAAATCACCATTTTTGACTTCACTTAAATCCCCCATGCAGAAGAAAACCCATCCACATGTTCGACCCTAGACCACTATCTTTGCGGTAGATTTGCTACGGCGGTAGGAGGACTAGGATATAAATTTTTGATTCGAGATCACCCTCTTTTGGCCTTGCGAATCAGGCGCCGTTCTTAGGGGATGGTGCTAGTGCAAGTGAAGTTTGTGAAACACTTGTGATCCTCATCACAATCTTTAGTGAGTGCTTTTTATATTTCACTTTTGTCATTTCTTTAGTTTCATATAAAAAAAAAAAAAGAGTTGATGTTGGATTGTTTTGTGTTGTCTTGTGTTGCCTGGTTTTGCTGCAGGAATCCATGTTCCAGTGGGCTTGAACTAGAATAAAATGGAACACCTAAGGGGAGAACAGTATAGTGAGTACCCTGTGGAGAGAAACCTTAGAGCTTACATGTCCATGAGGGACTATAGAAACCAATGGATGAGTTCTGTATGGTAGTGCTTACAACCGCCAGTTGGGGAATCACACGATTCCTCATAAGGAACCAGATCTCCACAATATGCTCCTCACGAAACTCCATTTTTATGCTTCAACTCCTCGGTCACCTCATTCCACGATAAATCCCTCCATTTGAACAAGCCATTTTGGACCTTAGAATAGTGGATGACTTTGTGGTAGAGAATAAGAGTTAATGCCCATTCGAATCAAAGAATTGTCACTGTGGAAGACAATTTGAACAAGAAATTAGATGGGTTGAAAAATGATTTTGAGCATAAATGGGACAACCTGCAAGATTCCATTGAAGACCTAATTGATCAGCAGCAATGTCCACTAGAGGAGGAGTGCCAAAGTGACACCATGGCGGAAGGAGCGGTATCAACAGCGATACGGGGGCTAATAGAGGATTTTATTGGTGTTTGAAGGATTATGCGGATCCTCGGTCGTGTGATGTTGTTTTCAAGGGAAAAAGAAGAGAAGAAATCATTGCCTTGTTGGTGAGGAGAGCGAGTGGAATAGAAGGCCGGGGAAAGAACCACAAAAGCTTACCCATGACGATTCCATTGGCGAATCCCTGATGCCTTTGCCCGAGTACCAAAGCCACTTTGATAGCCCCCTCCCTTGACCAAGTGTATGCCCCTCGCTGCGTCTGTCCCAACTGAAAACACTACGCCAATGCCCGGACCACCTATAGCCGCGCCGATTAATGCATATTGCCACACACCGACCAAATAAACTGCGACACGCTCCCCAAGCTCATGCCGGGTCATCAGCAGCGCTGCAAATTTTAGGAAGTTAGTGGCCATTGCTCAAACATTTGCCACTACATCGAAGATTACAATGGTGCCCTATTGCATGGCATAGCGGGTGGATTCGGAGTCTTGGGGTTGGTTGGGCGCGGAACCTCGGCATTTCTAAGCTCCCAGCTTTTGTTTTGAATTTTCCTTTGTTTTGTTTTATTTTATCATTTTATTTTTTGATTTCATTAATTTTCTTCTTATATTTTCTACAATTTTTGAATTAATTCTTGTTTTTTAGATTAATTTTACTTTTACGCCAATTTTTAAAATTTTCTTGTATTAATTTTGCGGTTTATTGCAAATTTGAAACTGGTGGAAGAGTAAGACGGCCCGTGAAAATTTTGCATAACCAGAAAATTTCCGCAGTGGTAGTAGTGAATTTTTAAGCTATCATAGCGAAATGGCGTGCGGATGGTTCCCGGCCAACAAACAAAATAGTGCGCGATGGCAGTAAAAAAAAAAAAAAAAAAAACGTTTGTTTTATTTATTTATTTTATTTTATTTTGTTTTTATTTTTATAAAAAAAAACAATTTTTAATTTTAATTTTATATTAAAAAAATTTTGTCTCTAAAAAAATCGTTATTATTATTATTATTATTATTATTTTATTTTTCAAAAAATAAATAAAAAAAATGGCATAAGCGGTACAGCACATTACTTAATCAGTTTTAGCTATCATAGCGAAGAAATTTAAGCTATGATAAGCGAAAATTTCGCTCACGACATGTTGCACTGTTTTGTTTGACATAATTTTTTATCGAACTCCGTTTAGGCGTTTTGGTACCGTTGAAAAGATTAGAGAGTGTAGAATCCAAAAATATCCAGAAAGAACACTTTTGTAATTTTTATGAAGGTAAAATTTTCAAAATGCTCCAACTGGTCACATTTTTCCTCTATTTTCTTCTTCTAACTTGTTCATTTGAAGCCCAAACGGAGTGAATAAGGTGTCGATGGAAAGCTTGCAAAGTCTCCTATCCAACAACGATCACATCTCATCAAGGAGGTAACACTTCCTTCCACTAACTTTCCAATTCGGGCCGTTTGGACCTTTGAGATGTTTGGGGGGGGAGGATTAGCGAAGGAAGTGGCTTTTGTATTTATGTTTTGTTATTATTTTGAGCAAGCCCATTTGTGATGTTGGTGGCTTCTTGGGTCCCCTAAGATGTTATCTTATCTGACTTACTTTTCAAAATTTGGACCCATTTGCAACAAAATTTTTTTTTGTGTGTTTTGCCTAGCTCATAGTTTGAAAAATTGAAACTTTGTCCAATTCTATTGATGTTAGATTGGGTCCATGCCTAGTTGAGTGGATAATCAGTTGAACTCTTGTTGCTTTCGACCATTTTTCTTCCACCTTCATCTAACCACACACCGAGCACATTAGGTTTCAATTGTAGGCTGAAAAACTGCGCAACCTCCTTTACTTTGCACAACCTACCCTAGTTTCGTTGACCACCTTTAATAGGTTAAGGACCCCCATGAATAGAAGGCCAATGTGTCTTCCAAAAATAAAGAAGTAAGAAAAAGAAAAAAAAAGAAAAAGAAGAAAGATTACAACGCTTTGCCTTGAAACGAGCACGGTCAGGGTATATGGTCAGAAACCTTTAAAGCCGTGCCCTAAACCTTCAGTTTGGGAGTCCTTGGAAGCTTAGTATTAAACTACAGTTTGGATGGGTAGAGTTTAGCAAGTTATAGGTCTTTGGAGTCTCGAAATCATTCGAAGTCACGAGGTGAAACCCCAGTTTGTGGTCGAAAGATCCTTATGACTTGGTGCCACTAGCCTTAATTGGTTAGGAGTCATCGGTAGAAATCATTACATGGACTTTGGTGAGGTTGATTCCTCAGCATTGCACCCTACAACACAAAAAGAGTTGTGGAATAAGAGGTGGGTCACGATGTAGGTTGGTTAGCATACTAAGGTCGTGGTAGTAGCTGGGTTGGGGGGAGAGTGTAGTTTGGCAGTTTATTGTTGAGAGCGATCAAAGCAGACACTTAGATTTTGGTGGAAGTTTTGGTTGAGTCATCGAAGGAATCTTTTGATACTCAATTTTGTATAGCATTCATTCTCTCGAAAATGGTTATTAGACAAGGGTTTGATAGTTCTTACTTAGGGTTAGGCATTACTTATTCACAACCTTTTGAAATATAATTTTGGCGAACATTATTTTGTTATCATTTTGTATGCTCTTTCTTTCTTTCATTGCTAAGGGACCCCAGCAATGTGTAGGTTAAGGGAGTGTGATTAGTGCTTCAAAAGTGCTATTTGAACCTTTATTTATTATAGGTTTTGAGTGCTTTTTGTATACTAATCATTCTAATTAACCCGATTTGCACATTAAGGTCCCTACTATTCTACTGATCGCATTTTGTAGAAAATTTTGCAGTTTTTGCGAGCTAATCATGCCAAAATTGTTGAGTTGATCCAAACATGAAGAATTCGAGTCAAACTCAACATCGTAAATCAGAGACTAAGAGGAAAGAAGAGTAGAAAATAGAAGAAATGTCAGTGGAAAGGAAGAAATCTGGCGGATTAGTGCGAGACGGTATAGAGGAGCAGTGATTTTATTTATGGCATAGCGAAATTTCGCAAGGATTCACGAAGAATTTCGCAATGGTAGCGAAAATTTATGATCAATGAAAATTTCGCTATGCCATATTTCGCTATGATAGCGAAAGTCGCTATCATAGCGAAATCGCGTACATAAGCGAAATTTACCCTTTCTACGTTTTGTGTCCCAGCGACTCCGTTTGGTTTTTCTCCTTTCTACCCTTGTAATAGCCTTTGTTTGGTTTGTTTTTGTAATTTCCTTGCTCACGCACACTATATAAGCTAGAGTCGAGTTTGTAACCTCAATCACTTAACGATAAATTTTTGAGAAGCTTTGGCTCATGTTTTCCATTTATGCTTCACTTTCTTTCATTTTCTTGGCACTTTCTAGGCAGTCAAACACCCCTTGATGATGACAAATCAAGGGATGTTTCGGCTAAAATCCTTCCTCCTTGGCTTGAAAATTTGCTTTAGGTGAAGGATCACGAAGGTCTTGAAGGTTCCTACAATTCTTCACGGTATCAGCTACTTGAATCAGCATGTTCCCTTTCTAACTGTAGGTTTTTATCCCTTCTAATCTCCTTGAATGGCTATTATTTGGTAAGCTTTTAGGGTTCAGTGGATGCTTATTGCTAGATCCACTGAGATTCATTAGTTACCCTCTATGACCCATTGAAAGGAGAGTCCAGAGACTCATTCTTCATTGTCGGTGAACACGTGGCGATAGATGCCATTTTTTCAAAAGGATAAATATTTTTGGGTTAGGTTTTAAAGCTAAATGAAGATCCGGTTCGGGAGATGACTATATGTCATCCTCCCTACTTGTGAGAAAAGACCTTAGGAACCCTCCCGGTTGCCTAGGAATCCAACCCAGTGGCTAACACTTCAAGGAGTTTATATTTTACATTTTATTTTATTTAAATTTCGAGTTTGCTAACAGCCACCCCTGTTTCTAAAATCCCAAAATCCAAATTAAATTCACCATTTTGACTTCCGCCAATCCATTTTGTACGAAGAAAACCCATCCCATGTTAGGCCACTGAACCATCTTTGCGTGCTTTGCTACGACGTGGGAAGAGGCTAGGATATAAATTTTGTTGATTTGGATCACCCCTGCGTAGCACGAATCAACAACTGGAAGGGTCCCACGACGGGATGAGCAAAGCTCAGTAGAGTAAACTCTCTTACAAGGGTTACTCCCACACAAGTGCACATGCAATGTAGTGTTCACCTGATAATACACACATTCCAAGTAAAATATGCAAGTCTATACCTAAAATTCTACATGCTATGAATGAGATGTGACTCATCATGCCCATGTCTCGAGTCCTCATCGACTCTCTCACACATGCATATGCCAAATGTGCAAACTCGTCATTGGTGTTTCACCCAATGACATTTTTTCTAAAACAAAATATTTTTGTTTTATAAAACAAAACCGATTGGATATACCTCCAATGTCCATTTGATTTAATCAAATCCGGTGTGTTTATGCATTTGTGGGTACAGTTTTGGGTTCTCACCTCGGGACCCATTTGTCTTTCCAACACTTTAGCGAACTTTCATCGGCCGGATACATATGTCTAACTAAGAATGGGTTTTTCACCCAGGGAGGTATCTATCCACTTCTTGCTATACCCGACGTATTTTTCATGCTATGCAACCATGGGACTCATTTTGGAGCGTTGCCCATTGCAAGGCTCACCACCCATTCACTTGAGTGTCGTGAGCTATAACCATGCACACATTGGAGCTCAATACGTGTCCCAGGTGCATGTCTGATGCAAAATGCCAATCCATGTATCTCATGTTACATGTACAATGAACACTACATGGAACAATTTCCAAGCCGTACTTCATGCTAAATTACCATGGATAATTATATATCGAAAACATATAATTTACATCCATTCATGTTAATATATATAACACACATATATCAACATATTTACAACACATTCAACATGTTATTTAATTTCCAAAAATAACAAAAAATAAAAAAATAAAAAAAAATAAAATAGTCCACCTGAAACTAATAATTCTACACCGACCATACACGGCCTTGGAGGAAATAATCTGGACTCAGTCGAAATTTTAACACTGATGCATTTTATTTATTGATTTATTACTGTCAACTTTAGTTATCGTGCGACCTCGAATTCAGCCATTAAGCAGTCTTGGCTTCGGCTGAAAAATTGTTAGAAAAAGCAGGTTCACAATAAAATCCACCGCATTTCCAGCCGTCCCGGAACCAAAATCGGCTCAAATACCGACCTTTAAAGCCCGAGTCACATTTGTTCGAAACTTGATCCCAATGTCAAAATTGATCCCATGTTTGGGTTGAACCACCTGACCATTCGACTCTTAAATAAAGAGGAATCAGTGTAGGAGAAAACCCCTACACTCGCTAGACTTGCCCGAAAAATTTGGATTTGATACCCCGCGTAGCTCGTTGCGTGGACCAACTTTCAGTTCTTGGACTGCTCGGGCTCGACCATGGAACACGGGGAGAGAATCTTCTACCGTTCCCTCTGCCCACTTTCTTTTTCTCTCCCCCGACTGATTTTCCACTCCTTTTGTTTTCCTCTTTTTCTTTCTTTTCTCTTTTCTTTTTTTTTTTTTTTTATTTTTCTTTTTGCTTCTCTTTTGTTTTTTTTTCTTCCTCCCTTTTCTTGTCTATCCATCGAATTGATCAAAGTGGGAAGCCCCGAGCACACCGGCTCCTCGTGACTTGACACATGTCTTTTAATCCTTACTTGACACATGGCTCTAAATGAGCCATTCAACCAAGTGCCATGACACATGCTCTAAGTGGTATAAGCCACACCACATGGCTCTCATGCCATGTGCCTCCCTCCTAAGGCGCCATGTGGCACCACTCCATGTGTCACCCGGAGCACCAGATACCCTCCCGAACAAGCGAAATTAGACACTCTCAGAGATTGAGTCGGCCAGGTAACTAGATTTCGTGAGAAAAATTCAACGGTGAAGTCCGTTTCATCATCCGAGATCTATACAAATTCAAGGTTTTCCACCTGTACTATTACAACAAATTACCGTTTTGCCATTTTTCAGAAAAATTGATTTTTTTTTTTCGGGTTTTACAAGTTCTAAGAAATCCATTGCTTCCAGAACCAATTTCATAGGACTTTTTTGTTTGGAAATTTTAGACAAAGTACGTCACCGATGACTATAAGGAGACCAAGTGGAAGCAATTCCTGAATATGAAACAAGAGAATCTGATAGTGGAGGAGTATGAAAAGGAGTTTAGCCACCTTAGTAAGTATGCACCAGAACTAGTCCTCATTGAAAATTTCCGATGTAGACAGTTTGAGGATGGCCTAAAGGAGTCCATAAAAAGGAACCTCACGGTTGTTACATCGTTGCAAGTAGTGAATTTTATTAAATTTGGTGCGACAATGAAAATAAATCGAAATTAAGAATCAAGAAAGAAATCGGGAGAGAAAATTCTCTAGAGGTGGTTCATCTTCCGGTAAAAGGGCTAGAGAGTCTTAAGTGGATTCGGTACATGGTTCAACTACAAGAGGTAGGAGACAAGGTCCTACTATGACACAGGGTTCTGGTAGAGGCATTTCAACTAGACAAGATGAAAGACCTGAATGCCCGCACTATCACAAACATCATGTTGGTATTTGCAGACGGGTAATTGGGGGGTGTTTCCGATGTGGAAGCATGAACCATATGATAGCAAATTGTCCGCAAGGATCGAGGATTTCTAGAAATCCTCAAGGAAGTGGTAGAGGAGGATCAAATGTACCTCCGTTGATGAGTGATAGAGGTAGAGAGCGAGGTAGTTTAGGCGTGAGAAGAGGTATTACGCCGAGGAGACAGGTAAATCGCCCTCTTCTTTTGCAACCACTGGCTCGAGCTTATCTTGTGAGAGCTCGTGAGGATCGAGATGCACAGGGGTTATCGCGAGTAATTTCCTCTTTATAAAAATGAAATACTTGCTTTGATGGTGAGGTTCTACATTCGTATATATGCATTGAATAATTGAGTGATAAATTGTCATAAGTAGAGCCTTTGCCTCTGACGCATGGTGTTACTGTCCTAGGGCATAGTGATAGAGTCAACCGAGTGTATAAGAATTGTCCTCTAGTGGTCCATGATGGGGAGTTTCCGGTTGACCTAATTAATTTACCTTTTCATGAGTTTGATTTGATTTTGGGAATGGATTGGTTATCGAACATGGTATAGTTGATTGTGATAAGTAATGAATCTTGCTTAAATGTTCGACCTATAAAAATAGCTGTACATGGTATACCCAATCGACTCGGTGTCAATGTAATCCTCTTTGCTATGCAACCGACGTTTCTTAGAAAAGGTTGTGAAGCCTTTTTGGCTTTGGTACTTGACTCTAAGAGAGGTCATGTAAATTTGGCATATATTTATGTGATAAAACTATTCCCGAATGTGTTTCCCGAGGAATTACCGGGTTTACCACTCGAAAGAGAAGTATATTTGTCTATTGAATTTGTACAAGGGACGACTCCTATTTCTTGGGCACCCTACCATATGGCCCCAATTAAATTAAAAGAATTGAAGACTCAACGTCAGGAATTATTGAGCAAGAGTTCGTCGGACCTGGTATTTCACCACAGGGTCTGTAGGTTTTTGTTGTCAAAGAAAGATGGCACTCTGGGATGTCGTGATTATCTGTAAATAAATAGGTAACAGTAAGGCAATACCGTTGCCGAGAATAGAAGATCTTTTCGATCAATTGAAAGGGGAAAGTGTCTTTTCTAAGATAAACTTACGATCGGGATATTATCAACTTCTAGTGAAAGATGTTGATGTCTCGAAAACAACTTTTAGAACTTGATATGACCATTATGAGTTTTTAGCAATGTCATATGGGTTGGCTAATGCACCGGCCGCATTCATGGATTTGATGAATAGAGTTTTCCACCCTTATTTGGATCAGTTTGTAAGGGTATTCATAGATGACATCTTGGTGTATTCTAAGGATACACAAGAACATGAACAACATTTGAGGATAGTGCTGTAAATCCTAAGAGAGAAAAAGTTGTTTGTAAAGTTAAGTAAATGTGATTTTTGGATTAAGGAAGTGTCATTCCTAAGCCATATTGTATCTGTAGAGAGTATTAGAGTTGACCTTGCGAAAATTGAAACAATTGTGAGTTGGAAACCACCTCGAAATGTAACATAGGTGAGAAGTTTCTTGGGGTTAGCAGGGTACTATCGACGGTTCGTAAAAGGATTCTCCGTCATAGCATCCTCACTTACTAAGTTACTTTGGAAAGGGGTAAAGTTTGTTTGGGATGACAAATGTCAGTCAAGTTTTGATCAGTTAAAGAAAATACTGGTTAAAGCACCAGTGTTGACTTAGCCTACTTCAGGTAGAGAATACGCCATGTATAGTGATGCGTCCAGACTTAGATTGGAATGTGTATTGATGCAAGATGGAAAAGTGGTGGCATATGCCTTAAGACAGTTGAAACCACATGAGCAAAATTATCCCACACATGATTTGGATTTGGCAGCAGTAGTGTTTGCTTTGAAAATATGGCGACATTACTTATATGGTGAAAAATGTAAAATCTTTACAAATCATAAGAGTCCCAAGTGTCATTAACTCACAAGAGGCGAACTTGAGGCAACGTCGGTGGATTAGAATTGTTTAAAGTTGCCAGTTATAGTGATTACCACCTAGGAAAAGCTAATGTGGTGGTGGATGCCTTAAGTAGAAAAACAATTTTTGTTTTGTCCCTGAAACATTGTATATGGAGATTTACAGTTGATGGAGCTTTGTTAGCTCAATTGAGAGTTATGCTTGAGTTGAAGCAAATGATGATTGATGCTCAGAAAGATGATGTTAAGTTACAAGAAAGAGTACAATTAGTCGGTGGAGCTGAGTGACGCTATTCGTAAATGATGATGGCGGTTTGTATTACAAGAGTAGATTATGTGTACCTAATGTTCAAGAATTGAAAAAGAAGTTGATGTATGAAAGCCACAATACCGTATTCACCATGCATCCGGGAGGTAACAAGATGTACCAGGATTTGAAACAGTACTATTGGTGGCGAGGGATGAAAAAGGATATAGCGGAGTATGTGTCCGAATGTCTGACTTGTCAGCAAGTAAAAGTTGAACATCAAGTATCGTTCGGTTTGTTAAATCCCATTCCAATTCCACAATGGAAGTGGGACAACATAACTATGGATTTGGTATCCGATTTTCACCTCACTAAAAGGAAACATGATTCAGTTTAGGTAATTGTAGACAAAGTCACAAAGTCTGCTCACTTCTTACCAGTTCGGCTTGACTATTCCATGGATCGGTTAGCGGAGTTGTATGTGAACGAGATAGTTTGGTTGCATGGGATTCCACTATCAATAGTGTCTAACCATGATCCACGGTTTACGTCAAGGTTTTGGAAAGAATTACAGAAAGCCTTAATATGCGCCCCGAAATACCCGGAATTTTACCATCATTGCCTATATTTGGGTATGAATTGAGTCAAACTTAGGTTTCAGATATTTGATAAATTGTGAAATGTAGAATTTAAGGTGTGGGCATATGATTGAATATTATACTAAAATTGAAAATAATATTGAACCAGGAAATAAACCAGTGAAAAAGGGAAAATGTGGAAATTTGTAAAATGAGGACCTAAGGGTCCAAATGATAGCTTAAATGCTAACATGAAATATTGACAAATGATAAGGAATGTGAATTAAAAGTTAGAATGTCAAAAATGGAAGAACAGGATTTATTGGGTGTGAGCAAGGCCTTATAAAGAATAAGTTTAAGAGCAAAAGGGAAAAATGAGAATGAGAAGAAGGGTGTAGGCGAACATGGCCTTACACTTAAAAGATATTTAAAAAGACGAAATGTGGTCTTAGGTCTCATTGAAGAAGAGCAAATCCCGTTTTGAGAGAGAAGGGGAGGAGAAAAAGCTAGGGTTTTCAAGGAGGATGGGCTTTAGTTGGGTTCTTTAATTCTTGCTCCCTAAGAGATCAAACAACATGGAAGGAGATTTGAGAGATAAGGTGAAAAATCAAACCCTAACTTCCTCATTTATGATTTTGATTTTGGGAAAAAATCCTAACATGAAATGGGATTTTATTGAGTCTAAACCACTTTGGAGTTTTGTTTTGGAGTAGATTCCATGGTGGATTTTTTAGATGGGATGAATTGGAGAAGATTAGTGGATGAAAAATGAGTGAAAATGCCAAAAATCGAACATTTACAGGCAAAAACCACGTAGGAATGTCTGCGTCTGAGTTGAGATTTGTATCGGTATAATATCTGATGGGCAACTGTGCAGTGCAGGTCAAGGGTGTCTGATGCAGTCAAGGGTGTATCGGTACGAGTTCGATAGCCATGTTTTGACATATTTTGCCCAGATTAAGTCCCGTATTCGTATACCGGTGTCTAGGGACCCTAAGAAATAAATAATGGGGGTTCAAATAAGGATAGAACTAAGTGGAAAACGTGTTGTACCTCGCCTTCGTCTTCGGGCAGACTTAGTGTCTTAACCCAAGACCGTTAAAGGAAATAAATTTGTAATTCACTAAAATTGTTTAACATCTATTTATCCACTAAGAGTGGTGTGAATGTTATTGACTAGGGACGAATTGATGATAAGCAACCTAGGACCGAGATCGAAGAAAAGCTTAAATTCCAGCGGCCGGTTTGTTCTATGATTCTATTCGTATTTCAAGTATTTTGGTAGTTTACCAAGTAACCATGAAATGAATACATGAATGAGTACATGTTTGAAAAGATTATACGAAAGTGAATATGGAATTGAAATGTGATAATTGATAATCGAATGAATGCAAATGATAAGGACGGGATTCATCAAACGGAATCCGTCGTAAATGTAATTGAATGAGTATCCCGAATGAGCGCGCTGACCGGGATACCAATCGGCGTAAATGCGGCATTCGAAGTATCAATGTCCCGCTTGGCGGGATGCACTAATCGACATCCGTCATGATGACATATGGCATTGAAGAAATGTCAGCGGCGGGATCGCGGCGTCGACATCCGCCCGTGATGGCGTGTGGAATTTAAGTGATACCACGTATTGGGATGCCGGCGGCATCGTCGTGATGGGAGACCGAGATAAGTGATACCACGTGTCGAGTGCATAAGCGCATCCCGTCGCCGGTGGAGGTCGAATTGTTAAATGTATAAACATTACCGAATGATAATAGGGTAAGGGATTCATAAACGGAATCATCGAAAATGTAAATTGAATAGTCGAATTGAAAGAACCAACATTGTGAGTGTAAATGGGATTCTTATGTATATGCTTAAATCTCATAAATTGGATGGTGAAATGAATTGTTGCATTGAAAATGCATGATATGATATGGTAAATGATTTGTATATTGAAAGCATGCGGAAATGAATAGCATGAGTATATGTTGATATATTAGGCATGGTATAATGTTAAATGCATGCCGAGTTAAATGGAATATTGGTATAGAACTGTATAGAACCACTAAGCATGAAAATGCTTAGCGTGTAGTTTTATCTATGCGCAGGTATCGAGTAAGCAAAGAAAGAGGCCCGAATGGCGCGGTCTGAAGTCATAGAGAGTATGGCATATAAGTGTATACTCAGTAATTTGCATATCATCTGCTTGAACAAATTGTTATTTTGTAAACAAAAGAGTTAAACTCTGAACCTTGATTTTGTATATCATTTTGAAAAGGCATGAATGCCTTCTTTGTAAATGTATTTTGTTAAATGTTTATGGGCCTTCCGAATTGCATGAATTTGTAAATGATTATGGGCTTGCCCAAAACTGAAACCACTTCCACAACTAAATGAATTAATAAAATGTTTTGATGAGATAAATGAAAACGCCGAGAAAAACCGGAGCCAGCCGATCCGCCACATCTGGTCGGACTGAATCGGTCATGACATTTTGAAAAATGAAAACGAATAAAATGAAAATAAAAATAAAATAAAAATAAAAAATAAAATAAATCCGGGCGCCCCCGGTTTCGATTCGACTCACCAATCGGCTCGCCGCTCGGGGTCGCTACAATTCTTGGGTACTCAGATAAATTTTAGTACCGCCTTTCATCCATAAACAGATGGACAATCTGAAAGAGTGATTCAAGTGTTAGAAGATATGCTTCGGGGTTGTGTGCTAGATTTTCCTGGATGTTAGGATATGTATATTCCCCTTATGGAATTTGCCTATAACAACAGTTATAAGTCAAGTATTTGTATGGCGCCCTATGGAGCCTTGTATGGCTCCCTATGAAGCCTTGTATGGCTCCCTATGAAGCCTTGTATGGAATGAAATGTAGAACTCCTGTATGTTGGATTGAACTAAACAAGCATAAAGTAATTGGTCCTGACATAGTGAAAGCGATAGAAGAAAAAGTTTGGATCATTCAGAAAAGGTTAAAAGCTGCTAGTGATAGGCAAAAGTCTTATGCAGATCTGAAAGAAAGGACATAGAGTACGAAGTCGGAGATAAGGTTTTCTTGAAAGTATCGCCATGGAGGAAGATACTCCGGTTTGGAAAGAAAGGAAAACTAAGTCCAAGGTTTATCGGACCTTATGAGATTTTAGAAAGAATTGGACTAGTAGCATATCGTTTGGCTCTTTCGCCGGAGTTTGCCAAATTACATAATGTGTTCCATGTGTCAATGCTTCGAAGATACTGTTATGATGAATCTCACATATTACCAGTACAAGATATACAAGTGCAATTAGACTTCACTTTTGATGAAGAGTCAAAAGCTATTCTAGATGGTGAAGTAAAACAACTGCGAAACAAACAAGTCTCTCTGGTGAAGGTGCTCTGGCAACACCACGGTATGGAAGAAGCAACTTGGGAACTAGAATCAACAATGAGGGCATAATAACCACAACTCTTCGATTCAGGTATGAATTTCGAGGACAAAATTCTTTTAAGGGGGGGAGAGTTGTAACACCCCAAATTAGACCCTAGTAGTTTATTACATGTTTAGGGTAAATTGGTAATTTGCTAATTAAGGACCCAAGTGACATAAGATGAAAAGATTATATGCTAAGTTAGTATAATGATAAGTTGATTTGCAAATAATAGAAAGATAAAGGACCAAATGCAAAGGCTAAGGAATTAATTCAAAAAGAGGTACAACCAAACAAGGCCTTATAAGAAATGGGATAAGACTAAACTTGTCTTGGAGATGAGACAAGTTTCATTTTGATTTTTTTTGTGACTTTGGAGTGCTAGGGCTTACGGTTTGGAGGAGAGCCAAGTTTGGTTTGCTTTTCTCTTCATCTTTTGGGTTCTCCTTGTTAAATTAAGAAGAAAAGAAAAGAAATCAAGGTATGAAACCTATATGTGTGGAACTCTTGTGTGGAACTCTTGTATGGAAACTTGTTTAGGTTTGTGTATGGAAAGTATAGAACCTATATGTATGGAACTCTTGCATGGAACTCTTGTATGGAATACTTGTATGGAACTATGCATGGATTTGTTGGTTAGGAAACCCTCATAACTCTCTCTTTGACTATGTTTTGGTTAGAAGAACCTTATCTCTGTATAAAAGTGAATTTTGTTGGTTTTAGTTCAGTTTTGTGGTTGATTTTGTGTTTTAAAATTCTGGTGAAAGAGAGTAAACATGCCATTTTAAATCAGCAAAGAGTACCAAGATTTAAAGTTGAGTACCGTACTCAAATTTGCTTTTGGTCCGTAGGGATTGTGAGCAATTGCAGATCGTAAAGTGGGAGCACTGGCACTAAAGCTCTAAGGTCTAAGTACCGGGTCTTCAGAACCCTATTTTTGTTATGTTCTTCCGTTAATTCCAAATGAAAGGATTGGTACATGTATAAAAGTTATATGAAAAATGCTCTGTACCTCTCCACCGAGGCGAAGCCTATCGTTGAGCAAACATTGTGTCTTGCCCCTTACTTGCTAAGGTGATTAAGAACAAAATATGTTCACAATACATATAATCAGACAGCCCGCTTAAGACCGAATAACGAATGAACAAGATCTCGACGCACGACACTCCTTACTAATGCACTTCGCTATACATGGGCAAAGTACGTCTCTGTTCAATGCTCGGCATTCCTACTAGTGCCGTGGCACTTGTTACGTGGGCAGGCTACCTCATTCAATGTTATGGCACTCGCTATCGCTTATGATTACTAAGTTACGCGGATGTCACGCCTATGTTCAAGATCAGACTATAATTCCTGGTTCCTATCGTGCTGTGTCCCTATCATTCATTGTTACCGTCTATATTGCACAAACATTTATATGATAAGAATATGAATAATAAACAATAAAAAGCATAAGTAATCCTCTCGCTTTATTATGTATCAGACTCACGTACCTTATGTAAGATCTCTTGCTTTTTAACTCCATGAGTATATGAAAACCACGTTATAAGAATTATGTTATATAAAAACTCTATTATAGAATTATGATATACGTAAACTCTGACATATACATTATCTTATATGTATCCTCAGAATCGTGGACCACTTCGCGGTCTTTTCAAGATTCGCTTCCCACTAAGCTATAAGCTTAGCACGGGTGTTTCATCCATGTAGGTACTGAAGAGGACATCTAAGGCATTCCGCATACAACAAGGCCAACATAACAATAGAAGTCCACCTGATGTAGGTTTTGATTTTTGGTTTTGGAATGTATATGTAAAAGTTTTTGTAATAGTGGAATTTGTTTATGTACAAATAAATGGGACTCAGGAATATGTTCAGGACAGTTTAAACACCACTACGGTGGTAGTACTAGAAGTTTTATTTTCTTATGGATTTATATATGAAATTGGCCCACCAATGTCCGAAAAGGCATTAAAGAGTTCACCATCATTGCGCTCTCTTCACCTGCAGGTAAAATGAATAGTATCATCCGTTCGTTTTCAAAACTCGATCCAAATCTAAAGATATACAGCAGATCTTCATATCACTCCGCCATGTCGAAATTATTACTACCATCAAAATTCTTCAACATCTACTTTTGCATTCGAGATCATTGTTTTTACCCAGATTCGCCGCCTTTCCACACAATCAGATCCGCGAATACTAGGATATTCCTGTGAAAGATCAATCGATCACCACAATCCCACTTAGACCAGTCTCCTTAGACAAGACAAAAGTTCCCAGGAAAGGCTGGATTATTCCAAATTAGGTCAAAATATCGATCTCAGACAAAACTTCCACAAATATTCCAGACAATGGAGCTTATCTTGAACGGATTTCAACTATCAACAGTTCAAGAACAAAATACTGATGTGGAAGATTGGGCTATGCTTCAACCACAGAGCATACTTATAACTTTACATGAACAGATTTCAACTATCCATAGTTCAAGAGAAAATTTCTGATATGGAAGATCGGGTTATGCTGCAACCACAGAGCATACTTACAAAAGAACCTAAAGCTTTGATACCACTTATTGTGCAAACACACCCAATAATGCAACAAGTAGAGTAACTAAAGGCAGAAAAGAAAGCGAGCACACAAAACTTAATGAGGCTTGGTATAAATATCTACGTCCTCAGGCGCCAACGAACAACTTCGACTAATCAAAGAGAATTACAAACTTAGGGCTACAAATAAATTTCCTAAGAAATTGAGCCAAAAAATAAATACCCAAATAATTAGGCAATACTACAAATACTCTTATGTGTATGGGAAGAGGTGCATTTTACAAAGAGGGAATGAACCCTTTTATAGTCTAAAGGGGAGAAGCAAAACCCACTTCACAACCGATGTGGGATTTGCATTTTGACAAAATATAATAATAACCACTTAAGGATTCAGCACTAAGGCAACAAATTCATAATCAAGAAAAAGGCAGGCAAATTAACAAACAAAAGCTTAAACAGTAGCTTTGATCAGCCCTCCATTTCTAGCTCTCCAACTATCTTCCAACTTCCAAGCACCACATTTGATTACTCCTCCATTTTCATCTCCTCTCCCTCGATCTCCATTTCTCACCCAATTCTTCCCAGAAACAATACAGAGAGATGATCAATATCATTAAAATTTATGGAAAGAAATTTACAACTAGAAGAACTGAGAATGCATGCCACTCACTATTAAAGAATGGTCACCATTAAAGAGGTCATGTTCAGAGCATAAGTTCTTATCTTTAACATATGCTATCGACAAATGTATTCAAACGCATTATCATTGAAAACTACATACTGCATATTCTCAATGGAGAAAACAATGAAATTAATAGATAAATTAAAAATCATGACAAGTGTTACAAAAAACAAAATTAAAAATAGAAACGATACTAGGACACTCATGTTGACAAGGAAACCCTAAAGTGGAAAAAGGCATGATACAAGAATTTCAAATTGAAATATGGATACAACATTTAAGTATTGGGAGTATTAGAGAAAACATCAATCCACAAACCCTAAAATTATGGACATCTAAAAAATAATCTAAAAAATAATGCTTAATCCGTGAAAATACCCATTACAATTTATCTGATTATTTGTGTTTCCTTGTTTTTTTTTCTTCCTTCCTTTTAAAAAATTATATACACACAAGGCAGTAATTGCCTTTATTTGTGCTTGAGAAAAATTATAATACAATTTTTATTAGAAAAAAATTAAATCAAATGACATGATCATCTAACATTGAATTTTATACCAAAAGAATAAATTAAGGACAAGAACCAGATGAATGAGTGTAGCTAGAGCCTTGTGAAATCAACAAGAAAATTAATATAATTAGTAAATTTAAAAATCTCTACCTAATTATGGGATCGATGATGAAATCTTCACTATCAAGATATATTTCTAGTATATGAGAGATTTTTTTCCAATCTTCCCCAGTTTGAGGTTTGCATCTTTCCATCAATTCAGGACAATCTTCAACTTGAAGAAGAGTGAGCTTTTGCAACCCAGTTTCTGGCAGTGCTTTTAAGTTTGGGGAATAGAAAATACTCAATCAATGTAGAGTATTAGAAGTTAGCCCATGAAGAAGCCACCGCGGTAAAGTCTCCAAACGTGGTAAATCATTGAAATACAAAATTCGTAGCCTTCCAAAGCTTTGAATGTCTTCTTGCCTTTCTGCTTCTCCATCCATTAATTCAAGTTTTTGACAACCACTAATTAGCATATCCTCTAATGCAGCCAGGAGTTTCATACTAAGTGCAATAAGGCTTTCCATTCCTTTAAACAAAAATTCCAAATTGAGACAATCATAAATTGCTACTCTTTGAAGAGAATTCAAGCATTTCAACCTTTTTTCCTTTATGGATAAATCCCTTAGCTTTGTCGTTACATATAATACCCTCAAACTGATCATACTTCCTATGCCTCTTGGTAATTCTTCAAGCTCATAACATCCAATGAGTAACAAAGTTTGCAAATGGAATTAGGGAGTTTCTTTATCCTTTTATTATTAGATATGTCCAAGTATAGTAGATGTTTAAGACTACCAATAGAATTAGGCAGAGCTTCAAAACTAGATTAGTAAAATTGCAACACCCATATGCATTTGAATCTCAAGGTGCATGCCTTGACAAATGATTTGCTACTAGGCCTCACATTTTCCATTTGGAAATAAATGCTCCAAATACTGCTGTTTAACTTCTCCAAAAATCTTAAAGCTTCATACTTTTCTTTTGGCCAATAACCGTCTGAAAATGCAACATGTTGAATATGCCTGGGGATCTTACTCCAAAACTTAGTGTGAAATATTCACGTTTGTGCAAAAATACGGCAAGATCATACAAGATCATGCATTATGAAGTTATATGCTACTCCTGATATTATTTCCTCAACATCTTGTAAGAAAGATCTCAACAATAATTCATTAATATATGTCTCACAAATATCTTCCATTGTTGCATTTTGACCCCATGATCGAATGAGACCTTGTGCCATCCAAAAGTCGGGACAAGTCTCGACATTAATTTTGCAATCTTTAGGAAACAATGAACAAAGAGCTAAACATTGTTTCAAGTGATGAAGCAAATCATAATAGCTTAATCTTAGTGCAGCCATGATACCATCTTGATCTTGTTCTAATTTCCAAATTTCACTCTCTCTGATAGACACCTGATTGGGTTTAAAAAAATAGGCGCGCAGGCCCACTCCCCAAGCCCAAGAAGTAGGATTAAAAGAAGATTTATAAGCAGGCCCAGTTCAAACGCCCGGCTCTCGCACAGCCCAAAACGGAGCCTGGGCTCATCCTCCCTATACGGTGAACGCTGACAAATTTAAAGAGCCCATATCCCGGGGAATCAAACAAAATCTCAATTAATAAGGGAAGTAGGATAATTCCCACAACTTCTTATCCCGTAAATCAAACCAAATCTCATCAATAAGGGAAGTAGATAATTCCCATTAACTCGCAATCCCGTGAATCAAACCAACCACTATCATGGAAGTAGATAATTCCCAATAACTCTGTTTCCAATTATCCCTTATTAATCGACAAATGATATGCGAAAGAAAATCCTCCATCCAATAAGAGAGAACTCATCACCATCAAATCGGGAAAAACATATACTATAAATAATGTGCCACCCCATCTGCGGAAAGGTACTTGCACTTACGCACCAATACCATTCCCTAAGCAGCTTGATATTTTCTTCCACAGAGCAATTGATTCTAGGCACGGAGCGGCAACGGCGCAGCCCCGCCATCCTCTTCTTTCAGAGTCCAACGCCCAGAGCTACGGACGGGCCAAATGGATGCATCCGCCTCCGCCAATTGACCAACACGTTCAGCCCGGGCCCGCTTGAAAAGGCATCATCAACTGCGCCACTGAACGATACTCCTTTACAAATAAAGTCATCTCTCAACGACCGATGGTATCAACCCGAACATAAGGTGAGCAACGCCAATCCTCCAAGGATGCAAGACCACGAAAGGGTGGACAACCGACCTCCCTGAGGCGCCGCTGTGGCATAAAGACGCCAACACTGACGAAGCAGGCGCTCCGCATCACCAACCAACACTTGCTGAAAGAGTTGGAACAACTCACCAGGCAAATACGACACCCCCAGGAGACACGACAGGCCCGAAAAGACCAAAACCCTGTTACTCGAGAAGAGCAACAACTCGACCCTCTTCGAGAAGCGGATAGAGATGGGGAAACTAGCCACACCAGGGAGCTTGATCCTTACCAACCCCCCGAAGAGGATCGCAATGAGGAGAGGTCGTGGGAGCAAAGGTTCAGGGACATCCAAAGAAGAAATCGCCCACATGAAGGTAGCTAAAAGGCCGAGCCCAGCCTAATAGACGCCCGGCAACAAAACCCCGAGTCTTCATTCACCGCCGGGGTGCTGCACTTCCCTCTTCCGCCAAAGTTCAGAATGTAGCAGATCAAGACGTTCGACGGAAAAAAAATACCCCATAGACCACCTCAATACGTACAAAAATCAGATGGAACTGCACGGATGTTAGGAGCCCATCACCAAGCCGAACAAACACAACACGAGCCAAGAACCTCGCTCGAACAGCCATGTAGCCACGAGCCAGTACTGGGCCGCAGAGCGTAACCGCCAAACAGCCATGTAGCCACGGCTAAGGTACCAGATTCCAACATTTCACCGAACAAAGCATGTAGCCATGGAGCCGGCAGCTCAGGAGCCTAACAGCCTCGGGCCGAACAGCCATGTACCACTTGGGGCCATACCACGAGCCTGAAGGCACTCGGGGCCTCACAACATGAGCCACGAGCCGGCAGCTCAATCTCGAACAGACATGTACCACTGAGCCAAGTAGCTCAGATCTAACAAACACCCGAACAGCCACAGCCACGGGGAGCCAAGTACACTCCTCAAAAGCTTAATCGCCCAAACAAGGTCGCGAGCCGCCTCACCAGCAGTAGGGCCCACGAAGCCTTAGCAGCCGCCTCGAAAGCCCGCGCTCGTGAGCACATATACCACGCAGCCAGCTCAAACAGCAGACAGTTCATGAGCTCAATGTACTCGCTCTCAAAGCTCAACTACCTGCATTAAGGCCAAATAGCAAAGAGCTAGTTCACCAGCAGATTAGCCCATTTGAGCTCACCAAGCCGCTTCAAAGCTCAACTGGTCGTGAGGCCATATACCGCAGAGCGGTCACTGCGAGATTAGCCCACTGAGCCTCGCAGCCTCGCTCTCAAAGCTCAACCGCCGTACAGCAAGATATAGTCAGCAGAGCCGCCTGTACCAAAGTGATTAGGCCCACGCGAGCCTGAAGTGTACTTCACCTCAAAAGCTCAACCGCCAGAAGGCCATATAGCCGCAGCCGCCTACCAGTGTGATAGCCTACGAGCCTCAAAGAAATGGCCAAAAGCTCAACCGTCAGAAAGGCCATATGGGGCCACAGAGCCGGGCCACTGTGTAGATTAGCCTACGGAGCCTTAGCTCGCCATGAGCTCAACTACTCAGAGTTAATATATAAATATTGTGAGCGCTTCAACCAGCAAATTAGCCCACTGAGCCTCACTAACTCCAATTTCGAAGAGCTCAACCGCCGTATTAAGGCCATATAGTCAGCAGAGTCGGGCCCGCTTAGCAGATTAGGCCCACTGAGCTTCAGCCTCAGCTGAAGAGCCCAACCAAGCCGCATACTATAGCCAGTAGAGATAGTTCAAATACCAGCAGCAGATTAGCTCCACTGAGCCTCGTGAGGCTCGCTTCAAAAGCTCAACTGCTCAACTAAGGCCTGGTAGCCCAAGAGCAAGTTCAACTCAAACAGATTAGCCCACAGAGCCTCAGTAGCTCAGTTTTCAAAAGCTCAACTGCTCAACTAAGGCCTGCAGCCCAAAAAGCCGTCACCAAAGTGATTAGCCCACAGAGCCTTAAGAGCTCGCTAAGAGCTCAACCGCCGCACAGCGGCCATATAGCCGCAAAGTTAGTTCAAATTTCAGCAGATAGCCGGCCTACGGAGCTCAATCTGGGCCAGCTTTTCAAGAGCTAACTGCCAAACAAGGCCATATAGCCAGAGCTGGTCACCAGCAGATTAGCCCACGGAGCCCCGCAGCCTCGCTTCAAGCGCCAACTACTCATACAAGCACCATATAGCCGCGCAGCCTGCTCCGCCAGCAGATTAGCCTACTGAGCCCCGCATTCGCTCAAAGCTCAACCGTCAAGAGTGCCATATAGCCGCAGAGCGCCCGCCAGCAGACAGGGCCCACGGAGCTCCAACAACTCGCCTAAGAGCTCAACTGGGCCAGAAAGGCCATATACCACGAGCCAAGCCAGCCGCATTGCATTAGCCCATTGAGCCAATGTACTTCGTCAAGAGCTCAAATAAGCCAAGAAAGGCCATATAGCCGCAGAGCCATCACCATACGCATTAGGCCCACTGAGCCTCGCATTTCACTTTCAAAAGCCCACCGCTTCAAGAAAGGCCATATAACCGCAGAGCCGCCTAAATGCACAGACAGCCCACTCGAGCCTCGCACTGGGCCAAAAGCTCAATGGCTTAACTAAGGCCTGGTAGCCCAAGAGCCAGTTCAGATCAGGAAGATTAGCCCACCCGAGCCCCAACAAATTGGCCAAGAGTCAACTCGCCGTGAAAGGCCATAGCCGCAGCCGCCTGGGCCAGCAGATTAGCCTACGTAACTCTGGGGTAGCTCGGGCCAAGAGCTTTAACTGCCAGAAAGGCTATATAAACTTAAGAACCAATCACCAGTAAGATACAGCCCACGGAGCCTCAAGAGCCTCGGCTCAAGAGCCAAATCGTCAGAAAGGCCATATAGCCGCAGAGCCGCTCACCAGTGATTAGCCCACTGAGCCCTGAAGAAATTTCGCTAAGAGCTCAACTCGCAGTAGGCCATATATGCCAGAGCCGCCCATTTTAGGCGTATTAGCCCACAGAGCCTCAAGAACTCGGGCCAAAGAGCTCAACCGGCCTGCAGCACATATAGCCGCAGCCACCCACTGTGCAGATTAGGGCCTACTGAGCCCCAAATGTGCCTCGCTTCAAGAGCTCAACTCAAGCCGCAAAGGCCATATAGCCGCAAAGCCCGTTCGGGCCAGCAGACAGCCCATGTCTGGGTGAGCTCCGCTGCCGCCAACCACTGGACAAGGCCATATAGCCGCAGCGCCCGCCGTGCAAATTAGCCCACGGCCTCAGCTCGCCAAGAGCCTCAATCCGCCTCATGAAAGGCCATACCGCAGAGCCATTTCTACCAGTAGATTGGCCTACGCAGCCCCTCGCAGCCTTAGTTTCCTCAAGAGCTCAACCGTCAGAAAGGCCATATATCCGCAGAGCGTCTAACTCAGCAGATAGCTTTCCACTGAGCTCCGCAGCTCAAGATTCAAAGCTCAACCGTCAGAGGCCACATAGCCGCAGAGCGCTCACCATGCAGACAGCCCACTGAGCTCAAGAGTTTCGCTTTAAAGAGCTCAACTGTCAAAGAAAGGCGCATAAACACAGAGCTGCTCACCACATATTAGCCCACTGCAGCCAAGCAGCCACGGAATAGCCATGTAGCCACTGAGCCAAGTAGCTCGTCGCAGAGCGAATCAAGCCAAATAACCACGAAACACGCGAGCCAAAAGAGGTCAGAGCCCAAAGAAATTTCGCAGAGCTTAACAACTCGTGAAGGCTCGCCGCCTGTGAGCTCAGCCTACTACTGGGTGTAGAGCTAATGGGCCTGGGAAGGCCTCAACGCCTAGGGAGCCCAAATACCAAGTCGCGTAGCTAACGGGCCTAAGGAATGCTTCATCGCCTGTGGCCTGCCAAAGAAATTTCAATAGAGTTTAACAACTCAGAAGGAATGTGCCAGAAGGTCTCAACGCCCATGAGCCTTGGTAAAATGCTTTAAAACTTAACACCAGAAGGCTCATCGCCAGAGCCCAAGCCAAGCCAAGTCAGCTGAAGCATCCCGGGGAAGGCCTCAAGGCTCTGTGGATCCTGGGCAGCTCGGCCAGACAGCCTAACAATTAGGAATGCCTCGGGGCCATCAGAGCCTACCAAGCTGCTTTACTGTAGCCTGGCCAGCCAGAAGGCCTCAACGCCCAAGAGCCAAGTAGCTTAGTTCAGAAGGCGTAACAACCCAAGGGCGAATAACTCGGTTCAAAAGAGCATAAACAGCTTGGGAGGCAAAATAGTCCAGGAGCCAAGTAGCTCAGTTCAGAAGGCGCAACAACCCAAGAGCGAATAACTCGCCTCAAAGAGTATAAACAGCCTCTGGGAGTGTATCACCTCAGAGCCAAGTAGCTAGTTTCAAAGGTGCAGCCAAGGAGCCATGTAGCCTCGGGCTTAAAAGAGCCTCGCAATGGGCTTTCGCGGAGAGAATAGCTCGGGCTCAAAAGCAGAAAGATAAATCGCCAAAAGGTAGAATAGCCCAGAGTCAAGAAGCAAGTTCGAAGGCGCAAATAAACTAAACCAAGCAAATTACAAATTAGCAAGACAATAAAAAAGAGCGATAAAACTAATCAAACTCCTTCCTAAGTATCCACGTGATATCAATGCCCGATCCGAGAGCCGATACGTACCCTCGCCCACGCCGCCATAACCAAGGGTCGGTAACTAATCGTTTAAAAATAGCACACGTGCCCACCCAAGCCCAAGAAGCAGATTAAAGAAGATTTATAAAGTGTGCCTAAAACATCAAGCCCTAGCACAGCCCAAAACGGAGCCCAATTCATCCTCCCAAGGGCCTAGAACGCGACAAATTCTAAAGAGCCCATATCCGAATCAAACCAAATCTCACCAATAAGGGAAGTAATGATAATTCAATGTTAGGAGCCCAGCCCAAACGGAGCCCAGCTCATCCTCCTCAAGGGCCTAGAACGCTGGACAAAATTTAAAGGAGCCCATATTCAGAATCAAACAAAATTCACCAATATGTGAAGTAGGATAATTCCTACTAACCGCTTATCCTCAGAATCAAACCAAATCTCACCAATAAGGGAAGTAGGATAATTCCCAATAACTGATTTCCTATTATCCCTAATTAATCTGACAGCGATAAGGAAAGAAAATCCCATCCAATAAGAGATAATCCTTATCACCATCCAATTGGGAAAAACATATACTATAAATACTGTGCCACCGACTCCAAGTGAAAGGCAATGCAGACTTATGCACCATCATTCCCTTAAGCGTTGATATTCTTCCATGCAGAAAGAATCGACTTAGCATCTGAGCAAAGAACTAAGAGCCCCGCCGATCCCTTCTTGTTTTCGGCAGAGGAGTCCAACGTCCAGAGCGCGACCTACTGACAGCTCCAGCTCACCTGATTCCACACGCTCCAAATTCAGCTTTTTATGGAAAAGGCATCATCAACACCCAATCACGTTCGTCCTTCTTGGTATTAAGTAAGCTTCCTAAGCTTCTTACAACAAGAGGAACCCCTCCACATTTCTAATAATTTGCTCTAATTTTAAAAGGTTTGGATATCATTTACCTTCTCCATCTTGAATGCACATTTCACAAATATGCACAAACAATCCTCCTTGAAAGACCCCTTTAATTTCGTGATCGGGAAAATTGCCCATGATCAAGTAATTGATTTCTTCCTCGTAGTTACAAGAATATCCTAAAATAAAATAAAAGAATATCCAGGAATAAATAAATAAATAAATACCTTAAACCAACCAAAATAAAATATAAATAACCCCACATAATTTTTGTCACTTGAAACACAATTTTAGATCTCACATCATTTCTCCTATTGGGAAAGATTTATCCTCGAATCCGACTTGTATGAATCATCAATAAAGGGAACCAAATGAAGACATTGAATACGTAAGAGGTACAAAGGCCATCAGGAAATCGAAGACGATATGCATTTGGGTTGATTTCTTGAAGCACCTTCAAAGGACCAATCTTCCGAGCCTTTAACTTGTTGTACTCATGGAGTGGGAAGCGATCCTTAGTCAAAAAAGCCCAAACTTTATCTCCAATTGCAAACTTGACATGGCGATGATAGCGATCCACCATTAACTCAGACTGCAAATCGAGGCAACAAGATGATCATGAGGAGTTTGTGACGCATTGCAAGTCGTCAATGAAATCAATTACCTTGTCATGCTTTCTAAAGATCGGGAAGAGTCGAAGCTGACCCGCATCGTGGCACACAACCATAAACTACTTGAAACGGGCTAACTCCTATTTTTCGCATGGTTATGGGCTAATTCGGCCTGGCTCAATTTCAAATCCCAAGACTTCAAATGATCCCCAACAAGACTTCTAAGTAAATTTCCAAGTGCGCAATTAGTGACCTGCCCACCATCTATTCGAGGGATGATGTTTAACTCATATTTAGGATAGTATTGACCATGCGCCATAGAGACCACCAAAAATGGCTAAGGAAGCGCGTATTCCTGTTGGACACAATAGAACTCAACAAACCATGTAGCTGGTAAATCTCTTTTAAGAACAACTATGCCACTTCAACAACATCAGTAGTATGCTTGCATGTGATAAAGTGTGTCATCTTGGAGAAGCGATCAACGACTACAAAGATAATCATACTTTCTGCAGCGAGTGTAATTAAAGTATAAAATCCATGCTAACGTTCGTCCATGGTCAGGTCTAGATAGGGAAGTTTGATGTGTGAGGCTAGATTGAAGCTTTGTCCTGGGTCTGACAAATGCTAGAAGGTCGAAAATTCCTCAACATCGCGATGTAGAGCCGGCCGTATCAGAGTCGCACCATTAACCCGGTAGTGGTTCTGGGCTCTAGCCATGACCTTCGCCGTGCAAGTCTCGAATAACTGTGTTTAAGGCGTAATCGTAAACACATAATCTATTTCCCCGAAAGAGGAAATCATCATGAAGCACAAAGTCTAGCTACTTACTATCATGAATATCAGACAAGATGCGCACGAAGTATGGCTCGGAAGAACACAAATTGGAAAAGCTTGCAAAACCAGGAACCGAAACTGTGAAGGACAAGAGCAAGGATGTGTGTCGGCTTAGGGCATTAGCCACTTTATTGAGTGCACCCAACTTATGCTTGATCACGGCGTGAACCGCTAGGATAGGCAATCCATGGAGCGCACTGCTGTGGTCGAAACCTTATCCTGTGTGCCTAAGTATTTCAATGCATCGTGATAAGTGTACAGGACAAACTCGAATTGGAAGAGATAATGTCACCAATGTTTGATGGCTTGAACCACTGCATAGAACTCAACATCATAAGTGTTGTAGCGATCGAAATACCGAAAAGTTTCTCACTAGCAGTTAAAGGCTCCACTTTGTCGACTTAGGACAACACCGATGCTCGACCTCAAAGCGGTCACATATAAAAACTCGGCTACGATGGAGAAGCCTGAAGCACAAGTATCTGGTCACTACGAGCTTCCTCTTAATCAAAGCAAAGGCCTAAGTAGCCTCCGGAGTCCACACAAACTTACAATCCCATATGGTGTATGTGATCAACGCTACAATGCTACTAAAGTGTGGAATGAAATGTCGATAGAATGATACCAAACCATGAAAGCTAGAACTACTGAGGTGTGTGGTGATGGGATCTACATGATTGAATCTAGACGGATGACACAATCCGACCACCGGTTGTATCGCCTGGGTGAAATCTAAGCATCTGCATCTAATTTCACACCCGAGACGTCGAATTCACGCTTTTGGGGTGACAGTCCAAAGGATTCTGTGGATGAGATTGTTTACGAAAATCTCGTGGTTGAAATAACTTGAGTTAAGTTCATGGGATATGATTTGAACTTGAATCAGATCTGACACCGTCAGCCGACCGACTAACGATGTACATGTGGCACGACATGTGCCACATCTAACATAAACTTAAGTTAGGGAAAGATGAATTAGGCGCGAGCTAGCCCATTTTCCCTCGTTTGACTGAGAGAGAGAGAGGAGAGGAAACTGATTAGGTTGGGAACGAGGGTTTTTCGCTTAAGTGGCCTGCTTCGAGAAGAAACCGATTTTCGTGTTCCCGTCGATAAGTTTCTTTATAAGTTCGCCTAGGCGAGGCATGAATATTCTCATGGAAGATTGGTTCTTCGCTTAGGCATGGGCATGTACGCCTAGGAGAGCCCAAGGACAAGAAAAGGGAACATTCTGGTCCGCTCTAGTAAACCATTTCGCCATGAAATTCGTGGATCGCTTGAGGCCTGTGTTTATGGCTTGTTTAGGGTTGGTCTCATGGCCCGGTTTGTGATTGTTTATGGCTTGCTTTGAGGGCCATTGTATGACTTGTTTGACTGTGTCATTACTTAACTAAGAGTGACATGTGTGGATGTCAATATGTGTGTTCTAATGTATTGACATGTGATGAGTTTATATGAGCAAATGGCCATGACCTGGCTTGATTGTGAGTGTGTCACTACTTGACAATGTAGTGACCTGTATGGATGTCAATATGAGTACTCCAATGTATTGAATTGGTATGTGCAATGACCATTACATGGCTTCGATTGGCGCAGTGTCATTTCTTAAACATGTAATGACACGCTGTATGTGAATGTCGATATATGTCAGAAGGATATATTGACATGAATGAAAATGATGCGGAAGTCATATGTGTTATGATCGTCCATGGCACCCGATAAATAGTGTGGGTTGTGTTGTCCATGTAGCATTCATTATGCATGTGACATGATATAACATGCAATGGCATATTGCATTGCATATGCATGAGGACATTGCATTAAATGGGTGTGAGTGCATGGTTGATAAATCGACATTACGTTTGGTGTTTGATTAGGTGGGATCGTTAAATGGGACAACGTCCAACAGAGTCACATGGTTGAATAAAGTGGTAAAGAAAATATGTGCCGGGTATTAGCAAGCAGGGATAGATCCCCCCTCGGGTGAAAGACCAACCAATTATGGTCAAACATAGTCCCGCAGAAAGGTCGTGAAAAGTGTCTAGGTTTCATACATACAAAGCAGACACCAAAAATCTACCACCAAAAAGGGGCATACTTTGAAATATAAAATGATCATCGAGGTGTATTATCCAAAAGATTAAGTTTATAAACAAATGAAATTTGTTTGAAAATTATCATCGGATGTCATCCGTATCGAAGTTTTATCACACATAGGCTTAGGTATCAGGTGATGGAGCCTGCAGAGACTCGTATAGTGATGGGAGCTCTGCATGACTCGTGGCATATGGTACATGATTGAGTCTCATCTCATTTCATGGCATGGCATGATTCCATTTAGAATCGGGCATGTTCTTACTGAATGTGAATGTGAAATGTCGGAGCGACCATTCCATGTGCACTTAGATAGGAGTAGTCCTTGTAGAGGTATTCTCATCGGGCTTAATTAACTTATGGGACGACATTTCAAAAAGTGTGGTGTACAATCTAAGGGATCCATGCTCGCCATGTCATGATTGTGAAGAAGGCCAATATGTGGCCTTAATAAACCAGAAAAAGTGCCGGAACAAACTATCTTTACATAATGAAAAGAAAAGTACTAGATTCTTTCTAATTACGCCAACATAGTCGGGTATGTAATACAATGGGTAAGAGGGCTGCGGATTGACTTTACACTGTTATGTATTATCCGCCAGTATTTTCAACTTAAACGGACGAACGGATCCCTTGCAAAAAGGACGATCGAGGTAATGGCAATCCCTATGACCACAAAGAATTGGTACCAATTCTTTAGGTGTGCAATGACCAAGGTAGTATTTAGGTTAATGCTGGTCAACTAGACCCTGTGTTTTGTGGGCTTGCATGATTGAGCCATCAAAGAGACCTTTCTTGAGTCTTAAACTCAAGCCTAATTCATCATCACACCACTAATCTAATGGTAACCACTCTTAAGATCCAGTATCGTAAAGATAGTTGAGCCACTAATCTGGTCAAGTAGATCATCCAGACAAGGAATCAGGAATCGGTAGCAAACTATAATCTTATTAATGGCGATACTATCGATACACATACGCCATGAACCATCCTTCTTCGAGATCAACAAAGCTGGAACCGCGCAAGGACTCAAATTCTCAATTAGATAACCCTTGCTAATCAAATCTTCTACCATCATAAGTTCCTGGCGTTCGCCGCTCATTCAAGAAGGAAGCGTATGCCTGCAAGGTAGTCCCGGGGACCAAGTCAATGTGGTGTTGAATGTCCCGTAAGGGCGATAAACCTTGTGGTAGCTTATCGGGAAACACGTCGGCGAATTCCCGAAGCAAGTGTGATACTCGTGTGGCATGCTAGAATTCGACCGGCTAAATCAACTCGAGCTTATATCGCCGACGGCCTGACCCGCACATAATAAGCGCTAAACACATGCCCGCATTGCGAAGTTTAGTCTCGCGCGCAACTTATAAAAACATAGCTGGTTTTGAAGTCGAAGAAGAACTGAGACCTATACAAATCAATTCTTTCGAAGGCAAAAGAGTAATATTTCGATTCTCAAAGTAAAAACTGTGAGTATTATGTTTTCCATCATGAACAACATTCCGATCAAATTGCCATGGCCAACCAAGAAGAATATGACAGGCATTCATAGGAACAACGTTGCAATAAATATCATCCTGATAAGTAAGACCGACAGTACGTAGAAGTGAAGCACGATCGATACCTTACTCGTGACCGGCTTCAAATCTCAAGCAAGGCTATATGGTGACGCATGGACTTCAACCTCAGAGATACTATAACAACGTCTTCTGAGACCGCATTCTCACAACTACCCGATTCAATGATAAAGTGGCATACCTTGTCGTTCACAATACAGGTGGAATGAAAAAAATTCTTCCGTAGCCAAGAATCGTCCGACTGTTTTGGCGCGAAACATGAATGTCGTAATATGAGAAGAGTTCCCGTATTACCATGAAATTGTTCTTCCAAAACTTCCTCTTCGGGGACGTCATCATCTGCAATAACATCGTCGGAACCCTCAAGTTCCATGCCAAAGTTTTTTGTGGCTGGTTTACACAAGAGAAACATCAGAGAGCTCAGGCGGAGGGTCACCTGCAAATACGTTAGGCAATGGTCGAGGAGCAAAATATGGGTTTGTGTGGCATTCCAATACTTCTTCTACTGCACCAATCCAATCCAGTAGTTCGTCGGCTTGGAGACTGCCATGAAATTTTGGAATTTCCAATTTAAATGCTTGTTTCCAGTGAGTATCATCGATGGCACGATCAGGGTGTGGGACTGTTGGAGGTGCGATATGGCAAGGATGTGCGGGTTGCAAGGGTGCGAATGGATTGTCTTTGGGAACATTCTCCTCGTCGAAAGAGAAGTCAGCATGGGTGGTTGGGGCACGATCGACGTGCATGTTATTGATGGCGGTTGTCAAGGCTACAATTTGTCAAGGTAGGTAGCAAAGCTTCTTCAGAATCGGGGCACATCGAATACCTGACGAGGCAAAGATGACAAGAGGAAGAGTGTTAGCTCTGATACCAATTGATGTAGAGGAAGCCAGGATAGAAGGTGAATTCACATAAATAGTTTCGTTGATAAAAAAGATACCAAAACTATGAATGGGAATTCTCAACTTGAATTCGTTGATTCTACAAGAATACCGAAAAGCAAGGGATTGAGAGAAAAAACTCTCTTTGATTTTTTATTTATTAATAATTGCCTCCTCAAGAAAAGCCAAAGCCACATATTTATAGTATTCAAAACCTAGACCTGTGATGAATTGAAATAAAAGGACAACTAGTAAACTCAACAACCTCAACAACTTATCCTAAATAAAATAAAAAGAATATCCAGGAATAAATAAATAAATAAAATTTAAAACTAAATCCAAAAATAAAATAACCCAACATCCGTAGAAACACAATTTCAGACGTCGCCATCAAAAGAGCTGAATGGGTTTATTGGTTACTTCCTTATACTTAAAGGCAAAACTAATCTATTTCATAGTCAATGTGTTATGTTGAAGATTATTATATTTTAAGGTAGTTGATGATGCTTTTTTCAACCCAGGGGATCAATGGAGCGTACGGGGGTCGTCTAGTCGAGGATGTGGATTGCTGTCAGGTCAGTCCGCAAGCTCTGATGTGGCACCTCCGCAAAGACAAGAAAGAAGAAGGGTCGACCGGGCTTCGCTGTACGCCCGATGCCTAAGTCGGCTCCTGCCGAGAGAAAAGATAGACCGCTTAGAGTGGGCAATTGTTTTTGCGTACCTTTCATCAAGTGGGTGGCCTGGCATTTATAGCGCATACCCCAATCGGATGGTAATATGATTCTTCCCACTGGATGGGATATTTCTCGCCTTTTTATTCCGTGATCTGATTCAATAAAGAATATTGAAGGAGCAATTTATTTAGAATTATCCTTCTCCCTTATCGGTGAGATCCGGCTTGATCTACAGGATGAGCTGTCTATCGTGAATTATCTTATTTTCCTTGATGGAGAGATTTAGTTGGATTCGCAGAATAAGATGTTATTGGGGATTATCCTACTTCCCTTATTAGCGAGATTTATTCGATTCATTAATGTGGGCTCCACTACCTATGTTATCGACCTGGGTGAGTGGACTGACTGGTTACCGGCGCTGTGGGCTTCGGGTGTTTCATCATTTTGCCTCTTCTCGGGCCCGCGAAAGGGTCTGCGCACCTATTTTTCAAACCCATCGCTGCCCCAGCCCTCAGGTACTGCAAAGCGTGGGCAAGTGGCTGTAACGCTCAGACAGGTGCAATTTCCACGCGCCTCGCTGGGGTCGGCTTAGTTAGGTTTTATCGCCATCATATATCTCAGGATAATGATGACTTCGTTTTCGCGCCATTTCTTCCACTTCTTTCGCCTTTGTTTCTTCGCAGATATCCTCCGACCGTCACTTTGTGTGCCCTTGATCCTGAAGCTTTTTTTGCTTTTAGTGAGTTCGATTTCCTTCCTTAATATTTTGTCTCAACCTTCGTAGAGCCCTTTCGGGTGTCTTCGCTGAGATAGCTTTTTTTCGTTATATTCCCGGGACCGTTAAGGTTTTTCTGTCTTTTCGAAAGTAATACAACGAGGCGCTGTATTAGGTTGGTCAGTTTTGTCTTTATTACTTGTTATTACCATGGGTCCAGGTCGCTATTCTTCTCAATTCATCTGAGATGACTCCTGGGCGATCACGGCTCAAAGATCTACCTGGGTGGCGCCTCTGACCCTTCGACCGGAGTTTATCTTTCGAGACGCCCTGTGGAGCCCCCTTTCCTCGAACAAGGGTGCGGGAGAATAGACATTGGCAATTTCTGGGATCTGACATCTCGAGGTCCGCCTTGCGTAATGCTCGCGTTGACTCAGGCAAAGTTCACTTTTGTAATAAATACACCTTTTTCTAGCAAGCATAGCCTCTCATGTCCGGTCCGGTCCCCGATGTTCGACCCCACGGCCCTATACCTAAGATGGTGTGCTTTGAAGTGGCCTTCGACAACAGCCTCACTTCCTCTACACCCCTTTATGGGGTTTGAATAAAGATTTCAATGTCTGTCCTCTCAACTCTCGCCCAATCGTCAAGACTCGGGGCCGGGGTTTATCGGGTTTTCTTCAGCACGCGCCCTGCACTCCCAGATCTCCCCTCGCCTCTTGATCTTTTAGCTAAAGGAAACCACCGAGGGCTTCCTTTATTTTTCCAGGCGTACCGGCGCTCCTCTGGTAATTTCAGATCTTCCATCTTCCCATAAGCTTCAGCCGAAATACATTTTCGTTACACAGAATCGGGAGTATGATCCTCTCGACAAGGAGGACACCCTCGATGCCCGGCCATTCGACCACCCCGAGAATCTACGTGAGTATCGCTTTGTTTTCGGGGTGTAATCTTAAGGGAGGTCATCAGTATTTCTAATTCCAGACACCACGTGCCTCCCAGGTGTGCTCGACCCAATCTCGCCCTAAGATAATGTCATACAAGCAGAGTCGGGTCGATTCCTGTACCTACCGAGTCGATCAAGCCTGATATTCCTGACCTTCAAGTCTCGAGGTCTACTCATCGCTTTCGAGGCCTCTACCTCCTTCCACTATGAAATTCTCTCCCCACAGCCTTCCGCTGCAAAGCCCACCAAGTGGAGAGCTACCTCGTGGAGACGTTGCCTAAGTCCCTGGCGTGAAGCTGAAACTTCTGACTGAAAGACCGCCCATTGGGTTCAACCCATGGCGGTCGCTCTCTCCTTCCCCTCTACCCATGTCCGAGTACCGGGGCAGGTGTTGTCGCCTCCGGCTGAGGTCCCTAAAGCTCTGAGTTCGAAGCCCCGATCTGCTCAAGGTAAAGGCAAAGGACGCCTGGGAGGATCGTCGAATAGCCGCTGAGGTCATGCCCATCATCAAGTTGGAATCCCCCAGAAGTGTTAAGCCACCTCGCGGTGGAAGAGTTTAAGAGGAAGTGGCTCAAACCGCCTGAGACGGCGACTACCTCAATGCCGAGCTTACTGGCGCGGCTTCATCCATCCTCAAAGATTCACCAAGAGGCCCCCGCGCCTACCGCCGAGGAAGCTCCTACCGATCCCTTCGGGTCGCCTCGTAAGTTCCTGCTCTACCATGCTCGATTTAACTGATTCGTACCGACCAAGGCCGATGTGGGTAGGTGGCTACTCATTTGAAGAGTTTGGCCAAAAAGGCCAATCTAAACGAAGGCCATGCCAAAGCCGCCCGAGTTTATAAGGCGAGGGTAGCTTCACTTGCTTCTCCGAGCTAGGCTAAGCCAAGCGAGACCGGTGGGCCGAGTATGACCGGGAGGAGGCAACAAGCTCAAGTCGACTCTGAAGATACCACGCTCTGGGCGTGTTCCGGCCAAGGGTAGAGAAGTCGAGGCTAGAAACAAACTGAGCGCCGGTCGAGCTTGTGGGAGGTTCGTGGACGGCCGCGAGTCGTGCGAATGACTTGGCCGGAGGCCAAGGATTTAGGCCGCACCTCGCCTGGGCCTCGAGCTTCCGCGATGGTCGTGATGACTTATGTCTCGCAGCAAGCCGCGGGGTATGGAGAAAGAGTCATGCGAGGCTAGAGAAGAGTCAGCGATAAAACAAATACGCTTAGATCTGAAAGCTCTGTCGCGAGGCTTCCAGGCTATAAGCTCGCGAACGCCCGACTGAGGAGTGCCACTGCCGAGGGGACCTTCACGCAGCGACTCGGTCGCAGGGACGGCTATGGGAGACTGGGAGGGACGAGGCCTCGCACCAATGGGCTTCCGTGGTCGCCCCGCAGGAAGGCCGCTAATGCTCACCCAGCCTCGACATCAACTTCGACATCCCTAGCGATGAGGAGGCAGAGGAAGCCCTCTCTGTCGACCACTCTGGAGAATCGAATACCCCCACAGGCCCACTCCCACTTTCGCCTCCGCTCCTTCCTTCTCGACATGTCCGATCCCCGCGCATATCTGCCATTAACGCCGTTTTTTTTTTTTTTTTTTTTTTTTCGGGGCTCGGGGGACTGTGACATATGTAAACTTTCCTTAATGAATATTCATTTATTATTTCACCACTTTCGCCTCTACTTGTGCATTTCGCGTTGTCCTGCATGAACCGAATCAATCACTCTACCGCACTCCGCCCGAACAGTAGTAAACCTGAGCCGCCGAGGCCCGGCTTAATGCCCGAATCCAATCGGGATTTCAGTCGCATGGTTCAGCAGAGAGCCAGCTCTTCAACCGAGCTCCCCGCTACGCCGAGGCCTACTGGCTTCACCGGCCTGAGTCGACCACTGGGCCGTATGGCCTGAGAGCAAGCAAGCTCTTCAAACTAAGTCATTGGCTCCCGGGCTCAGGGCTCGGGCTAAACCGCCGAGCCGACCCGACTCCAGCCATACCGAGCAGAGGCCAGCCTCTTCAAACCGGAAATGCCAGCTCCCGGGCGCCGAGGCTCGCGGGCAAACCGCCCGAGCCGAACCGACTCTCGCCGCACGGCCTCGAGTGTAGCAGAGCCTTCAAACCGGTCACGGCTCCCGGGCGCCGAGGCCCGATGGATCGAATCGCTCGAGCCGAACCGACTCTAGTCGTACGGCCGAGTGTGAGTACTGAGCTCTTCAAACCGAAAGTTTGGCCCCGCGCCGAGGCCTCACAACCGCCCGGGAGCCGAATTGGACTCTTAGGCCGCATGGCCCGAGTAGAGTAGCGTCGGCTCTTCAACCGGGAAGCCACAACCCGAGGCGCCGAGGCCTTCGGGCGAACCGTCAGCCGAACCGACTCTCGTGACGCATGGCCCGAGAGAGCAGCGTCGAGCCTCTTCAAATTGAGCCGCTGGGATCCCGGGCTCGAGGCCCCGATTCGGGCCGACCTGCCCGAGCCGAATCGACCTTAAGTCGCATGGCCCGAGTAGCAGCCGAGCTCTTCAACCGAGCTATCGGGCCCCGAGCCGAGGCTCAGGCTAAATCGCTCGAAATGAATCGACCTTGGCGCCACGCCCAGCAGAGTAGCCGAGCTCAAACCGAGCCAGTTGCCCCGGGCGCGAGGGCCTTGCAGCTAAACCGCCCAACCAATCACCGGGCCGATGCCTGGGCAGAGTAGTCGAGCCTTCAAACCGAGCCGCTCCGGGCGCCGAGGCCTTCCTGCAAGCAACCGCCCAGCTGAATCGACTCTCGGGTCGCACGGCCCTCGAGAGTAGTCGAGCTCTTCAAACCGAAACGCAGCTCTCGGGCGTTGGAGGCCGACGGGTCAATTGCCCGAAATGAACCGACCTAGGCCGCATGACCCGTAGAGTAGAGTAGTTGAACTTCAAATCGAAATACCGGGCCCCGGCACCGAGGCCTCGACGAGCCGACCGCTCTGCCGAACCGACTCTTAGGCCGCATGGCCCGAGCAGTAGCTTCGAGCCTCAAACCTGCCGCTAGGGCTCCCGCGCCGAGGCTCAGGGCTAAACCGCCTAAGCCGAATCGACTTTCTGGGCCATGGCCTCGAGCAGAGTAGTCGAGCTCTTCAACCGAGCTGGGCTCCCGGGCGCCGAGGCTCAGGCTAAACCGCCCGAGCCGAATCGACTCAAGCTGTATGGCTCGAAAGCAGAGCAATATTTTCAAACGAGCTGGGCCTCGGGCGCGGCACTCACATACAACCGCCGGTACCGAATCAATTTCTGCACGCATGGCTCGAGCAGAGTAGTCAGCTCTTCAACCGAGCTACTAGGCTCCTAGCGCCAAGGCTCAATGAGCCGAATCATGGAGCTGAATCGACTTCAGGGCCGCATGGCCCGGTAGAACAGCTCTTTCAAACCGAACGCCAGGCCCCGGCCGGTACCGACGGGTCAACGCCTGAGCCAACCACTTCTAGCCGTGAATGGCCGGAATAGAGTAGTTGAGGTCTTCGCCGAGCCGCTGGGCCTCGCGCCGAGGCTCATACAAATCAGCCTGAGTCAACCACTCGCAGGCCTGAGCAAAGAGTTTGTTCTTCAAACTGTTAAGTAAGGCCCGATCACTTTACCTGGTACGCGCGCTTTACGTTATTTATGGAGAATTTGGAACGATTATGCGACTGAGTATTAGTTTTCTATAATCCGCGTCTGTTATGGTTCTGCACTAATCTTCTATTCTTCATGTGTAACTGGACTCAAGGCTAATCAAGCGTCAAGTTGGTCGTCTACGAGGATCCTCCTGTGGATTTTGTTTCAGCCCATGGATCTCCGCCTACGGGAGTTGTGTTTTTCCTAGTCTCCCTTTACGGGAGTTATGTTATTCCCTACGCTGTGTGGAATGCGCCCGAGAGGGCTGCATACCCTTTCAGACGCTTTCCATTTTCGCTCTTCCTCTTTCTCCTCCTTTTTCTCCTTCTCCTTCTTTTTCTCATTCTTTCTCCCTCCTTTTCCTTTTCTTCCCCATCTCATTCTTTTTCCTCTTTCCTTTCACACTCTTTCTTTCTTTCTTTCTTCTCCCTCTCTTTTTTTCTCTTTCTGACGCACAAACTCTTTCCCTCCTTTTTTTTTTTTTTTTAGAACCGTCACTGTGGTGTTCCATAAGGAACACACTGGGATGAATCAATACACCTTTATCAGACAAAGAGATGATTTATTTTCAATCTTGAATTTCCATGATTTTACAAAAGTAATTTTCTTGCACATTCTGCCGAGTCATTCGAGACTCTCTAAACAAAACAACAAACCAGCCTCTGTAAAACATCCGAAACCCATAATGCTTATTTAGGATACAAACCACCGAGGTCTACTCGGAAGAAACGCTCAAGGTGTTCAAGATTCACATTATAAAATTTTTCTTTACTCCAGCTCCAGAGCCTCGTGAATCGCTGTGTCCGATTACATGAGTCACGACATGTGGGCCTCCTAGTCAGTCCTGCTTCCACGGCCGGGTTCTTCCTCGTCGACGTGAGCTTTTTTAAAAAGACTTAGGCCGCAACAGTTTGTAACTCTCACTTGACCTTTCTGGCCGCAATACCCGCCGCCTTTCTTTGGTAACTTCCGTGAGCTTTAGGACCGTCACGCTTTTCATCTAGGAGGTTCAATGGGTCAAGAGCCTCGCCAGAGTCATCACGCCAACCCCATCCTCGACTGAACTGACTCACCCGGCTACCGTTTCAAAGGCCAAAGGCTGCATGAATGGGGTTTCCCGGGTTGCCGACTACAAGATACCCCAGAGGGCCCATAATACCTGTGGAGGCACTAACCCACTTAGCCTTGGTGACTCCACTCATCTTCAATGCCACCCAAGTGGGTTCCGATGGTGACTTCGTATCATATGTACCAAAGATGAGTAATAATTTCGATCCCGACCCCGACACAAAAATCCTCAACTCAAGCGTTATCAAATCAAGCTTTCCATTGTCTCGACACCGCAGCCCTGGGATACCAAACCTGCATATTATGGTACGCCACACAAAATCGCAGATCTTTGTTCTCAGATAGTAAATATAAAGGTTCTGGCTTCAACCCATTTGCGAAATAATCATCATGACGATGATGAATTTGCATCGCCCTTCCCACGGGGCAGAGGTCCCCCACATAGTCCAAACCCCACTATCAGCGGCCGCTCGGATGTATGTCGTGGGCTCGATGGAAGGCGCAGGAAATGGGCGTGTTCTCGCAACCCGCAGATTGATCAAATGATCGCAATGAGTATTGTACTTAATAGCATTCCTCGCTCTAAAACTTTTCCCTCGCTAATGCCCAAGTCTGGCGTGGTTTCCGTGATACGCCTTCATGTACGCCCTGAGTACGTAGCTCCGCGCTTCTTCCCTTCAATACACTTAAGCACGGGTGGAAAAACCCGCCGTAAAGACGCATCTTATGAATAAGAAACCCGGTCGACCTCGTTCCAGCTTAGCACTCGGGGTCTCTGGCCCTTATTAAGTAGTCCCAAATGGGGTCCACTAACTTGGCTCCACCACAGGGGACACTCTGACGTCCGTGAGATCTATGAGGCCCCGCAAGGTGCCTCGGCTGTGCGCTCCATCTCACTGAGGTCTTCTTAGGAGGTCAGGCCGCTTTGCTAAAGCATCCGCCTGTGAGCCTTCGCCTAGTAGTGTCCGACCCTGACCATCACGACTTCTTCGCACCCCGTGACCTTTTGTGGTATGACCTCACCTGGGCCTCTTGTGTCTCGCATTCGCCTTGCATTACCACCGAGTCTCGCGCATCTGCCGTCAACTCCATCAATGGGCGAGGCTGAGTCTCGCCATGATGGCCCCATACCGCCTCACGCCGGGAGGCTTGGAACCGAATCCGAGCGTACTCACATCTATTCCTCCTGGGAGGCTGGATTATCCCTGGGCCCGTCCTCGAGTACTGTGTCTCAAGTCTACGATAGTCTCCATATTGGGAGGCCACATTGTTTGAGTATTCTCGCGACTTCGAGGTGAATTCCATGACGAAATCCTCAAAGACCTGCCCTTTTATTGTAGTTTTAGGCTTATATCTGATGTCGAACTCATTTATCTCACGCCCACCTCATCAACCTTCGAGGTCTCTGGTTTGTGTGAAGACTTGTTTCATCTCCTCGCATTCGTTGGAATTTCAATGGTACGAAGCCAGTAGGGTCGAAGCCCGTGCCGCTCACTCAATGCCAGATTAGTTTCTCCATCCCGTACCTCTCCTCTCGCCCTCGAGCTCACCGCAATAAAAGAGACCTGGATGTCAGATCGGCTCGCCTTTGATGAGGACTCCGCTACCGGGTCGAGAAATCCAACGCAAGTACGCAGTGAGGAACTCCCTTCGAGGGGCTACCGTATCGTGGGAGAGCTCAAGTATGTCTTCACCGCCGAGAATGCTTCTTCGCACTCAGATCCCATTGAAATCTTTTCTTGAGACTCGAAGAAGCGGTCGACATTTATCAAGCAAATTCTCGATACGACCGCCAGAGCTGCCATCCTTCTCGGTCGATCGGACCTTTATGCTTGATGGCATGATGTCAGCACAAACTTTATTTGTCTTAGCTTGAACTAATGTATCGTGGGTTCAATCTCTAATGACGAGCCAACCGAAGATGCTTTTTCAACCTGACTGGCTTCGAGCGATTTGGGGCTCGCCGCCGGATAGATTGCCGCCTGGGCCGGTCTACGTGCCTGATGGCACCGCCGGTCCGTTGTGCCTGGATGTGGCGCACCTCTCGCAAAGACAAGAAAGGGTTCTGGGGGCTTCGCCTGCACGTCCGATGCCTGTTTGGCCTCGGCCGAGAAAGATAGACTGCAGAGGCTAATGTTTTGCGCATCTTTCATCTCAGCGGCCCGGTATTTATAGCGTATGTTTCCCAACCTGATGGTAATACAATTTTCCATCGATGAGATATTTCGCCTATCGCACGGACCAAGAAGATATCATGGCAGCTTATTTAGAATTATCCTTCTCCCTTATTGGTGAGATCCGGCTCGATCTACAAGATGAGCAGTTTATCGTGAATTATCTTATTTTCCTTGGTCGGAGAGATTTATCGATTCAGGATAAGATGTTATCACATCCTACTCCTTTATTAGCTAGATTTATTCTGATTTTCCGAATGTGGGCCTTCCCACTACCCCCATGTTATCGACCTCGGGGCGAGCGTGAATCAACTTTGTTCGGGTCGGCGCTCAGGCCTGCGTTTCATCGGCTCGCTTTCTGGGCTTCCAATGAGCTGGCCTCGCGCCTATTTTTCAAACCCTAATGCTAGAATTAAAGTTCAAAATTACATTGATGCATAAATTTATCATCAAATTTTAAATTATTAAAGTTTTATTAGGAAAGTGAGGAGAGTTGAATTGGTCTCAACATCTTTTATTTCATTTGCTTTAGTGTAATATTTGATTGATGAATCCAATCTTTACTACAAAAATTCAAATTTTTTATTTTTAAAAATTATTTTTTAATATATAGAATCTACCAATGAGTATGATATGCATATTGAATCAAAATCTTGTTAAAAAATGTTGTAATTCAATATGATATTAAACTCTGTTTGAAGGTTATGAGTTTGAATGCATCTTACAAATCTAAATCATGCATAATTAAATTCTTAACAAAAATAGTTGTTTAATAGATTTAAGAAAAAATTGAGAAAAACAATAATATAAAATCCTGAAATAGCTTATAACAAAATTCAAATATCAATATTATTGCCTTCTAAGAAGTGATATCGATGCCCTTGAGACCTAACTCGAGTGGTGAGATGGATTTTACGGAGATCCTAGATTTGAGTCCTTCTAATAATAAAATATTACAATGATGTAATGTAAAGTGAATAAATATAAATAATAATAAAAGTGATTTTGGTTTAAACAATGGTTTTAAAAAAAATTAAAGGATTTGTTTTATTCATATTTCTAGAACAATTTTCAACTCCTCCTAACAAAAAAATAGAAGACTTTTGATAACACAAACTATTTTCTGTTTTTAGTTTTAAGATTACAGGACAAAGTATTTTCAGATCAAATCCTTTAATTATTTTTAATCATTTTTACTTGTTTTTTTAGACTTATTTAAAATAATAATCATACATATAGAGACTAAAATAGAATATTATGAAAATTTATTTTTCAAAATATTAAAAATGTTTAAAATAATCAAATTAAAAACTTATTGCCTCACTAAAACAAATATGTGCATGAAATACATCTAGGCAAACACACCAACCACAATTATTTGATTTTTTAAATTTTTTGTGGATCTTTTGATTTTTAACCAAAAATAATTATTTTTCACAAAGGTACTAGCTCCTAATTTGATTTTGTCACTTGTGTACAAATACTTTTTTATGGGTATAATCCATGTTTAATTATATTTTTGAAGAAAATTCAAGCATTTCAACCCTTTTTTTTCTTTTTCCACAATTCCTTTGTTCGGTTATAAACAACATACTCAAATTAATCATACTCCAAATGTCTTTGTAATGTTTTCAAATTCTAAACATTGAATAAGTATCGAAGTTGGTGATTTCCAAAACCATGTTTATATTATTGAAATTAAGGTTCACACTCCAAACTCCAAACAACAAACAATTACAACTACCTCACACATATTGATGAGTCTATCTGAAAATAAGACAAGTAATAAAGAAACACACCACTCAAGAATTCAGCATGGAGGCAGCAAATTCAGAATCAAGAAAAGCTCAAACAGTAGCTTTGATCCAGTCCTCATTTCCAGCTCTTCCAACTTCCATCTTCCTTCTTCCAAGCGCATGCATCATCCAATCATAGAAGAAGAACCACATTTGATTACTCCTTCTCTCGCATCTAGCTCCACTACTCGATTTCCAGTTTTCATCCAACCCCTTCCAGCAACAAGATGGGAAGATGATCAAAGAAATTTACATCTAAAATAACTGAGAATCCATTCTCACTCTCACTCTTAAAGAATGGTTAACAATAGAGTCAAAGCTAAAAGTTCAAATGTACGTATTAAACATTCTCAGTACAGAAAGTAAGATAAAGTAAAAATAAAAATGATACGAGAACACACATGTTAATATGAAAACCATAAATTAAACAAAAATATCATGAATAGAGGAATTTCAAATTTGAATATGATTATGAGATTGGAATATTGCGAATATTAGAGAAAACATCAATCTGCGACATCTTTTTGTTTGGTATATGTTTGTCTACTAAATTAGTAGATGATCTTCAATTTAATCAAATAATAGAAATGGATATTTGTTTAGAGGCAGTTAAGATGAAGCATCTTTTTGGGGGCATTTTAGTAGAAAAAAGCCCCAAAAAGAAGCTTCATCTTAAAATACCAATAATCAAATATCTTATTCCTTGTATTTGATTAAATTTTGTTCCTTCATTTTTAAAGATTATATACACAATAGATAATTGCAAGAGACGTTGATTTATTTAGTTGTAAAAATTAAAATACAAATTTTGTTAGAAGACCTAATTAACCAAAAACATATGACATCCAACATTGAATTATACACCAAAAGAATAAAACTAGGTAAATAGCAAGGACCTGATGAATGGGAACAACTGTACATTCCTCGGTAAATCAAGAAGAAATATACTAGAATTTAAAATCCTCTTACCTAAATAGAGAAATCTTTTCTCTGAACATATATTTCGTATAAGGAGCGATTCGCCAATCTTCCCCTGCTTTAGCTCTCGCATCTTCACAATTGAGGACAATCTTCAATTTAAAGTTTCTGAAGGTGAGTGAGCTTTTGCAACCCAGCCGGTAGTGCTCTAATGTTCGACAATCAAGTAATAAGTAACCTCACGAGTATTAGAAGTTGTGTCATGAAGAAGCCACCTCGGTAAAGCCTCCAACCGTGGTAAATCCTGAAAGCGCAAAATTCGTAAGCTCCCAAAAGTTTGAGTGTCTTCTTGCCCTACCGCTCTCTATCCATGAATCTGGGTGCCACAAGAAGTAATTACAGAATCCTAACGAGGGAAGGAGTTTTATACTAGGTGACAAAGAAACCAAATTTAATAAATTAGCAATGGCTAACTTTCTAAGTGCAGTAAGACTTCCCATTTCTTTAAACAACAATTCAAAGTTGAGCCAATGAATTATGTCTAAATCTTGAAGAGAATTCAACCATTGAAACGATATATCCCTTTGTTTTGTTGTCATCATCAACGACCTTAAATTGATCATATTCCCTATTCCTCTTGGTAATTCTTCAAGCTCTGAACATCCAAAGAGGAATAAAGTTTGCAAATGATACAACTTGCAAATGGAACTAGGGAGTTTCTTTATCACTGTATTCTCAGTAAGGCTCAAGTATCTTAAATGTTTTAGGTCACCAATGGAATTAGGTAGGGCTTCAAAACTGATACACTTAGCTCCAACCCCCGTACGCATTTCCTTGGAATCTCTGCTAAGATGCATTAAGAAATGATTTGCTACAAGATGCCGATAGGAAATCAATTGTCCGAATTGCGCTGTTTAACTTTTCCAAAAATCTTGAAGCTTCATACTCTTCATTTGGCCAGTGAGTGTTAGAAAAAGAAACATGTTGAATCCGTTTAGGGATATCTTCTTTGCGAAAACTTAGTGTGAAATATTCATTTTGTGCAAAAAACATGGCAAGATCATGCACAAGATCATGCATTTTGAAGTCATAATATACCTGTGCAATATTTCTCAATGATTCAAAGAAATATCTAGGACAAGTCATTAATGAGGCGTCTCACCAATATCTTCCCATTGTTGCATTTTGGACTCCATCGACCACTGAGACCCCACGCCATCCAAAATTTGATCAGTCCCGACACTAATTTTATAATTTTGCGAAACATTAGAAAGAGCTACATTGCTTCAAGTGATGAGACAAATCATAATAGCTTAATTTTTTAGTACCCATAATACCATCTTTGATTTCGTTTTGATTTCCAAATTTCGCTATCTCTGATGGATACCCAATCACGTTCATCCTTTTTGGAATAGAGTAAACTCCCTAAGCTTCTCACAGCGAGAGGAACCCCTGCACATTTCTCCGCAATCTGCTCCCCAATCTTTAAAAGGTTCAGATAATACTGCTTATCTTCTCCATCATTGAATGCACATTTCACAAATATAGACAAACAATCCTTCTTGGAAAGACCCTTTAATTCTTGCATAGGAAAATTGCCCATGATTGAAGCAACTGATTTCTTGCTTGTAGTTACAAGAATTTTGCTTCCATTAGCAATTCCTTCAGCTTGAGCCATTTCTCACGATCTTGGTTCCACACATCATCGAAAACCAACAAGAATTTTTGCCATCTAATTCATTTCTTGGATGACTCTGCAACTGCTCCATGGAGAAGTCACTACCTCACCAATCTTCATCTCCTTAAGGATTTTCGTGACCAGCATTTCAACATCAAACTCTTCTGACACATAAACCCACACTTTAGTTGAGAAATGGCCCACCACCCTCTCATCATTATACACAAGTTTAGCCAGAGTTGTCTTGCCTAGCCCCCCAGTCCCCACAATGGGAATTACAGAAACATTCTCATTGTCACTGGACTGCATCAGAAGGCCAACAATATTTTCTTTCTCACAGTCTCTTCCGATAACATCGGTAGTTCGAACGAACGAGTGGGTCATCTCCCTCTTGCTCAGCACAACAGGCGTGTTTGGAAGACGCTCGATGAGATTAAATTTAGACTTATCAGCTGCAATCTTATCTAATCTCTCTCTAATCTTCTTCACTCTATGACCCATCTCGAGATTGAAGGCAACCGACTTTGGTTTAGAAAGGAAACTGCGTACCTTGGTTTTAGAGCTCCCACGAGCCACCACTTGCCGGCGTAAGGCCTCATATTCAAATTCATCGATAATATCTTCAGCATCGTAAAAGGCATCTCTGAGCTTTCCAAGCCAATTTCTCAGCTGATGGTTGGTGGCTTGTTTCCCTTCAGCATCTAAGAGCACAGCGTGGATGGCAGAGGAAGTATCCTTGAGATCTTCTAGCTCGGATTTAACACCCCAAGCAAGCCCAACTTCTTGGATGATGGCGGAGGCCAACTTCCCCAAAACTCTGTCAGCTATGCCAAAAGTAAACGATTTAGCCACGTTAATTGCAGAGAGAAGCAGAGAATAAAGTTGAAACAGCAAGAGAAACGACTGTGCGGAATTTGTTGAGTCTACGGAAGAATGATTATGATGCCTACCTGTCCAATGCAGCAAACGATGGAGCTTCCGGCTTCCCGCTTAAATTAAAAAGAAAACGCCAATTAAGTTTTAAAATATTTATTAATATATTTTATTCTGTTGTTAAATTCAAGGTCACATAAGTCACGTAGGATCAATCGAATTAATGCACGGATCGGGACACCCAAAGTCAGCATTTTATTGCATATTTGCATCCTTGTTTATTAAAATATATATATAATTGTCTGGCCATTACAAAGGTTAAAAAAAAAGGGTAAAATATGTAAGAAACTTTATTACACCTACAACCAATCCTTGGTTAAGGAAACAAACAATACCTGCAATTAGACAATCACAACACTATCTAGATTCGAAGGAAGAGAAAAGAAATCGATAAGGAATAAAAAGACAAGAAGATTGTAGAAAGACCGAGTCTTGCGAGGAGTCTCATAATCTTCTTAAAACATATTCTTCATCTCCTTTAGTGCTCGAGGACTATCGGACGACGTCTATCTCCAAGGATAAAACAACATACAAGTAGTATCACAACAGTTTGATACTACTTCGATAAACTGAAACTATGTGCTAACCTATCATAGTACTAACAACACTTAGACACAAAACTCATTTGATCAAACATTTATAGATACAAAAACTGAGAATAGGATTTGATCTTGAACAAGAGAAGACCTCTCATTTTATAGAGGAACAATGACTCTCGATCATCAATTTTTTTTTTTTTTTTTTTGCACTAGAATGAATGTCATTCATTCAATTGGAATCAATGTTATTCAATTTGTTTTTCCAACAATACCCTACATTAATGATATTCATGACCAAAACCTTCAAAACTCCAAAAAAGTAGATGATAGATTCAACAGTTAAAATTTGAGAGCCATTCCATTTGTTTATGAATCTATGGAATGAGTTCAATTCAGCAAACGATGAAGCTGCCGGCTTCCCGCTTAAAGTAAAAGAATACGCCAATTAAGTTTTAAAATATTTGTTATTATGTTTTATTCTGTTGTTAAATTCAAGGTCAAATAAAGTCACATAGGATTAATTGAAATGCAGCTGATCAGGACACCCAAAGTCGGCAATTTGTTGCATCCTTGTTTATTAAAATATTTATAATTGTCTGGCCATTACAAAGGTTAAAAAAAAGAGTAAAATATTCAAGTATTAAATTAAGTACTAATAATTAAACACAATATTTTTTTCCCTACAACTTACAATGAGGAAACAATTACCGGCATATGAATAATGCAATAATAAGAAAATGTGTCCATTGTCGAAAACAAAAGGAGAGAATATTTTTTTTTTATTAGTTTTAATAAATTATCCTTATTCGATATTTGTTTTTATTTAATTACAAATATATAGAGCTAGAAACTAAAATGTGATTTACAATATTTAGTATTAATTTTTTTTAATATTTTATTTATATCAAGTATTATAAAGTAAAGAAAAAATCAATAATTTACTTTTTGTGTTAACAAAAGTAAAATATTTTTATTTTTTCTATTTAATCCTGTTGTGGTACAACTCATATTGAGAGTCAAGACAATCAAATATCGAAGCACACGCCATTTGCTCTTCAAACATATCATCTTTTGTTAGGGACGAAATAATAGGTTAAGGATGCGGGACGAAGCCTTTCACCCCTGCTATATGGTACAATATTGTATGCCACATGGTATAAGGGTATTTTTGTAACTTATGAATTTATCAAAATGTGAATCGAACTAATGAATTTATATATTATTATTTTTACATTTTATATTTCTATTTTTATTTGGTAAATTCTTTTTTAACCACTTGTAAATTTTTAATAATAAATATAATATAACAATATTATTATTTAACAAAAAAAATTATAAAGCTAAGTATTTCAAATGGATTTTAATATTAAAACCATAGTCACTAACGAAGACTTTAACTTTAAACTTAAGATCGTTGTCCATAACTATATATGGATTTCAATTTTTTTTAACTAATTAAAGTTGTAATCACTAACCATGGTTTTAACGTCTGCTTTTAAACCTATGGTTGGTGACTACGGTTTTAACTACTTAATGAATGCACGCATGTGAGCTTTCCAGTTCCCATAGTTGGTTCTGTCCAACAGAGGAGGACGAACAACCGATCTGCCTTCTTTTAAGAGATCCATATGAGACTTAGAGGCAAACAATCATAAACATTTTGCGATCCACTTCGTATCTTAGAGTGACTCGCTTAATACCGATTGAAAAAGTAATGATTGTATGTTATAACAGTGCTTCTAGGGATGCTGCATCATTTGGTAAGGCATTGTCATAAATGTGGCAATTAACACTTTTATGTAGTGTAAATTTAAGCAATGTACGAAGTAAAAAGACAACAAGGATAAATGAAAGATTAAGCACATACACATAGAGGGAGACAAGGATTGGTTACAGTTCGGCAATAGCCTACATCCGCAAGGCTGAGCCAAAATGTAAAGTGCTTCTCTATTTATCAATTAGGTTATAGTTGGACTTAAGTGAGACAAGACTCCCCCTTTCTCATTGTCGTCTTCTCCTAACTATCTCATAGAAAAACATTGAAATAAGCTCCCCTTATTTCCCATACGTATCTGGGTTCTTTAATACCCAATCACTCCATCTCAAGTGGAGTAAGCGCACTGCTCACATCAAAGTTTTGTGCAATACCTATAGCTGTTCTTTCTCCAAAAGACAACTCCTACAGAAGACCTCCTTTTCATGTGCCTAATCAATATTTTGCAAAGGCCTCTTCTCCTCCTATTTAACACGAAGATGGGATCTTTTCATATTGGCCAAATTCGTGAACTTCCAAAGTCGTATTGTATGATTGCATTTACTGATTTGATTTATTTCCTTAAACATTGGACAAAATATTTTTCCTCTTCAACTGGGTTCCTATAGTTGAGATTTCCCACAACGGATATTTTCATAATCTTGAAAGATCACAATTTTTCCTTTTATACTTCCTTCCTCCATATGTATAGAATAATACCAGATCTTTGAATCTTCTTGCCTAATGTGACGGAGAATCTTACCAACATAGTTGATGTCCAGCTAGGGAAGGATCCACCTTTCCTTATATTCTGTCAGTAGAAGACATACCCGACTCTAGTCAAGAATGATATACACCACAGGCTATCCACGCCTATCGCGAGTCGCTTTACGATTTTATTTTTGTAAAGCACTCTGCCAATAATGATACGCCAACAAAAACAATAGAGGATGAAATTAATAACATAATAAATTAGCTCAAAGCCTATAAATTTGATAATATTATAGTAACTAGAATACTTATGACTCTAGTTTTATAACATATCGATGATATTTGTTGTTTATGTTTGATCAAATATACTTTGCATGTCTGAATTGCCTACAAACAAATAAAAATCCGCAACAAGATGACAAAAAATAAAATGTCGTAATAGAACAACACAAACCGAATGCCACAACAAGACGACGAAATCATGAAAAACAAGATAAAACTCATATATATCTGGAATAACTATTTTTTAAAAGGAATAAATGGATAGAAAGAGTCCATCATTCCTAGCTAGCTCATGTGGTAGAACGCTCAACATTTCAAAAAGGTCGGATATAGGGAGGGAGGGGTCTCGGGTTCGAGTCTTAATGAGAGCAATTTACTACATTATAACTAAAGTGTTTAACTGACAAAAAAAATGAATTGAAAGATGTGTAAAAGAGTGATTTTGTCAAAAATCACCCTCCTTACTTAAGGAAGGAAGATGAAGTTGACATAAAAAATAAAAAAATTCAATCTGTAACCTAAGATCATTAAATACTGCAAATTTAAATTAATGCAATAAGATGACGGATTATCTTAAAAGGGCACCCACCATCACTGAATACATAAGACAAAATTAAAACAAAAGTCTACTTTACAACTTGCCACATCTAAATGACTTTTCCCCACTTCCCTCTTCTCATTTTCCGCATCCTCAAAATCATCTCCCCGCTTGCAACTACAATCAGATACAACATTTGTGCTCTCATTCAATGGGGTCGATCTGGGTCTGGAAAACTGCAGCAGTAAGAACAAGAAAAGTTTTTATCAATGCTTGATTGAGCGAAGAGCTCATTCAATTAAACATCTATCTGGTTGCAGAGAAAATGTGGGAAATGGAAATAAATATAAAGACTTCAAGCATAATGTCTTCATTATTTTTGGATTATTCCCAACCAGAGACCTCAAAAAAGAAAAAAAAATTCCAGCATTTTATCTTTGGCCCTTTCCTCGAAAAAAGAAGAGAAAATGATACAAAGGCATCATTTTAACTGAGGAAATTGATGAGTAAATAAAATACTCATTTTAGCCCTATGTTTTACTTAGTTTTTAGTAGTTTTTATGTTAAATAAGTGTTCTAAAGCTCTAAATATTCATCTTTATGATTAGGATAACCATTTGGTGGAATTGCACGAAAATGAGTGAAAAATGAAGGAAAATAGCAAATTACACATGCAGCAACAGCTATTGTGTTTTAATGTTTTTAGCTGCAAGATAATCCCAAATGGCTACAATATTTATACGGATGGATATGTGACTTCCCAAGCTTTCCAAAGAGACCTTATTCACTCAATTTGGATTTCAAATGATCAAGTTATGACATAAGGAATAAAAACAGGGCATGTTGTGAATAGTGTCCATGTTGTAGCGTGAGATAGCGTGGATTTCAGGCCCAACACCCAGATTTGCTGGTTTTTTTGCCCATTTTAAGCCCAAATTTGAGGATTACTGAGGGGAGGATCTTTTTAGAGCATTAGAAGAGAGCTTTTGGGGAGGGTAGAAGCCCTCTTTTGGGTGGAAACACTTTAAGGCACAAATCTTGAAGGGGAAAAGCTTGAAGAAGAAGGAGATTGAAGAAGAGAAGATGGAACTTTCACTAAAAATCATTTATTCTTATCATCTTTCTTTGTTTCTTCTTTTGATGGTTTTTCACTTGAGATGTTTTAGTTTACTTAGTTTCATATGTAGCCAAAAACATGAATGTATGGATTTTGGCCTAATTTCTCTATCGATCGATGCACTATTTTCACATATATGTTGAGTATTCCATTTACCTTAATGCTTGTGGGTATTTCACACATTTGCGCATTCAAAGGGCTTCGATTTATACCGAGAAGTGATGATTGAGCTAGACCAGAATGGTTTACCATCTAATTTTCATGAGATATGATATAAATGAGATTATGTGGTGGTATTTGGATTTCTGGCTTAATGCGCTTTTTAGAAATCTCTCAGGCTGAGCAGGTGATAAAAATACCATGGGATCCTAAGAGTAGTGTGTGGATACTAAGAGAGATTTACATTAGAGAAATTGTAATCTTCATATGAAAATATATAAACATTGGTTGATTGGGTTAGTAGGTTCATATATGATTGTTTAGGTGAAATCTATGCCCTAAGGCTTTTTAGTCTTTATTTAGTCATTGTAGTTTAGGATTTGCATGCTAGTTTAGTATAATTTTAGTCTTTCACGGATTTTCCATCATCTAAATAGAGTCTAAGCTAGACTAGAGTCGGTACTTAGTAACCTAATTGTTCGTGGGACGATACTCTTACTTTCATATATTACTTGAGGCAACTCGTGCATTTGCACACATAGACGTACTATAATATACACACGCTTACACCTATCAAGTTTTTGGGACCGTTGCCAAGGAATTGGTGTTTTTATTAATATTGATTCGAAATAGCTTTACTCTACTTTGGATATACTTAGTATTGTTTTATTTTCCTTTTCTATTTTACTTTGATTTTTTTTTTTTTTTTTTTTGTTGGAGTTGATTCACAATGGAAGCTTTCATCGAATTATCAACTTAAATTTATCATCTCACTCAACAACTACAAATGAGGCAACAAGCATATGGTCGACATCAAAGAGTGGCAAGTCCAATGTGGCATCCGAATACGCCTTTGAGGGGAGTTCACTATGTGGGTAATCCATACCTGAACGCGTATAATTAGGGATGGCCACATCAACCATACCTCTCATGGGAAACAAATGAAGATATCCCTCAACCTCCACAAGCGAAAGAGTTGAACCTTCAAAGATCAATGGTTGAATTGGCTAAGTATCAAGTTGAATTTGCTAACTTTGAAGCTCAGTTCATAAATGAGACAAGGGCAACTCTTCAAATTCAATCAGCCCAACTTGAGAGATTGGAGGTGCAAGTGGGGAAAATGACCAGGATACTTTTAGAAGAGCAACGCAGAAGTTTGCCTACACTCGAGGAACCTATAAGAGAAGAGGTAGATGCCATGGAGCTACATGAGTTAGTCAGAGTGAAGAAGGATCAACTTCTCCATAACAGAATGAGATAATAAAAGAAGTTAAGATACTTCCGGAGATGATCCTTTGGGGAGAAGTGCATGAGAAGTTGGAAAATAAAAAAAATGACTCCCATTTTAGAGTTAGATGAGATCATATTTGAGCTGAATGAGAATTTGAAGGCAATCATGATGAAGAAGGCTCCTAAGTACCTAAAGAATCATGCAAGCTAAAAAGAGTATGTGCTCAAACAGCTACCTAAGCACAATTTAAGCTTCTTAGGGGTGGATGGAGGAAAGAATCATCAACCATTCCGTAGTTGGTAGAGTCAAGCTTGACTCTACAAAAACGGAGCGGGTTCTTAGGAGGCAACCCAAGCTTAGTAATGTTTTCTTTTTCCCTTTTCCATTTCTTAGTTAGTTTTAAGTTTGTTTTTGAATAAATTTTTTTTGTTTGATCTTGCATTTCTTAGTGTTAATTTTCAAGTTTTGGAGTTCAAAGTTGGCTATGGATATGGAGAATCTTGAAAAGTGGAAGTTTATAGCATCTTAGAGGGTTGAAGAACAAAAATTTGAACAAGAAAATCAGTTTCAGCATCCTCCCTCATTCCATTCCATATATTCTTCCTATTTTCAAGCCTCTTTTCATTTGGAGCTAAAGCCTAATCCCTCTTAACACCTTTGCCTCTTTTAGAAACCATTTCAAACCTTCTCTACCTCCCTTTCCTTCCTTCCAAATTCATTTTGAAAGTCATACCCATTTCTCTCTACAAAAACCACAAACCTTTCCAACCCATCCCAAGTCTCTCCCATCTTTTGGTTCACCCTAAACCTCTACTCTCATGCTCTTGAAAGACAAATTTTGAATTATTATGTGAGTTGGAAGTTCCTTATGCTAGATATGGAGTTCAAGTGAGTGTGTCTCCTCTTTACACACTTGGTTGTTTGTATGAAATGGAGCTCAAATTGAAAGTTTGAGATTTGGGTGAATAAAAATGAATTGATGTTTGAAGATTGAATGTTGTTGATATTGTTACTATATGGGACCTAAGAGCTGCCCGTAGTTCGAGCCATCAAAGTGCCTGGATGTCCAAGGAACAAGTGAAAAACTATATCTATGTCCACAAGTTCGCTCTCAAGATTGAAACAAGATGAGTTCCCTAGCATTCTTTGGTAAAGCATCATTCTTATACATCAATGGGAGTATTTAGAGCATCATGTCTATGGAAATTATGATTAAAAGATTAGGATGAGGGTGTTGGTTATGCTATGTTATGGTGAGTAAGCCAATGTTGTGAAAATGAAGAGAGTTAGTTATGGCAATTGTGGGTCAATGGTTGTGATGTTCTTTGTAGCACCCCAAATTATACCCAAGTAGTTTATTATAGTTTAGAGGTATAATAAAAGTAAAACTTGTATTTTTCCGGAATTTAAGTGCTAAGATTGAAAAATGATAAACCTGGAATTTATACAAGAGTCAAGGGTATAATTGTCAATTACAAAATAAGGACTCAAAGGACATGATGTAAGAAGATTATATGCTATTATGTGATGAGTGCCCAAAACACTCATCATGTACCCGCGTTTGATCGCTTTTTCGGTTCATTTCATCTAGTAATAAATGTGTTTGTCGTCGTATATCCGGAGCATCAATTTCAAGGCATTTCGTGAAAAAGGCGTGATTTGGAAGTCAGGTGGAGATTTGAAGCAGCGATCGAGGAGAGCCTCAACCTCAACGCCGCTGACGTCTCAACGTCGTGACGCTGAGGTCGCATGACGTGCGCACCATATCAAACCAACATCGCGACATCTCAACGCCGGCATTCTCCCAAATGAGAATTTTAGATATAACAAAAAAGAATCGAAAAAAAGGGAACGAGGAAAGGGATACGAGACTGAGAAGACGCATGCTGAAGATTCAAGGGATCGTAATCCTTGTACTTGTATTTTCTCGAATCCATATTGATTAAAACCAAATGATTGTAATGATCAAAATGATGTTCTAACTTTATTTCTATTGTTTTTCTGTACTCTTATTATATTCATATGGATTAGTTTTTAATTCAGTTTATTCAGTATATCTATAGATATGATATCGACTTGCTTTATTTCTTGTTAATTACCTACATGGTGGTGTTTGGCAAACACCAACTTTCTTTTGCCGGGAATCTAAGATCGAGAGATAAATGTGATACCCTAACCCAAGGGTTTGGTTGATAACTTGTCAACTCGTGGAATATTCGTGGGCGTCAAATAATCTAAAGTCCACGCTGGTTAATCCCATTCATAGGGACTCATTTCTTTATATTTTTCTTGCAAACATACAACATCCCATATTATTATACAAGAGTTTGATATACAACTCTTTTACAAACCAAAATATATCAAAACAAATTGTCCCAATATATTTTACAAACATAGTGTTCAAGGCCAAAACCAGGCCCTCTTCCTACTCATGGCCTCGAAGGAGCGTCGTCCTTTCGTGTACCTAAAAGGGGGATCCCACGATGGGATAAGCAAAGCCCAGTAGATATATCTCCTATAAGGGCTACTCCCTACCTAAGTGCACATGCAATGCCAGTTTCATAATCACACACTTAAATGCCTACATGTCATGAATAAGATGCAACCACTCATGACCCAATCTCGAGTCCTCACTAATTCCCTTACACATGCATATGCCAAGTGTGAAAAGTCTCCAAAAAGTACTGTTGACAATCTCCGAAAATCATTTGCATACTTGATGTACCATCAAACCCCAAACACTGGTCGATCATCGGCGCACTCACACACCCATGTCATGCGACATGCCCCGCGGCATAAATGCAATGCAAGTGTCATTGCATGTCATTTCATGCTACATGTACGTTACGTGTCACATGCAACATATAAACCACACATTACATGTCAAGTGTCATTTAATGCGTATAACTATTTTCATTTTTATCCCACATATATCACATAATTTCACACATTAACATATTATTCAATTTATAGTAATAACACACCTTAGCCATTCTCGGCAATAAATCCAGCCATACTTGGCCTCGGAAAAATCTAGACTTAGATAAGAAATTCCAGCTTTTATAAACATCACACAAAAATTCAACAAGCAATTTCCTGCTAAAACCATACGCAACCCCGAGCATTTCAGAAACAACCCGGTTCCGAAAACAGAAGTTCCGGAAACCAAAACGGATCGTTCCTCAACTATCCATGATCCAGCCCATTGCTCAGCCAATGGTTTGGCTGAGCACTTCATCTTATTAAATTCTAGACTCAATAAGCTTTCCGTAGAGTCCTAGAACGCACAAATCGGAGTTCAAACGAGAAAGTTATGGTCATCCGAAGTTGGCGCTACCGATTAGCAGGGGTGGTGCAGAAATGTGGGCATACCCCGCTTCATTCGCCTGGGATTTGCTCGCCCAGATGCCGTGCTGGGGACCTGGGGATGGTCCTCGGGGAACCCATACTTTGTCCATGACTGTCCCACAACAAAAACATACTGATAATGAAATAATTCACCCGCTGGCGAATCAGTCTCTACACTACCCCAAGGCGTGAAATGAATCAGTAGGAGGAAACTCCTCTCAGAAAGCACAGCCCGGTTCTTCGCTGCCTCGGGCGCCACCGCGCGACACTCCTTCCTTTCCTCTTCCTTCCTCTCTTCCTTTCTTTTCTTTTTTCTTTTTTTTCCTCCACCGGTCCGTTTTAATAAACTGGACCAATCTGCATGGCATGCATGCATGCATGCCATGTGTCATGCACATGGCATGCATGCATCATGCCATGTGTCACCCACCCATTTGGGCTCCTTTTTGCCTTGAAATTCGTGAAAATCAATCCTGAATTTTAGAATAAATTGCTCGTAACTAGATTTAATGAGAAAGAACCAACTATGAGTAACTTTATTATCCTCGATATCTAGAAAATTTATGGGGCCTTTAACCTATATCAGAGTTACCTACTATTTTTCCACAAGAAATTCGATTTTCTGCTTATACTTTCTTCTTCTTAATGCACTTCATTCCGAATACATGCATAGATATAGCTACAATTACGTGCATATGCTATAGTCATTTTATTATCAAATGACTAGACAACGTACCTTCATCCTCAATAAAACAAGGATAATTGGTACACAATGTGTCCTCGCATTCCCATGTTGTCTCCTCTACTCCTTGGTGCTGTCATAACACCTTAACTAGTCTCACGGCTCCGCGCCAGAAACCTCATCCCTACCATTCATGATACGCACTGTCCCTCCTCGAAGGTTCCATCTCGTGACAACAATAAGCTCGCCCCACCTAATTACATGAGTCGATCCGAGTGTACTGCTTCCAGCGGAAGACACTAACAACATATGAACATCCGATAAATTTAGCAGTAAAGCCAACCAGTAAGCAACCGCACCTATCCTCTCAAGTACCTCGAAGGGCCCGATATACTTCGGCGACACTTTTCCACGCTTGCCGAATTTGATCAATCCTCTCTTAGGCGTCACCTTTAAGAAGACATGATCCCCTACATCAAACTCTAGAGGTCGATGTCATCTGTTCGAGTAACTCTTTTGCTGGCTCTAAGCCGTGACAAGATGTTTTCATATCAAGTCCACCTTTGCAGAGGTGTCTCTAATAAAATCCGGACCTGTGGTAGAGCTCTCTCCCACCTTTGTCCAACATACTGGAGATCGACACAGTCTCCCATACAGTGCCTCATAGGGCGCCATCTGTATACTCGCCTGATAACTGTTGTTGTAGGCAAACTCTACCAAGGGCAAATGCTCCTCCCGGGGCCACTTTGGGATATCTTAAGATCATGCTCAAAGATGTCCTCTCTAACACCCATGCGGGTCCTCTCCGACTGACCATCCGTCTGTGGATGAAACGCAGTACTCATTATCAACTTCGTACCCATGGACCTTTATAAGCTCTTCCAAAAGTGAGCCATAAACCTGGGATTTCTGTTCGATACAATAGAGACTGGCACTCCATGTAACCTGACGCACTTCTGCATACAAACCGCGTAATCTCTCCAGCAGGAAGGTCATCCCCACATAGAAAATGCCCCACTTGGTGAGCTCTATTTATTATCACCTATAATGCATCGTGGCTTCCGCATCAGTCTGTGGGAAAGTGAGCTCAAAGTCCATCGATATGTTCCACTTCTACTCGCTACCTCCAAAGCTATCGGAGTAGCCCCGCTAGCCTTTGGTGCTTAGCCTTTACCTGTTGGCATGTGAGACACCGTTAAATGAAATCCCGAATGTGTCTCTTCATCCCGATCCAATAATACTGGCAACGAAGATCATGGTACATCTTCATGCCACCTGGATGCACTACAAACCGAGAGCAGTGGAACTCCTTGAGGATCTCCTCTCTCAAATCGCCAATTAGGAACTCAAGAACCCGTCCCTATACATGTAAGATCGCTCTCTCGTGTGAATGGCTCCAACCTCATCGTCAGAATGGTTGTACTCTCGTCTTGATGGACACCCAACTCGCCTTGTCCCTAGGACTCAATTACTTTACTCAGTAGGGAAAGCGTAGCCACCAACTCCCTAACACTCCCTAAGCCTGATCACTATACTGTAGTCTAAACTGTCCCACAGTCTCGAGCATCTGCCACTCTTAGGAAGCTACACTAGCCAATACTCCCTGTCACTTTTGACTGAGCACATCAGACACTACATTTGCCTTACCAGGGTGGTAATGCAAAGTGAAGTCATAATCCTCCAGATTCTCCATCCATCTGCGGTGCCTCATGTTGAGGTCCCGTTGTGTAAGCATGTACTTCGCACTGTCCGAAACCCTAAACTATTCATCAGAGCAACAAGGGCGCCACCACAAAGACTATGGCCGCTACCGATATCATGTAGGTAGTTCAATCGTGGTTCTTCACCGCCTAGAACCATAAGTTACAACCTTGACCGTGATTAAAACACATCCTAATCCGTCTTCAAGCATCGCAAAGATACAATGTACATCGGTCCCCTTCGACGATCATAATAGAAATGGGTCGCCTACTTTTTCAATTCCTGGAATGTTTGCTCACACAAGTCATCCCACTCAAACTTGACCCCCTTCCAGGTCAACCTTATCATAGGTGTAGTTAGTCGGGAGAAGTCTTCCTCCCCAGAATAATTCAAGCAATCCCAAGAAATTGCAAGATTCTAAGATCGCCTGGTCTCCTTAACTCATAATCAGTTTTCGACCTTCTCCGGGTCCACAGAGATACCCGAAGCTAACACTACATGCCCCAAAAATCTCACCTCAGTAAGCCAAAACTCGCACTAACTGAACTTCGCATATAACTGATGTTCTTTGAGGGCTTGGAGAACAATCCTCAAATGATCCTCATGCTCCCCCTCTGACTAGGAGTAGATCAAGATGTCGTCAACAAAGACCACCACAAACTAATCTAGATAGGGTTGGAACACCCTATACATGAGGTTCATGAATGCCGCTGGCGCATTTGTTAATTCGAAAGGCATCACTATGAACTCGAAATTCCCATACCACGTCCTGAATGTTGTCTTAGGGATGTCTGCCTCCCTAACCCTCAACTGATGATAACCAGTGCGAAGGTCTATCTTAGAGTAGACTCGCGCCCCTCTCAATTGATCAAACGCATCATCAACCCTAAGGATACCGATTCTCGATCAGCCCCGCCAATTGCCTAGTCAATAGCGCCGAAAGGGCTTATCCTTCTTCTTTGCAAACAGAACCGGAGCGCCCTGAGGTGAAGTGTTAGGTCTAATGAACCCTATGTCCAACAATTCCCGCAGCTGACCTGAGTTCCCCGCATAAATTGTCATCCTATGTGGAGTCATAGAAATAGGCGACGTGCTAAGATGTAACTCGATGCAAAAGTCTACATCCCTGAGGGGGTGTAACCCAAGAACTCATCTCAAATGACCAGATTCGCAAACTACCCAGGCAGCACTCCACGCCTTATCCTATCTTATCATCAAGGGTAAGGCTTTCTAACCAACCCCTCAACTGTCCGTGCCACCTGGAGTTGTACACAATCTGGGGTAAAGTATTGTGCTTATCCCCCTAAAACACAACACAAACTCCATCTCGTGTGTAGGCAGTGACTCTTCTATGATCACAATCGACGACGACCCAGTGTGCCGTCAACCAGTCCATCCCAAGGATGACATCAAACTCGATCATGTCCATGACTCTCAAATCCACTGTGAGTAGAAAAATCCCGGAGATCTCTAACTCACACCGGATATCCGTCGAATACTCACCCTAGTTTTAAGTGGGAGAGCTCACATACAACCCGCTTCTCCAAGGTCTCACTCTAAGCGCAACTCCTCCACATGATGCAAAGAATAGCAATGCGATGCACCGTAATCAAATGACACTTGCCAATATGAGATAACAAAACACGCTATATGACTAACGTCACACTCGGGCCCGTGGTACTATGGCGTAAACACACCCCCGGTCCTCGGGCGCCTACCGCGGGCTCCCGACTCTCCCCGGTCGACTCCATATTTCTGGGCCTCTCTCGCACTGTCAGACTGAAGGCACTGTAGTACCCTCCGCCCAACAGTCCCTCCGTCATCCTCTAGGTGTGTTAAGGAACAAATCCAGTGGTCTCAGAGACGCCCCACTAGTGCCTAAAAATGTGGTGTTCCATAACTCTGAGATCCTTACCTCTCGAGGCAATCCTTTCTCACGCCTAGGTTCGATAATTGAGACATACACCTGCCCGTACCCGCTAACACCTCTGCCTTGGCCTTGGCCCTAATAGCCACGGCTCTGTACTGGATGTCCTCGAGGAATATAAGTCCTCTGCTTCTTCCTCGAGGTCGAAGTAGGCTGATCCTCCTTCCTCTTCTCACTAGAACCTACATCTCGGATGCTCCGGGCATCGTCAATCTCTCTCTCTATAGCCATAGTTGTGCTGACCATAGAGTTTATATCCTACATGAGAAGTCCCGCAATCTTGTCCTAGATGGACAACTTTAGACCATCCTCAAATTCTCACCTCACATATCAAACCAGATCCAATCTGCATCCACTCATCCACATTGTCATGATCCCTATCTCAACCTCGAGAAACTCCTCGAGCCTCGCATACTTCAAATGGCGCCGGGAAAAAACCTGCTCATAAAGAGTTCTCGAAAATCTGACCATGTCATGGCCTCATAATCCATAGAGGTTTTCACCCAATCCTACCATACCTAGGATTCACCCCTTCAACCGGTCGCGCATCGATCCATGTCACATCGGGATTTAATTCCATAGTCTCCAAACTCTCCCTATCCGCCATAACCAATGGTCGCCCACCACCGAGTCCCTCCTCTCTAAACGTACGAGGCCGATGCGCCTAAACCTTTTGAGGTCACTCCTACCTCCCCGACCGCCGGGCCACGAAGCCAGTAATGTTGGTAACGCAATCCCATCGCCTCCACAAAGGCTTGGTGATCAAACCCAGCGTGGTCGCCATCGCCCCATGGATCTAATTCTATGTCCGTCAGCCGACTTCCGCCATCCTTCATATTTATAACATTACAAGTGATAATGCCAAACATTAATAAATAACCATTCCTATATAATCATGCTTTTTCCGAACCCCTAAGGTTACTTTTGCTAACCCTAGTGTTCCTTCAATTTCTATACACATTCTAGCATGCATATATTCATACAACCATAATACATCTCCCGTGTTCTACACCCATGCCCACTAATCCTAGGTATTTGTATACCTAACTCTCGATACTCAGCTATGACAAGCTAATATCTAAAACATCGTGGAAAATCCCCACTCGAGCTCCTGTGCAATCTAGTATTTAGCTCGATACAAGTTCTTCAGACACCCTGGACCCCAGTCCGCTGAGTACCGTCACTCATAAATATTCATGCGCTTGATGATCCATGTCCACCCGTCAATCCCATTCATGTAACATCTCATTTCTTTATATTTTTCAAACATACAACTTCCCATATATTATATAAGAGTTTGATATATAACTCTTTGCATAAAACCAAAAATATATCAAAACAAATTGTCCCAATATATTTGCCAAACATAGTGTTCACAAGTCACAACCCGCCCTTCATACTCACTACCTGAAAGAGCGTCATTATCTCGTACCGAAAGGGATCCTAATGACAATGTGAGCAAAACCCAATAGAGAGACCTATAAAGGCTACTCCTGTCACATAAATGCCGCTGTATAATCACACACCTAAATGCCTACATGTCATGAATAAGATAAAACCACTCATGACCCAATCCCGAGTCCTCACTGATTCCCTCACACATGCATATGCCAAGTGTGAACAACCGTCATGAGCGTTCCGTCCATGACCCTTTTTCCAAAACAAAATCTTTTTGTTTTATTTTTTTATCAACGCTTCCGAGATATAGTGTGGGATGTGCCTCCATCGCGACTTTGGTCAGCCTCTAAGTTAAGTACCGTGGATAACTCCCATATGTACTTTCTTTGGTTAGTCTCCGAAGTACTTGTGGACATCCGATACTTTGGTCATTTCTCCGAGAAGTACTGACGCTTTTGAAAATCATTTGTATTCTTGATGTACCATCGAAACCAAAACATAGGGTCGATCATTTCCATGCACTCACAATCTATGTCATTCGATGCCCCAGCATAAATGCAATGCAAGTGTCATTGCATGTAATTTCATGCTACATAATTTAATGTAAGCCTACGCAGTAACATATAAAATCACACATTACATGTCAAGTGTCGATGCATCGCATATAATTATTTTAATTTATCCCACATATATCGCTATAATTTCACACATTAACATATTAACTGAATTACGTAATAACACACCTAGCCATTCCCCGACCATAAATTCGCCATATTTAGCCTTCCTAAAATCTAGACGGTCCAGAATTCCGCATTTTATAAATATCACACAAAAATTCAACACCACTTCCCCGTCAAAGACATGCAGCTCGAAAGATTTCAGATATTAACCTTGTTTGAAAATAGAAGTTTCGGAAACCAAAACGGGCCATTCCTCAACTATCCATGATCTAGCCTACTGCTTAGCCCACGGTTTGGCTGAGAACTTCACCATTAAATTCTAACAAACAAGCTCTCGCAGTCCAAGAACACGCAAACCGTAGTTCGACGAAAGCTTCGTCATCCGGGTTACGCCGCGATTATGTGGTGGGTGGCTTAATGCGTGCATACTCGCTTCCCCGCCCAGATGATTGGGCCGGACTGCTCTAAGGCCGATGGTTCCGAGAACTCATATACTCGGTCCATGACCATCCCACAACCAAAAACAGACTACACAATGAAATAATTAGCCCCGACGTGGGGCGAAATCGTTAAGCCCCTACACGGCCCCTAAGCTTGAAATGAATCGGAGTAGGAGGAAACCTACCTCTTGTAGCACAGTTCTGGGTTCTTCGCCGTCCGGGTCAACTCACTATGCGACACTCCTTCCTTTTCCTCTTTCCTTTCCCTCTCTTCCTTTTCATTTTTTCTCTATTTTCCTCCACCGGTCCATTTTAATAGACTGGACCAATCTGCGTTAGGCCCCTACACGGCCCCTAACTTGAAATGAATCGGAGTAGGAGGAAACCTACCTCTCCTTGTAGCACGCTCGGGTTCTTCGCCGACGGTCAACCTTACCTAGTGCGATATCTTCCTTTTCCTCTTTCCTTTCCCTCTCTTCCTTTTCATTTTTTCTCTATTTTCCTCCACCGGTCCGTTTTAATAGACTGGACCAATCTGCATGGCATGTATGCATGCATGCCATGTGTCATCCACATGACATGCATGCATCATTCCATGTGTCACCCACCCATTTGGGTTCCTTTTTACCTCGAAATTCGTGAAAAATCTGACAATCCCAGAATTTAACGAAATTTGTCTTGATAACTAGATTTCATGGGACGAATCCAATGGTGTTGTCCGTTTCATTATTCGAGATCTAGAAATTTCTAGGTTTTCAACATGTTTTGTAGAGGCGATTTACTGTTTTGCTATTTTTCAAGAAAATTTGATTTTTCTCGGGTTTTACAATAAAGGTTCCCGGTGATCTGTAGAGGACACTCCTATTAACCTGAGAGTAGAGATTTGGCCTGCCCGGCCGTGGCGCCAGTGGTTGCGTCCCAGCGAGGGGTGGCGCGGAGATGCGAACCCTATCGTGAGATAAAGAATATACCTCGAGAGAGGATAGGGCCCGTAGGCACGATCAACTCTGCCACGCATCCGTAATAATATACCGAATAATAGATTTACTAATGTGATGATAATCCATTGAATATGGCAAGAAAAGGCAAACCCTAGTCTTGCACTGAACTAACAACTCAAGCGAGGATCAAAGTGTCAGTATATTTGTAGCAATTCACTCATGTTTCAGATCCAGATAATACTCTAGAGCCGATTCTAGTATTCAACACACTTTTCTTTGTGGGAACGACACTTGACTAGCACCATATTAATGCAAACTCCTGCACATATACTCTACGAATCCAGCCCAGCTTTATACCAATTTACACACCTATAGACAGCTCACGCTTCGCACCATCATTGTGGAAAAGTTTCGTGTTGATATTGACAATAGTGCAATTAGATGTTATTCTGGAATTTTATTTTTTTTAATTTATTTTGGTGACACAAGTGCTTGTAATTTGGTCTCAATGTTTGTGCGTGTGATTACAACAAAGGTTATTGTGTGTGTATGCAAAGACTCGGGTTAAGTCAACTACTCCGTCGATCCTCGAACTGTAAAGAACCATACCGACACAGAGAACAAAAAGAAGACACAAAAGAGATCGTAGCCAGTAACAATGAAGGGCAAGATCGCGCCAAGAGTAAAACGAAATGCAAGGGGAAATGTGTAATGGGAATAATGGTAGGAATTAGAGGCTCCGGCCTATAATAAACAGACGATTTGTTTATGTTGCAGATAGGGGTTCGCTTACCGCCACTTTGTTCGGGCCGCATCTAAAGACCACCTATCTGCTAACATTTTGAGCTAAAAATGCGAACACCGCAAATGCTTCGTAACACTAGCTTCACGGTCTACCGTGAGAACCCCGAACACGCATTTGAAAAACTTCATTGAAGTATGTGACACCATCAAATACAATGGAGTGACAGAAGAAGCACTAAGACTGAGATTGTTCCTGCTCTCATTGGGTGATAGAGACAAACATTAGTTGACAAGCCAACCACCAGATTCGATTATCTCATGGAATGATTTAGTGCATAAATTCCCCGACCAGTTTTTTCTCGCCTCATCAGAATAGCTATGTGAGATTAAATTTTTACAATCGAGGGGGAGAACTTAGCCGAGGCCTAGAAGAGATTCCATGAACTGTTATGGAGGTACATCATAGGCTAACAGATGATGTGTCCACACCTTTACAAATCTGGCCCGAGGACTCTACTAGGAACATAGATGCCTCAGTAGGAGGTGCACTGATGAAGAAGACTACAGATCAAGCATATGGAATCTTAGAGGACATGGATACTCATAGTAACCAATGACCCAGGGAAAGGATGAAACCAAGGAAGGCAGGGGGAGGTGTAGACATAGAGGTCCTAAGCAATTTGGTAAGTCATGTCGCACAACTCACCAAATAGTTACAAAGGCAGAAAGGTGCTGCTATTCATGCTAACCCTTGGGAGATATGGAATCAGGCATGGGATAACAAGACTGCTGCACGCCACACCGCTACGATAGTGGAATGTACGCATGTATCAAGATTTAACCAGAATCAAAGAATGTGGTCACATAGGGGTAACACCTATCATAATCAGAACTATAACTAGGGCCAAGGATGGCGGAACAATCAGAACAATTAGAACTATGGATGGAGGAACAATCAGAATAGTATGCCACCTCCTCATGAACAACCTGGCCAAATGAGAAAAAGTGGATTCAAAATACCTATTCAATGCTTACTTCATACAACCTTTATGAATGAAACAAAGGCAACTATGTGACCACGACCCACCGAATAATCAAAAAGACAATGAGAAACCTGTAGGTGCAAATCGGGTCAAATTGATAATCTATTGATCGAGAGGTAGCGAGGCTTGCCGCAAGCACTTAAATAAACCCGAGGCGAAGGTAAGGAACATGTTATGCCACGTTAAGAAGCTGTGAGAGAGCCAGCTACACTGGGGTGTCTCACCGTAGGGAAGAGAAGAGGAAACTGAGGTAGTGGAACAGTTCAACCCGAAAGATCAGATGCAAGGAGCACTAAAGAGGAGAAGCAGCGTGAGAAATCGATGAGGAGGAAGAGATCAAGCAACAGTACATAAAAATGAACTTCTCCGCACTGGGCCCCTGATGACTCTGACGCTTCGAGGAAGAATACAAATTGGATAAGTGTTTACTAAATTGGCGAAGTGCTTTAAGAAACTGTGATATCAATTCCATTTGCAAGATGCATTAACAGATGCCCAAATATGTCAACGCATGAAAGATATACTATCTAGGAAAAGAAGGTTATCGCACTTGAGACAGCTTAATCCATCGATGAGCATATACTAGAGGAAATTTCCACATAAGCCAAGGATCCGTGTGTACCTTCAATAATCCGTGAAGATAGGGAACCCGGGATCTTCGAGAGAGCCCTATGTGACTTGGGAGCCAGATAACTTCATGCCTTATCCATTTTCGCACTATTGGGGTTAGGTGAAGCTAGACCTACTACTACCACCCCACAAACGGTGATGATCATCAAAACATCCCTGTGGAGGATAGGGATGTATATGAAGGTGAGACAAGCTTATCTTCCCAACCGATTTATGTTGTATTACGAGGAAGATAAAAAGAGACACCATCATACTGGCAAACCATTTCTAGCAACTTTAAGTGTGGCTATGATTGATGTATGGGCGGAGAACTCAAATCCAAGACAGAGATAATGAGGTCAGATTTAGTGTATTCAATGTATACAGAGGCATCTAGCTGAGTGATGCATGCTTTATGATAGAGGCTGAGAGGCTATAAGGTTTCAGCCAAAGTGGTTCGACTGACTTTCTGGGAAGCTAGCTCAGTGAATGCTAAGGAGGAGCTATGAAGAGGCCGAAGAGTATGTGAAGTGGACGACTCCTTCCACTCGAACAAAAGGAAGTATTATGAGCCGCTGGGAGAGAACACCCGCACTTCAATGCCTCTCATGAGCATCACTCACATAGCTGATAAAAGCCACTCCTAGTCACTTCTGAGGTATGCTTATCTGGGGAATCTCTCAACCCTACTCGCCATCATCGCATCTCCTCGACAACAACGGAAGAACATAAGCTTGAGAGTGCATCGATCATACATACGTGGTCTCTTGGGATGATTAAAAGGATCCGCCCCTCCATGTGTATGCACGGATCCCACAGATGGGGCACAAACCTTTCAAAGGAGGCCGGAGAGATCAACCCGAGAACAAGGAAGTGGTAAGAAAAAAGGCATTAAGTGGTTAGATTCATGAGTATTCCACTTATCTCGCATAGTTCGCGGTGTCAAAGATAAAGTTGTCTCAAAAATGGAGAGACCACAAAGGATAAAGACCGGCGCTACACTACTTGCCTTTCCTCGAATAGTTATAGGTGGAGATAAGCCAATTATAAATTATATAAGGCAACCAAAAAAGATCATTTCCCACTTTTGTTCTCGATCGATGCTAAACTGAATGGTAGCATGAGTATTATCTTTCTCGACGTATTCTGATTATAATCGATCATCAGATCACCAGAGGACCAAGAGAAAACAACATTTACGCGTCTCGCATGGCACGCTTGCTTGTGCGCACGCCCTTCGTGGGTTATAACTGACCTGACACGCTTCAACGCCAGACGATGGCCATATTCTCGCATACGGTCGTATATAACAATCGGGGTATTCATGGATGATTTCTATGTGTTAGGGAAATCTTGATAATTTATCCGAGAACCTAAGACAAAGAATCGATAAGATGTGAGGAAACTAACCTTGTGTCGACCGGGAAAAGAGCCAATTTCCTTGTTAGTAAAGGGCGTATCAGACGGGGCACGGACGTGAAAGAGGAATTGAGGTAGATGCTAAATTAAACAATAGAAAGCTTACCCTTGCATCTTCAAAGTGGGAAAGGAATAAAGGAGCTTTCAAGTCACGGATTCTAAATAGATTATAGTTATTTCAAAATAGCTAAGCCCCTATCGAATTCACTTGTCAAGGAGCGCCTTTGAGCTCACATGATCGTTGTCCGGTAAAGCGCTCTTGTTTCGAAAGAACTGTATCAACACCTATCAGTAGCAACGCACCGAACTTTCCTTTGAACTAATGTGTGATATACTTACAATAGGCAAGACTAGGTGCAAGGGAAAGAACATTTGTGTTATTCATTGCGTGAGTCGACATTTACAATGCGTGAACTAAACTGGCAACAACCGAAAAAGCACTTTGGGCCATTTGTGTTTGTGTTTACGTCGCATTTGATAGGTAATGGTGGTATAGTGACACCTACCATTCAGCCACGGCTTACCCGATGATTAAGGACGCGAAACCGGTAATCGATGGTGCGGGTGTTAATACCACAAGAGTTTGACCAGAAATTAAAGATAAGAAAAGGACCTAAAATCTAGCAGCCTACCATCTTTCACGATCGAAGGGCCGAGTAAAGAAATTCATATTAATGGATGATTTCACAGTAGCGCTCACGAACAAAGACAAAGAGTCAAGACTTGGTTTCCATACTTCAGAACCACTTGTGGCAAGAGTGCTTCCACCAGAGTTTAGTTATCAAGTAGGCAGTTGAGATTTTTCGCATACTAGTTATTACACACAGATATTTCCATCCTCGTATAAGAACTGTGCTTGTATCAGTGATGGTGAAGATAAATGTCCTATGAGGAAATGGAAAGTATCCTAAATCATCGCCACACTCTCATGTGGGGGCACTTTGAGGAAATAACAACTTCAAATGTACTTCAATCTAGATTCTATCGCTCTGAATTTTATTCAAAGATGCACACCGCTTGAGTCCACTGTGACAAATGCTAAAGAATGGGGATATATCGAAACCAACAGATGAGCTTCATTTCTTTGCAGAACCCATTTCCAGAGTGGTATGCCGTGATATACGGGGTGATGGATTTTATAGGTCCCTTTCCTTCATCTTTCAGCAGCCTATACATTTTCCTGGCCATAGATTATGCTTCTTAAATGGGGAAGAGGCCGCATCACCCCGAATCCAATGATAAAGTGGTAGTAAGCTTCCCAAGAAATATATATTCACCCGATTCAAAACTCCAAGGGCTTTGATCACAAATGGAGGAACACGTTTCTGTAACAAACTTGTTGACAACTTGTTGAGAAAATATGGAGTCTGGAATCGGACTGCACTTTCATACCACCCACAATACACGGCTGCTATGTCAAACGTAGAAATCAAATCTATCTTTAGAGAAAAACGTCGTAAACAAGAAAGATTTAAGTAAAAGATATAGATGATGCACTGCTGAATATAGAACAAAGATTTAAGACATCCACTGAATGTCACCATTCAAAGTTATCATTGTGTTTGTCACTTGTTTATGGAATTGGAACATAGAGCACATACCGGGAACTAGCTTGGAATATGGATCGTAAGACTAACGAAAATGCATATCGCAACAAGGAATTAGAAGAGTTCCGCAATGAGGCGTATAAGAACGAGAAGATATATAAAGAAAAGACAAAAGCCTAGCACGATAAGCATATTGTAAGGAAAGAGTTTGAGCCAGGTCAACGGGTCCTCCTATTTAACTCCCAACTCAATCTCTTCCCAGGGAAATTACAATCAAGGTGGTCGAGACCATTTACTGTGACTTAGGTTTTTCCGTATGGAGGAGCAGAAATTATGCACCTAGAGAGCGGAGTTTGTGTTACCACACAAATAGTCTGGGTTTCATACTTTCAGTGAGTTTCATGCAAACAAGTAAGCCATAAATCTGAACACACCCAAAATAGTGTTGTAAGGTCAGGCAAATTCAGAATCTCGGGAGCATCGAGATTCGTGGAAATCGAAAGCAACGACGCAACAAAGAGCTACTGGGATAAGAACCTGCCATTCTCAAATTTTTCATTCATTAGTGTAGCTTTGCATATGTTTTTTTATTTTAGAGATGAAGATTTTCTTGGAGACCTTAATTTATGCATGTCGTTTTGTTCTTAGGCTCTGAGATCGAAGTGGTGGCAGAGAGGTAGCTGCCGCAATTGAAAGCCCTGGTCGATAAGGAGCAGACCTAAAAAGGGGAGGCTTCAACCTTAGAAATTTGTTTTTCAAAAAAGTTGAGTTTTCTCATGACGTTTGATTTGAGTTGTAACGCCGCGACGCTAAGTCGACGAGTAACTCTCAGAACGCGGCGATGTTGATCCGAAAGTCGCGACGCGGGTACAGCAAACCGAACATCGCATCATGGCCCAAACGCTTTCACGACATGGTCCCGCTTTTATTAACATGAATACGCAACATGAACCTTCACTTGTTTGCTCCATTTTTTGAAGGTGCTCCAGCCAACCCCATCCAAGCTCGTCCTAGCCAACCTTAGAAACCCCCAAAGCCCTAAGCACGTTCCTAGATCCGAAATCACTAGTGTTCACCTTCATTTAGAGATCCGCTTTACAATTGCTTTCGAGTGAGTTTAGGTCTAGATTCGCTTGTATTGGAATTTTTTCTGGTTGTTTGTGTTAGAACATCTATGCGTGGTTAGGCCACATGTGAACCTTCGTCTTGAGTCGAGAACACCATCTCACTTATTGCACATTAGGTGTTTACCTGTTTGCTAAGTTTTTGCCACCTTTAGGTAATTTGGCAGAGTGGATCCAAATAGGGCAGGAGGCCAACATGTGAGTGATTTAAGCCTAGAAGATCATCCAACCCCTACCTCATCCGGGGGGGCCCCGATGTTCCAGTGTGCAACCGAGCTCGAAAAGAAGCCGGGCAAGTGAAGAGCCAACTCATGAGTACGATCATGAGAAATTGTCAAAGAGAGCTCGACCGTGAAATTCTGCCTCATCTCGAAGAATAGGTCCTTCATCAAGGAGAAGGGATTTCACCACCCTAATGATTTCTTTCACAAAACCATTGCGAACAAGGGATGGAGGGCACTTTGCCAACCTCCGAGACCAGCTGCCATAAGTGTGGTACGAGAGTTCTACGCCAATCTTGCATCCCACATACTAAAAAGGGTCTGGGTGAGCGGGGTGTTGGTAGACTTTAGTGCGAAGTCTATCAATCGATACTATAACCTAGAACCGGTTAACTCTGAGGCCTATGATAGGCTCCATGAGCATCCCAACTATCCCGAGGTCCCCAGGATGTCACTAATGTAAGGTGGTGAATGGAAACTTAACAATGAAGGGCACGCCGTGCACTTCAAGGCCAAACACTTGGCCTACATTCCTAAGGTATGGCATCACTTCATCACATCGCGTCTCATCCCGACGACTAATGTGTGTGAAGTGACGGCGCCCTGCTCAACTATGCCATCATCCAGGACATCCCATTTGATGTCAGACAGGTTATAGAGAATGCGATCCTCTATAACAAAGATGAAGACGGTCTCTGCACTCTTCCTATCTACGGCCTATGCAAGCAAGCCAGGGTGCCCTTAGAGGATAATGAGGCTTAGATACACCCGATCAAGGACAGGTTAAGAAAGACAAACTGCCTGTGATCAAGGCCGTAGGAGGCATAATTCGCAATGAGCCCGATGAGGATGACCGTTGTAGCATACCACAATCTAGGCTCGTGGATCCTCGTAGGTGCCCAAGGAGAGGTCGTGCAGTCATCCACCCAACTCCCACCACTAATGTACCTATCTCGTGAGGAGGACCCGGGACACCATTCCACTACACCGGGAGGACCAGTACTGTGACCTCACTAATTGGATTTGATGCGCATCGATGAGACCAGGAGCACCAGCGTCACCATCAACCAGACATGGTTGCACTGCAGGCCGCTATGAGCATAGGGGTCAAGGAGCAACCAGCGACCATCCTCAAAGAACTGGGAATTCATCTAGAGCAAATACTCAATTTTCTCTTCACATGCCACCTCCACCACCACCGTAGTGATATGAACGATCACCAGGGAAGTTCATTCCACCCTCTCCTGCTATTCTATTGACATTAAGGACATTATCCGCTTTTTTTTTGGGGGTGTGGGTGATCGGGTCTTTTTTGTGTTTATTTATGTGTTTCCTGTTTTAGTTTGTCTGTTTCCTGTTTATTTCTGGTTTCCTGTTTTAGTTTGTCTCGGTGTTTAGGGTGTTTTAGGTATTAAGTGTTCAAGGTATTTCTGTTTTGCATTCCTGCTTACTTGTTCATTGTTTTAGGTTGTTTTTTATAAAAGATTTGCATGTTTTAAAGTGTTTAAGGTATCAGGTGTGAGTGGATGTCATGTCGTGAATGGAGTTAATTTGAGTAAAAAAATTCAAAAGATCAAGTGAGAATGAAAAGGACCCTTAGGGTTGTTATATAACAGAATAGGTGTGTTATGTTAAGGTGACTTAGTTTAGCCAAATTCCCTACGGGTTTCAAGTAGCTACTCCCTAAGTAGTCTTTCACACACACACACATGTGATATCTAGTGGTATAGCAAGGTCTGACCTTTGCCTGGCCAAGAATTCCATCAACTCGAGGGTTTCTAAACACCTAAGTGATGGGACACCTTTGAAAAGAGGATTGCCATCGAGCCCAAAATAAAAAAGAAAAAAAAAAGAAAAGAAAAAAAAAGAACATACATGTGTGAATAGAATAAGTGGGATCACCAATCTGAACTGGGCACAAGCCGAGGGCCTTCAGCCTAATGCCTCGAGCCAACCGGGTCAGAGAGCCATTAACTTAATCGCCCGCTATATGTGACAAAGGATGGATCGATTCCCACATCTTCTAGGGCCTTTAGGTTTGGCTGAGGTTCTGTGAGTTCGAGGGGAACTAAACTCTAAAGTGTCTCTTAACTAACCAGCGGGAGTCACCAATAACCCCGCTACAAAGGGATACCTCGCCTAAAACTTATAGGCACTAGAGTTCTTTCATCCTTAGGTAGTATGTAAATAAAAAGGGGTGCATTCTTATCCTTCTGTGGTTAGAGTCTTTCAAATGGGTGAGTGGACTTCTAGTTTAGAGGTACTAGAACTAAGGTATAGGTTGGAGATCATGAAACAATTACACGTAGACTTATGGGGAAAGGTCATTGAAACGCTGGCCGAAGGATCGGTTAACCCGACCTCGCTTAGTTAATGCCTCCCTGTAAAGTTGCATAACCTCAAGAATCCCGTGATTTTAGACTGACAGTGCCTTGATTGCAGATTCGTCTTATTTTTACTCTCCGCGTTAAGGCTGTGTATATCACACCTGCTGCCTAGACGTTGTGTCAAATTTCCATGCTGCATTAGTGTTATGAGTTTGTTTATCACAAGCAAGAAGTTAAGTTTAGGTGATGAGTGCCTAAAACACTATCATGGAGCACTGCGCGTTTGATCGCTTTTTTCATCTATTTATCTGGGGCGCGCGCGATCATCAGATATTTGATACTAGGCTTTTTGTGCATTTCAGAAAGATTTTGGAAGCCGGGTGGAGATTTGAAAAGTGAGAGCTTGAGAGGTTTCAACCTCAATCGCTATGACGCTCACCCTCGTGACATTCTCACATCGTGACGTCCCAACGTCATGACGTTGAGGTCATATGCGATGTGCAAATTTACACGCCTAAGAACGCCGTGACGCCGTCTGACTCTCCACAGAATTTTTGAGATATACAAAAGAACAGCGAAAGGGGATGAGGAACTGATACGAGATTAAGAAGATTCACACAAGAGTGATCTGGGCAGATCTTGTAACTCAGACTTGTATTTCGAACTCATGGATTAAACCAAATGATTAAAATTAATTCAAAATGATGAACAACTTATTTCTAAGGTTTAGTCAGACTCTCATTATTTTCATATGGATTGGCTTTAATTCAAATATTCAAAGATCTATAAATCAGTATCAACTGCTTCATTTCTTAATAATGATTTACATGGTGGTGTTTCAAAGTAACAATTAATTTCGCTTGCCAGAATATAAGATCGAGAGATAAAGGTTCCTGGGTAGAGTGACACTCGGTCAATCGGAGAGTAGAGATCACCTGGTTCCGAATGTGGCGATTAAGGTTTAACCATTTAAGAGTCTCAGAGTCCAGGGGTGAAGCAGAGATGCGATCAACCCATCGGGCGTAGATAAAGCACATACTCCAGAGGGTCTGACATACCAACTAACACCAGTCCTTTGCTTCTCAGCTCAAACCTGCCATCAGGAGATGCTTTAAGATCCAAGAATCTCACATGCCTCCTAATTACCGATAATTTCTACACTACCAAGCTAATTAGGTTGATTCATCTATGTTTAGTTCTTTACTCCCTTCTCAAATCTCGCAAAGAACAACTCACCATATTGAGATTAGCTAGAAATCAATATGTAAATAGAACCAAGCATGAATCAATAGATAGACAATCATAGAGAAACAATAGAAAAAGGAAAATTGACGAATAAATATAAGATTCATGTCCAAAATCAACCAAAACCCTATACTACAAAGTTAGAACATAATAGAGGTTTGATACATCATAAACTTATGACAAAACATGAGAAAATAGAAAGAAGAAACTCTAATGATCAAAATGATGGTGATTCTTTGATTTTCCAAAATTCTCATGATCTTCCCAAATCTTCAAAAACAGCTCATAACCTCTTCCTTGTCCCAGTAAAGTGTGGACAAACCGTCTCGAGCCTCCTAGCCGCCCCTTTGTCTCCCCTGGGGCCTGGAGGTCAAAACCTCAATTCTAGGCTTAAATGGGCTGAACGACCAAACCAAACCCTTAACGTCGATGTCGCTTACGACGCCGCATCGTCGAGATGTCAAGCCGCGTACCTCTCTATCGCCGTGACGTTGCTGCAACTTTCCTGTTTTTGCACCAACTTCGTAAGGCCATAACTTTGTCATTCAAACTTCGATTTGGGTGATCTTGGACTTTCTGGAAATCTTAGAGAGTGTAGAATCTATATATGGTCAAGAAGAACACTTTAGAAAAGATGATAAAGATGTAAGTTACAAAATGCTCCAACTGGTCACTTTTGAGCTTTCTTCTCTTCTTCCTTCAACTACCAAGAGTCATAACTTCGTCATTTAATGTCCAAATGGAGTGAATAAGATCTCTTTGGAAAGCCTGAGAAGTCTCCTATCCATCCATATAAACATTGTAGCCATTTGGCATCATCTTGAAGCTAAAAAACATCAAAACACAGTAACTACTGTTGCATGTGTAATTTGTTCATTTTTGGGCTTTATCTCTTTGTTTTTGCTCCATATTGGCTCATGGTTGACCTAATCAAAAAATTGACCATTTAGAGCATTAGATAACTTATTTATATAATAAAAATAATAAAAATATAAGCAAAATATATTGATAAAATGAGTAAAAAGTATACTCATCGTTATGGAATAATGATAAGTGACTTGCAAATAGAATGAACATTAAGGACTAAATAGAAAAGGGAAAAAACTTAAGCCAAAAATGAGATTTTTGCTAAACATGGCCTTATAAAAAAATGAGATAAAACCAAAACTTGTCTTTAAATGAGGGAGGATTTCATTTTGGGCAAAGTAGAGAGCTAGGGCATCTGTTGGAGGAGAAGAAGGCCATTTTTTTTTTTTTTTTTGGTGCGCTTGTTCTCCATTTCAAGGTTCCACTTGTTCAAGTAAAGTGAAGAAGAAAGGTTAAGAAGGCAAGAAGAATCAAGGTCAAAATCCTAACTTCCTCCATATATGGGTATATTTTGATTTAAAGTTTGGTTAAGGTTTGGGATCTCCTTCTTCTATTTTGTGGTTGTTGTGTTGTGCTTTTGTTTTGGATCCTCAATGGAGGAGTTTGGTGTGAAAAATGAGTTAGGGTTCATATGGTTTGGAGGTGTTCTCCGTTTTTTTTTCTTTAGACCCTTGCTCTTTGTCTAGCCATAACTTGGCCATTAGACCTCCAAATTGAGTGATTCCAGGTTGGGATGAGACACAAGACCCATATCTTGAATTATCTAGAAGAAACCCGAACCAAAAGGTGACTGTAAGACCTCTAAAATTGGGGTTGAAGTCAGGTGTTCTGTTCTGCCCTTGAAATGGGGTATTTTTGAGTGTTTGGGTCATAAGTTGAGTTTTACTCATCCAAATTAAGTGATTTTAATTTTTGGATAAACTAGACTTCTTGTATAATAACTTCCATGAAGGAAGTGTATTCAGATTTGGAACCCATTATACCCAAAAATTCATCAAAGTAGAGTTATGTATTCAATCAGTTAAGGTTCTTTCAAACCAGCCTTGAGTGTTTAAGTCATATCTTGGGATAGGTTAATCCAAATACAGTGATTCAAATTTTTGTGTAATTTAGACTTCTGGGAGAACAGATTTCATGAAGAAAGTATTGCAAAATTGTGTTGGGAGTATCCTTTACTAAGGACCATTTGGTGTAAAATGGATATGATAGAATTATAGGGGAAGTGCTGTCAAAATTTCCCCAGAACCCGTTTTCTTATACTGGCCATAACATGGCCTCCTGACCTCCAAATTGGATGATTCTAGTTGGGGAAGAACCCTAAGAGGTAGAACTAAAAAAATATAGAAGATACTGAGAAGCAATTTTGACCCTAAGTCTCCTGTTTTTTAGATTGAAGTGAAGATACGAATTTTGATTTCTTAACTTTGGTAGGTTCTGTATTTTGGCCATAAGTTAAGTTATAAAGATCCAAATGGGATGATTCCAATTTCTACTAAAAATAAACTCATATAATTACAAATTTTTTGAAAGAAGTTTTGGTAAAATATGTCTCGTTTGTTCCCATAAAATTGTGCAAGTGAAGGTAAAAAATATGTTTCTAGGTGGGAAGAACATTTCCCATAATTTGCCCTCTTTGGCTAAAATGCATTGTAATGCATGATAGTTATGACTTGAAAATGTTGATATGCATGAAGAAATAATTTGGCCTCTTTGGCAAAATACATTGTTAATGCACGATAGTAATATGACTTGAACATGTTGATATGCATGAAGTAATTATGGTCAAAAGAATTGAATTGGAAAATAATATGAATGAGGTTAGACCTCTGTAAAATGTTCTAAATCACATATAATTGTATGCCTTCTTAAAACCGGATCGTGAATAAATAGGGACTAGTACTACGACACTCCTGATTAGTGCTACGACACTTCTGATTAGTGCTACGACACTCATGTTTAGTGCTTCGGCACTCTTGATTAGTGCTACGACACCGCTCGGCTTAGTGCTTCCTAAGACTCGATTAGTGCGTTACGACACTCTCGCTCGCTGCTTCCGCAAGACTCAGATCAGACCGTATTGTACCTACGGGTATCTACTATATCGTGTACCTGTTATTCATTCTTACTGGTACACGTAGGCAAACATTTATATGAAAAGTACATGAATAAGGACCAGTATGCTTATGAAAATAAGAATTTATGATGCATCAAAGATACTTTTATATCAGATCAGAAAATCTACCTGCACCTTCGCTCCGAATCAGATGATATGTACTCCTACGGGGAGAGATGAATAAGATGACCTGCAAAGGATACGTATATATATATATATATATATATATATATATATATATATATATATATATATATATATGAACCTGATAAACATGAAAATGGTTAAATGTAGTTACCTGAAATAATATTGCATGCTTGTTTACTGTATTTGAGAATAGTTATATGTGGTTTTGTTTTTATGTATTTTCCTTACTAAGCTATAAGCTTAGCATGGGTGTTTAATCCATGTAGGTGTTGAAGAAGTTGTCAGGGACACTCCGCGTTCATCAAGGCCAACACAGCCTTAAGAGTCTCCCTTTGGAGAACCCTATTCTTTTGTAATAAAAGTGATTGTGTAATTTTATTTTTTTTTCTTTTTTGTTATAGTGAATCTTGTATTGATACAAGTAATTTTTTTGAGACTCAAGCATATGTACAGGACTTTTTAAACACCACTATGGTGGTAGTTTTACTTGGTTATATTTTGTAGTCTTGAATTTTTATAATTCAGACTTTTGAAGTAAGATTATGTCATTTTTGACTTTTTGCTTGAATTGTTCTCAATTATTTTCCAAAGGCCTATTATTGTGTCTCAAATTTACGTGTGACAAGGCCCAAATAATGTTATTTTGAACCCTGTTTATTGTAGGTTTTGAGCACTTTTTGTGTACTAATCAACTTAAATAACTCAATTGACACACTAAGGTCCCGACTACACTACTGATCGCATTTTGTGGCTATTTTAGTAGTTTTGCAAGCTAAATTAGACTAAAGTCGTCGAGTCGACTCGAACGCGAAGAATCCGAGCCGAACTCAGAGTTGCAGGTCAGAAGTCAGAAGGAAATTGGAGCAGAAAACAGAAGAGTTCAAAACATTTCAAATTCGCAGGGTTGCGAACTTTTCGCAACCTGCAGAAATTCGCAGGTTGCGAATTTTCTCAACCTGCTTCTTATGTCCAGTTTGACCCCACTTTGACCAGCTTTTTGTGATTTTTTCCTAAACTACCCTCTATGTATATTTGGTACTTCATACATTTTTGTAATTTATCTTGTTTTGAGCAGTATATAAGCCTCAGTCAAGCTCTGTAAAAGGACAACTTTGATGCAATAAACTTTTGGCGTGAAAGCTTTCAGTTTTCCCGCTTTTCTTCTTTTCTCTCATTTTCTCCCCTTTTCTTTCACTTTCTCGCCTGCCAAACACCCCTTGAGAATGACAACTCAAGGGATGGTTGGCTAAACCCCCTCCATCCTTGAAGAGGAGGCCATCAACAATGAGGTAAAATTTGGTTCTCCTGCTTTTAACAATAAGCATTGCAGGTTTCTATCTTCAATCTAGGTTTAACTTTCGAGATGACTTGATTGACCAAGATTTGGCAATATTTTGATTCAAGTGGATGCTTATTGCCAGATCCACTCCGAGATTCAAAGCTAGTTGTTTTCTATGAGTCATTATGTGGTAGATCAAGGACACAGCCACTGGCTCAGAGGATGAGCTAATAAATGTTTTGCTCTGTGTGAAGGAAAATCATAGGTTCGCATTTTAAAAGTCAAAATGGGATACGGTTCGGGAAATGACTATAGGTTATCCTCCCTAACACGAGGAAAAGGACCCGAGAACCTCGAATTTACCTTAAGGTATTAAACCCCAGTAGCCCAATGCTTCAAGGAGTTCTTTTTCATATTTTATTTCAATCTATTTTCAATCTACAAACCAATCACCTCCACTATTTTTACAAAACCTAAAAATCCAAATTGAAATTCACCATTTTGAATCACTGTAAATCATTTTGTGCGAAGAAAACCCATCCGTGAGTTCGACCCTAGAGCCGCTATACTACAGTAGCTAGGCTACAGCAGTACAAGGTATAGGTTTACACCTTGTTGGTCTCTGAGCTACCCAGCCACACGTTTAATGCGCGAATCAAATGGCAAATACGATATGACGGTTGACACTAGCTCCCAAGTCTAGTAGTTCCTTTTCTATGCAAGTGCCTCCAATGTTCACCGAGATGGTAGGGTAACCCAGATCTTTGTATTTCACTAGAGTCTTGCATTGAATGATGGCGCTGACTTGTTATGTCAGGAAGACCTTTTTGTCAACATTCAACCCTCTCTTCACTCGTGCAATGTGTCCTTCAAAAATTTGCATAATGTGGGGACTTGTCAATCATGTGTCAAGGTATGCTGGACTTTCACTCATTTTGGCACTTTAATATTTCAGTCTGGTTGATGGCCTTTTTCTTAGCTTTTAGTGCTTGCGGAAAATGTGGGGGTGCGCTATTTTTTACAGCATTTTCTTTGGTCACCACCTCATCCGGTCTGCCCTTTAGATTCCTCGGCCTCTTCCTCGTTGGTTTGGGTAACGTCGTTTCTAAGCTCTTTACCACTTCTCAATGTGATAATTGCTTTAACTTCATCCATCCCCGGGATTCGCTCCACCGGAAGAGCTCACTTCATGCATTCCCTAGGATCAAGCCAGGCCCGAGATGGAAATTTCCCTTTTTCCTCGCACTCAAGGTCGGGTTGGTTAACCTTGAGGATTGTCATCGTGAGGCTGTCATATTTTGGGGATCTCGCATCGTAGGTTATCTATCTTTGTTGAGTGTGCTTTCCACTCCGTGTCGATTCTTTGACAAATAGCATTCACTACTCTCGTTCTCCACAAAGTTGCCACCACTTTGCTCAAATTCATGATAGCTTGTTCAACTGGGGATGAGGACGGTGGTGGCTGTGGTTGAGATGAGGACCCACACTGTTGCTGAGCAGCAGGGGGCACGTATGGTAGAGGCTTTGGCTTCCAAGAGAGGTTAGGATGGTTCCTTCAGTTAGGGTTATAGGTGTTGCCATAATGGGCATTGGTTGGTGGCTTATATTGACCCACAACATTGGCATGCTCAGCCATCATATCCCTTACTGAAGGAACAGTTGGGTAGTGCTCTCCTTGGTGCTCAATGGACTGAAAAATGAAACATGGTTGGTTAGGCATAGATGCCTCTGGCCACTACTCGCACTCCTTCATGCAGGATTTCAAGATTTCAGTTCTCAACCTTCTAGTCAAGGTGGATAGCATTACCTTCATCTCCATGTCCTCTATGATTGAGTACATGTCTCCCCTTAAATTAGCTGCAGGTCTCATCCTCTCTGCTTCTCTAGGGTCGGGTTCATCCCATGCTTTGAATGTCTCAGCCACGTAATTCAAGAAGTCCATGGCTTCCTCTGGATGTTTGCTCATGAAATCCCCTCCACACATAGTCTCCAAAAACTGCTTCATAGCAGGGGACATTCCATTATAGAAGTGATTAACCAGCATCCAAGTATTAAAGCCATGGTAAGGGCAAGCACTGATGGTATCCAAGTACCTTTCCCAACACTGGTAGAATTTCTCATTTTCTAGGGCTGTGAAGGTATAAATTTCCCTCCTTAGACTATTGGTTTTATGGGTGATGAAGAATTTCTTTAAAAATTCTGCCTACATATCCCCCCAATTCCTAATACCCCTACTGCAGAGTCAAGCATTTTAGCCTCATTCCTTCAAAGTCGAGGAAACTTCACTTCATCAAATCCACACATTGGGGATGTCCTCTTTGAAGGTATTGCATACTTCTCGAACTCCCGCGATGTGTGACAGGATTTTCACTCCATCCCATGGAAAGTGGGGTTGTGGGCACTATATAGGGCTTGATAATGATGTCCTCCGATGAGGCACAATGCAGAGGGCACTCACTTGGGTGTATGGTCCCTCATTGTCTCGTATGCATTCGTTCTTGTGAGTCCCCCCTCGTTGGCCCCATCAAGCCTCAGTGGGAGGCTCCATCCAATTAATACTCCGGTATGCTTAATTCACAACTCGTTTCAGGAGCACCGGCCTTTTCTAATCGGCCTATTGTGTTCCTATCCCAGTGTTGCATAAACTCCTGCCAAAAGGGCACAAGACACAACAAGAGACAAAAACAAACAGGCTACCAAGAAGGTTAATGTTAGACAAAAAAATGAAAATAGAATTTGAATATTGATAGTATAAAATTGAATCAATCTAACAGTAAACTGCAAGGGGAAATTACTGTAAAAGCAAAAAGGTTGAAACTTCACCAACACTTATGATGTGGATCACAAGTTAAACATCTCATCACTTGCACTTAGGCACCATCCCCGGCAACGGCTCCATTTGACTAGGCAACTCCGAACCAACAAAATTTATAAACCTATACTTCTACTGTTGTAGCCTAGCTACTGCAGTATAGCAGCTCTAGGGTCGAACTCAGGGATGGGTTTTCTTCGTACAAAATGATTTATAGTGATTCAAAATGGTGAATTTCAATTTGGATTTTTAGGTTTTGTAAAAACAGTGGGGTGATTGGTTTGCAGATTGAAAATAGATTAAAATAAATTATGAAAAAGAACTCCTTTAAGCATTGGGCTACTGGGGTTTAAGACCCTAAGGTACCCGAGGTTCTCAGTCCTTCTCGCGTCGGGAGGATAACCTATAGTCATTTCGAACCGATCTTCATTCGCTTTAAAATCTGAACCCCAACAATTTTCCTTGAAACCAAATACTTATCGTGTTAATAAATGCTCCTCGACGCTGAAAACATGTCCCTTGGATCTACCCATGTTATCATATAGTGAAGACAACTATCTAATCTCAAAGTGATCTAGCAATAAGCATCCACTGAATCCAAAAAGATTTCCAAATACTGGTCAATCAAGGCATCTCAAGAGGGTTTAAACCTAGATTGAAAGATAAAAACATAAATGCTTGCGTTAAAAATAGGAGAACCAAAATTTTGCCTCAAAATCGTTGCCCAATAGCCCTCCTCTTCAAGGATGGAGGGGTTTAGCCAACCATCCCTTGAGTTGTCATTCTCAAGGGGTGTTTGGCAAGCGAGAAAGTGAAAGAAAGGGGGAGAAAATGAGAGAAAAGTACAGTGCCAGAAAACCTAAAGCTTTCGCCAAAAGTTTATTGCATCAAAGTTGTCCTGTACAGAGTTTAATCGGAGGCTTATATACCGCCTGCATCGTGAGAAATTACAAAATGTATGAAGTAAATTAAAATACATAGAGGGTAGTTTAGGAAATCACAAAAAGTTGGTCAGTAAATAAACCGACACAAGAGCAGGTTGTGAAAATTTGCAACCTGCAAAATTCTGCAGGTTGCGAAAATTTCGCAACCCTGCAAATTTGCAATGTTTTGAACTCTTCGTTTCGCTTCCACCTCTTTCCCCGATCACCCGCAACCGAACTCGGCTCGATTCTTCGTCTGAGTCAACTCCTTTCACACTTTAGCCTAATTTAGCTTGCAATAAAATAGCCACAAAAATGCGATCACTAGTGTAGTTGGGACCTTGGTGTGTCAATTGAGTTATTTAAGTTGATTAGTACACAAAAAGTGCTCAAAACCTACAATAAACAGGGTTCAAAATAGCACTATTTGGGCACTAATCAATGTGACGTCCCCTCACTTGCCATAGTTATGGGGTAGGGGCGTCACAATCTCGGAGCGTTGAAGATATATGGTTGAAGAATCAAGATCATCAAGAAAGGGGTTGTGAGTGTCAAGAGACAAGTTTGCCAAGTTGTTCTTAACTTTTGGAAGATTGTGTACTCATTGTACATTTCCCCAAGTTTTTATGAGATTAAAGACACAACTGTATGTCACAAGTAAGCTCATATTCATTGTGTAGTTACTCCGGGAGGCTTGATCACCCCGTGGAAGTACTGCTTATCCCATTGTTTACCATCGAGGACAATGTTCATTTCCAAGCTTGAAGGGGGAATTCAAGAATTCAAAGTTCTTTTTTCAAAAGTCCAACTTTTGTATCTCCTTACCTGTTTTAGTTATTTCTTTTTATTTGTTGAATCTATGCTCTTATCATAAGTTTTAGTTAATTTTTCTTTTTCAAATAGAGTGGGTTTCAGTTTGCTGAAGAGCAGTTTCGAACCTTAGTCTATATTTGAGACCTAAAACAGCATTTACTCCGTGTCCCTTTAGGAAAGATCTATTGTGGGCTTGGGGGCAAAACTTGTTTTGATCACTATACCATTTGAATGCCTCGTCTTTTAGAGATGATAAATGTTTTGGGATCCCATTTTGGCTAACATGTTTTCTTACAGCATTTCCAAGATTTCTCTTCACTTGTACAAGAACCATACTCATACTCATATATATCTTAGTGTTTTTGTTTTATGTTTGTGTTTCCTTTGCTTAGGGACAAACAAAGATTTAAGTTTAGGAGTGTGAATAGTAAATAAAATACTCATTTTAACCCTATGTTTTACTTAGTTTTTAGTAGTTTTTATGTTAAATAAGTGTTCTAATGCTCTAAATATTCATCTTTATGATTAAGACAACCATTTGGTGGAATTGCACGAAAAATAGCGAAAAATGAAGGAAAATAGAAAATTACACATACAAGCACTACTGCGTTTTGATGTTTTTAGTTGCAAGATGGTCCCAAATGGTTACAATATTTATGGATAGTATTTCCCAAGCCTTTCTGGGCAGACCTTATTCAGCACTAATTTGGACTTCAAATGACTTCAAGTTATGAACCCGAAGCAAATTAGGAAAATAGGACATGTCAGGAATAAGGTCCATCAGAGCGTGAGATAATATGGATGTAGGGCCCAACACCAAGATTTGTTGGTTTTTTGCCCATTTTAAGCCCAAATTCGAGGAGTGCCGAGGGGGGGGAGATCATTTTAGGGCATTAGAAGAGAGCTTTTAGGGATGGGAGAAGCCTTTTTTAGGGTGGAAACACTTACACAAATATCAAAGGAAAGCTTCGTTAAGCAGTGAGATTAGCTAAGAGATGGAGCTTTCACTCAAAATTGTTTATTTTCATCCTCTTTCTTTGTTTCTCTTTCTTTTGATGGTTTTCTTTCACTTAGAGATGTTTTAGTTTACTTTCTTAGGGTTTAGATGTAACCAAAGACATAAATGTATGGATTTTGCCTAATTTCTATTGATTGATGTATTATTTTCACATATATGTTGAGTATTCCATTTAGTCTTAATGATTGTGGGTATTTGGCCAATATTTTCATGTCTTGTGGCTTGATGTGAGATTGAGAAGTGATGATTAAGCTAGACCATGAATGGTTTACCATCTAATTTTCATGACATATAGATATAAATGAGATTATGTGTGGTATTTAAATTTCTAGGGTTTAATGCGCTTTAGAAATCTAAATGAAAAGAGATGCAAAAAAACTTGATCCTAAGAATAGTGTGCGGATGCTTAAGAGAGATTTGCATATACATTAGAGAAATTGTAATCTTTATATGAAAATATATAAACATTGGTTGATTGGGTTAGGAGGTTCATATATGATTGTTTAGATGAAATCTATGCCCTAAGGTTTTTTTGTCTTTATTGAGTCATTGTAGTTTAGGATTTGCATGCTAGTTTAGTATAATTTGATTCTTTCACAGATTTTCCATCACCCAAATAGAGCCTAAGCTAGACTAAAGTCGGTACTTAGTAACCCAATTCTCCTTGGGACGATACTCTTACTTTCATTATATTACTTGAGGCGAAGCGTACACTTGCGCGCATAGACATACTATATTATACACACGCTTACGCCTATCAGAAACAAGTCAACTATGATTTGGAAACCAAATTTATAATTTTTCATGTCGTTTTTTGCTTTTCCTTCAATTTCTCGGCAAGCAAACAAAATGAAAACTCAAACCTGTAATTTTTCTTGGACAAATCCTAAACCCATGGCTTTAGTTTTGGATTGTAGCACTGGAACTGTTTGGGGGCAATAGTATGGAGCACGTCATATGGTATTATTTATAAGAATCATTACGGTTAAATACGATTCTTGAAAGAATATGCAGAAGAAAATGGAGAAAAAACGAAAATAAAAAATAAATCTGAAATTAGTAAATTATTTTTATATCTTTCTTCAAATTAGAATTCCAAATGTTCTTTTTTTTTTAAATATAATTTTATTGATTTAAACTATCAATACATTGTAGATAACACATAATCAAATTCACTAAAACTGAGGATAATGCAATACTAGTTAGGCTAATTGCATAATGAATCGGCTCAAAGTCTACACATTTAATAATCCTAATCAATGACTCCAGTTTTACAATATATTGACGATCATGATTTGATTTGTTATTTCTATTTTATCAAATATGCTTTGTTGTCTGAATCGCTCACACACTAGTAAATGTCACAAAAGACAATCAAAAACCAATCATCGTACCAAGACAACACAACCATATGACGCAATAGGTAAGTGACAAAATCACACGCCGCAATAAGTAGGCAACAAAATCACTTAAAAACAAATTTAAAACTCACATCTGTATGGAAGAACCTCTTTATTAACAAAAAAAAATTATAGAAATAGATGTAGAGCGATGATTTAGGCTAAGAATGGCAAAAAAATCATCTCTCATTGCTAAAGGGTTAGAAAAGAAAATAGATGAGAAAAAGAGTGGCTAATTGTGTTTAGCAACATTATTTCAAATGTTCTTTTTAATTAGATTTTTATTTTATTTTTTAAATTTCATTATCTTTTACTTAATTTTATATATATATATATATATATATATATATATATATACCCAATTACAAGGAATTTGGGATATAGTAGCGCACTTTTAGAGGATTTTCCTATACGTACGGCTTATTTAAACAATAATATCTAAAATACTATGTTCAAAAAATATTTCCAATTTTACGGCAATTTTTGCGAACTAGGAAAGAGATGTTTGAAAATCGTGTTTTGAATAAATGAGTTTGGTTGGAAATCATGTTTTAAAGAAACGAGTCCGTATTTCAATATATTTTAAGTTCTTCTCAATATCGTCTTTTGAAAAGACAATTTCTTCACTCTCAAAATGGTCTTTTCAAAAGACAATTTCTCAAAATCGTCTTCTCAAAAGATGATTTCTTCAATATCGTTTTTCAAAAGACAATTTCAAAACCGTCTTCCTATTATTTTCTTTCTACATCTGCCTTTGAAAAGACGATCTCTAATATATTTTTTTTCATTTTTTATTTTTTAAATCTTTGCAACAACTTTTTCTTATAATTTGATAATAAATTATTATATTATAATTTAATGATAAAATTATTATAAATATGTTGATGTTAATATGAATTGAATTTATGTTTGTCATTATTCATATATTATAGGATTAAATTTATTTTAAATTATAGTTTTTTTTTTGTCAGGCCATGAGGTATCATGAGCGGGTCCGTGCACACAGGAAAGGCACATTTAAGCTATATCACAAGTAGACTAATCCCCATTTAAGTCGAGATGGACCACAAGGGCGGTAAAGCTCTACCACATAACATACCAGATTCCTGTGGCCCAAACTCTCGAGACCTCAGCTGTTTTCATGGAGACCCCAACCATCTTACCTACATGTCTCGTATGTAAATTATACGCATATTATAAATATATTTTATCTTTATCTTAATATTTTTAATTTTTTAATGATACATCATTTTATAATAATTAAAGAATAAGAATATATAACATATATACAATGATATAATAATTGCATGTAAATATATATTATAAAATTAATTTATTTTTTTATATAATTTAGTGTATAAAATAATTACAGCTATTACAAATAGTAATATTTTTAAAAATATATTTACTATTGATATTAAAAATAATATTATTTATCAAATGAGATATTAATATAAAAAAATTAAGAATATTTTGATCAAAATCTCTCATTATTTTTTCTACTTCCCATTTTTTTTCTACTTTGGGATTAAAAAAACAACTATTATCAATTTGCTAAGCTAAATTTATTTTAAAAAAACTTATTATAAATTTTATTTTTAACAAATAATTATATGTAATAAATAATTATGTTTTATTTTAATTATTTAATAAACAATTTTTGAATAAAAAAAATTCAATTTTAAGAGATAAGATTTTAAGAATTAATCAATTTAAAAGAAAAATATAAATATTTTTATAAAACCAACAAACGTCCTATATTTTTTTATTTTTTGAAAGCCACAAACATCCTATATTAATAACCTATAATCATTGTTTAAAAAAAAGGGTCAAATAACTTGTCTATATAAATAAATTAACAAACCAATATTGTAAAACCCATGAAATTTAAATTTTAAAATTTTCAGAAAAATGGTAAAACGGTAATTTGTTGGAATAGTCCCTACAAAAGTCGAGATTTTCTAGATCTCGACGACGAAATGTATTTCACCATTGAAACTCGTCCGCGAAATCTAACACCCTGCCGACTACACTCTCGAGATCAAGCAAATTTCACGTTTTTCAAAAAAAATTGTAGAATCGAGGTACAAGTGACCACGTGGCACCAAGTGGTAGGGCACTTGGCCAGCCACGTGGCAGGCTGCCAGGCTGCATGGAAGTAGCCTTGCTGGCTGGCTACATGAGATAGACGTGGGGGGATGAGTCACCCCCCACTGATAATGAAAATGGAAAGGGAAGGCCAAAAAGAAAAAAATGGGGCTACGTGGGTGGAAGGATAAAAGGAAGAGAAGGGAGGAAAGGGAGGAAAGAAAAAAAAAAGCCAAAGGAGAGAGGAGGTGCGTGGAATCTAACAGGGCGAAAACGCGGTGTGTAAAATGTACGCCTATGTGCGCAAGTGCACGCGTCGCCCCAAGTAATATAGTGTACTCGTGGTAATGGATATCGATCCACAGGACAGTGTATCGACTGACAAAGGTTCAGCTTTTTTAGATAATATCCTCGAAGAGATGATTTTAGAAAGAAGGTATTATGTGAAAGTCGATCAGTTTTAGATTCTAATGAATTATTGGTATTAAGGTTAGGTTATATCTCCTCGTCACTTTTAATGGATTATTTCTTCAAGATATTATTATACAATGTATTTACAATTTGTCAACGAAGCAGGTGATCTTACTTACGAGATATCCTCTCTCGAGGTATATCCGCCATCTCGTGAATAGAGTTGAGAGTCTCTATCTCAACTCGCATTCCTAGATGCTTAAACGTTTAACCCCAAATGCCACCTTCGGGATCGGAATATCTCTATTTACCGACCGATCAGCCGGCTCTACCTGCATCCCCCGGATAACCTCATCTCTCGAATCTTGGCTCTCCAGTGTGATTATGCCAATGTTGGCCAGACATCACCATATAATTAAACCACAGATATAGAGCAGATGCGAACAAATTGATAAATAACTGAATAAAATAAAGATCCAAACTTTAATCCATCAACATTACGATGTGGTTCAACATACCCTAGAAATAGATCTGTAACATACCGAATGAAAAGATAAAAATGTTTAGCATTAAAACATCATTCTAATATCCAAAAAATAAGAAAACAAAGTATTAAATCTCCGTGACTTCTTCTCAAGTCCGCGGTCACTCCGCTTCCGGAATCAGGCTCTCGCTCACACGCCCTCGATCCCCTCGATTTCTCACCATTCGTACTTTAAATGATGTGGTTCAGATCTCGAGCCGACACGCTGACGTTAGTAACGCCGCGACGCTGAGACGTCGACATTTTCCACTTGTTGGCCGCGATTGTTGACCCGACGGCCGCGACGCTAGGGCTAGACGCCGCGACGTTGAACGCCGCGACCTGATACCACTTTCTGCTCGGGTCCCCATTGCCCAAAATGCTTCCAAGAGTCGCTTCTTTGCTCGATTGTACCGTAACTAAACAAAACACCAAATCAGAGCCCGCCACAAAAACTAAGGAAATTACTATAAAATAAATGTAAAATGAAAGACCGACGCCAAGATAATATGAGTGTTTCTGGGGCACTCATCACACCCCCAAACTTAGTTTCTTGCTTGTCCCCAAGCAAGAATGGACTCTAGACCAGACACACATCCGACCTACTAAAAACTAACACTAAGACCGTGTTGCACATGCTGAAAAGTAGAGGATCAATTGGACCGACTCACGCTGCTGCTGTTTTGCTCGAGTTCACAGGATGCATACAAGTGTTCGACTTTCGGAAAACTCAGTTGAAATAGGTAGAAGTGACTAGTGCATCAAATTCCATGGTACTCAATAACCTTTCCCAATGACCCTATGTGCGTATAATGAATGACCTCCAGTGTATGCCCAGGCTCCGACACCCCTAAACTTAAGCTCGCCTTAATCATTTGGAAGGAACTAACTTTAGTGCGATAGGAACGCACCCATTTTATTCTTGCGTAATACCTAAAAACTCCTAAGTACCTAAAAGATATAGAAAGACCTAGTGCCAAGAAGTTTTAGTTGGAGGTTCTCAGAAAGGTGGATCCATCGGTGACTCCCCACTAATGCCATGGGCACCAGCATTAAGTTCCCTTCCAACCACTCCGAACACTCAACCAAACTCAAAGGCCCTGTGTCATGGAAAATCCATCTTCTCGTCCCATGTAGCTGGGCAAGTGAAGTCAATGACTCAAACACCGCTTAGGCATTAGGCTTGTGCCCTCTGATCGTGCCCGGATTCCCGATTGATAATCCTCGCTTATTCTTATGCAGATATTCATATTTTTTTTTTTGTCATTTTTCCTTTCTTTTCACCTTTCTATTGTTTTGTATTTTCCTTTGTCTGGGGGCTCGATGGCAATCCTCTTTACTGGGTGTCCCATCACTTAAATGGTTCGAGTCTCCCAAGGTTAGTCGAACTACAGTAGTTGGTCTCGGCGCCTATGCATACTCTAAAGGTCATTAGTGTGTGAGTGTGATAGGGTTCTTGAGAACTGGTGTCTTGACTACTCAGGATTGGTTCACTAACCCTTTCCATCTATTCAACCTAATTACTGAAAGCATCAAACACAGCATTTGAACATCCATGTTAATCGTGAATTCACCCAAAAGTGATCCTCAATTTTTAACATGGCACACAAACACGCTAATTATTACATATAAGATCGAATCTAACACAAACGCAAACAACCACATGACTCGTAAGTCGAACTAAACATGAACTAAATAGAAACACAACTATGTCAACAAAAAATAAAAGCACTATAAACAAAAGCACTATAAAAACACTAAAAACAAAACAAGAACTAAACAAAACAAAAACACGATCAATACACCCCAAACAAAATAGCCACAAAGGTCCCCACCCGCAAGAAATAAAACAAAGAGGTGAAGGCACTCCCGTGATCACGGGCAGGCGCGGAGGGGCGGCCGTGAAGGCCGGGAGCCGCGCTGATCCGGTCTCTAAGGTCCGCGCCGCCGCAAAATGGTGGGCCCGCGCCAGCACCGCACGATATCCGCGCATCGGCGCTTCAAGTCTCAGGTGATGAGGACGCTGGTGTTCGGTCTCATCCCGCACGCATCAAAGCGCCAAATGGTGAGAGCACCGGTCCAAGGTCCTGGGAAGGATCAGAGGAGTTGCCGCTCGTGGGTCGACGAGGATCGACCAATGTCTCCCCGGGATCGCCTGTGATCCATAGCGAGCCCGGGAGCACTCATAAAGCTCCGTCCTCGTCCGAGGCCTGCCACCCACCGCACACTCCCCTCAGCTCGGACACCAGTGTGTCCCGCTACGATATCGCTTTGATGGATTTAAGCTAGGCCTCATTGGTCGCCTAGGGGCACCCCGGCCTGCCTGCACAAGCCAAAGACTTCAGAAGGTGTCCTGTGTTCATCTTCGCAATCCCGCTATGGAGGATGGCATCCTCTATAACTCCGCCCAACATTGAAAGGTATAGCCCGTAGCATGGGCATACAGCAGGCGCGCTTAAGGGGCCACTTCACACACATTCGTCGTCGGAATGAGACGCGAAGTGATGAAGTGATGCCAGACCTTAGGGATGAAGGCCAAATGCTTGGCCTTGAAATTAACTGCATGTCCCGCACTATTGATTTTCCACTCACCCCGACCATTGGTCAATACGCGTATAACCTCGGGGTAGTCGGTGATTCGTGCCACAGTAGGCTGAGCTAAAATCAACAAAATTTATATACCTAAGTTCCTACTATTGCCGTAAATAAGCTTACCGCAAAGATAGTGGTCTAGGGCCTAACACGGGATGGGCTTCATCCCAGGAATGATTTGCATATGCAACGGAAGGCAAGACTTTCATTCGGGACTTTTCGATTTTCAAAACAAGGTGATGAGTTTGAAAATCGATTAACCTGTGAAAAACTAAAATGAAGTGTGAAAAGTTAACTTTGAAGATTTAGGGGTCACTAACTTGCAACTTTATGGCAAACAAGTGTCCTGCTTTATCCTCGTTATGACAAGCAACCTATAGTCCAAGCCACAACTGATCTATGTTTAATTAGCAACCTCACCCTAAAAACAACCTTATTTGAGTTAACACAGACATGCATCTATGGCCCCTTTCGCTTGGAACCCTGGAACATTAAATATCATCTCGTAGGCTCATAAAGATCATCTAATGAACCACAGCATCTAGCAACAAGTGCGTAATCGTATCCTACTATTGTAAGTATTGGCCAATGAATAATATCTAATGCTATTCAACCATATTTTGAGAAAGATAGCCATAAAACACGATAATCTCAGAAGCTTTTAATACAAGAGGAACTCGTATATGTCTCAGCACCACCACTTAGTTTCCTTTCAATAAAGAGGCTTAGGCCAAGCATCTCTCGAGTCGCTATCCTCAAGAGGTGTTCGGGTGCCCAAGAAAATAAGGGAAAGAGGAGAGAGAAGAGAGAAAAGCAAACCCTAACTAAACTATGAGACAAAATAAAACTTACCAAAAAATTACCTAATTTGTTGCTTAGGGTCAGTTAAATGGGAGGGGCTTATATAGGCCAACCCAATGTATGAAAATACCACAAAGCCTACACACCTGGCTAATTTTGTGGACAAGAGAGTAATACACCAAAATTCAGTTCGCAGAATAACATGCAAGCATGACACAGTGAATTTCACAGTGTCAAAATATTAGACAATGAGACATTAGCTGTGCTAAATCACTTCAAGAGATAGCTAAAATGCAAAATCGCTAGGCAGCAGATTTCGTTTATTAGCTAAATTTCGCTAGCTTAGCTTAAATTTATGAGAATGAATGTTGCACTCATAGAACAGGGTTTCAGCTAAATTTTTGGTGTCTAGGAAAATTGGTACTCGCTTAAGATTGCGAAATTTTCGCTAAGGTCATGGGAATCTTCGCGCAATCCCAATAAATTTCTCGCAATCTTTACCAAATTCTGGATTTTGCGATTCATCCGCATTGCTTCCTCGTCCTCCACTGCATTTCGATTTTTCTTCACTTTACCTCATTTCTTGATTTTATGTCGTTTGATGGCCGGCTAAATTGAGTTCAATCTTCATGATTCATCTTATATCTCGATATTGAACTCCCAAAGTACGTAAAACTCGCAAAATTAACCAAACTACCTCTAAATTTTATGTTATATTAAGAAGATTTGAAGAATTTCAATTATAATGACATGATTAAAGAAAAGTACTAAACTATCAAATAGGGTTCGGGAAAGTCTCTTTGGGCACTGACCACTTCAACCGAAACGCTAGTCCTCAGCAATGCAAAACAAAAGGAGATGTATGTAGTGATTTTCAAAAGTTTATGATTCAAAAAGGTATGTACATATAAACATTGTCCTTAAACTGGAAAATGGACACTACAAGTTTGAAAACCGATAATGAAAGAGCCAAAACGATAAGCAGAACAATTTTAGGCTGGTATTGTTCCAGATTGAACTCAATTTCCACTCAAGTCTAATGGTTCTTTATAACTGTGATTACGCCAATAAATTGCAAAATTTATCCTCCCAACCCAAGACTTCGACATGGCTTGTCGCGAAAGCAACTCCAGATATATAGTTACGCACTTCTTTCTTTATTCAACTACAATCGTAGGATGCAATGCTTAAAATTCGACTTCACCAAAGTCCGTAATCCAATCCACCATGATCTCAACCATCAAGGTTTAGGCATCAAGCCAAAGGATCACCGACCACAAACTCTGCTCTACCCTAACTCCAAATGATCTGTAAATTACACCACAATCATAGATTCTACCGATCCACCCATGTAATCTAACACTAAATCGATGACTCCCAACCAATTACACATATATCAATAAAGGCTTTCAATATACACCTCTGACCGTGTTTCTAAGCCTAAGGCAAAACTTCACGACTTATTTTTCTCGCTTTCTTTTCGAAGACAACATTGCCCAAAGTATTGGTAACACAAACCTATCTTAGGTCATAGTATATCATACCGCTATGCAAACGAAGAAGTAAACAAATTCATAGCCCATTAAATAATCCGGAGTGTGCACTAAGATAAGGGAGAAATTTTCAAGTTGATCATGCTGGAACTTCAATTGACCAATAATTGATTCAAGCATGGAATTTGCTCTAACATAAAGGTGACAAATGCTGATTCAATTTTCCAACAAAGCAATTCACCGTCTAATTGTAGCAATTCAATTGTCAATGAAAAAGAAAAACATTTACATACAAAGGCATTAAACATGGTATGCAAAAGTCAGATATATATACTGAATAGCTTTTGATATAATAAATGGCTAATACATGAATACAAAGCTACAGATATGAAAAGACACACCGCCTCTACTATGGCTAGCCACATAAATCCTAATCAAAACAGTATGTTGATAGTGTCGGTAATCATACAAAATCATAAAGAAACCTAACCACCTCACCGGGTCGTGGGTGTGTGGGTCCGGTCAATGAAGGTCACACCAAACATCCAAATAGCCGCTGCCTCCCAGTGGTGGGCTCCTCTCTCCGATCAAGAACAGGAAGGTCAGCGCGCCATGATCTCGGCCAAGCATAGAGGCGACACCTGGCCAGCCTGATCCCTGTCGCTCGTAGCTTCGCAAGGATGCATGGCATCCATCACACTCCGGCACTTTCTAGGAACTGTACAACATACCTGTGTGAATGGTGCGTCATTAGGATGGACTGTGTATCACCGTTGTACCGCTGGATGTGGTGAGAGGAGATGATATGACACCGCGAGTCGGGACTTCGCATCTCGCCCGTGGCGCATATCGCTCCTCGTGGAAGTCTCAGCCACCTGATCCGCACCTCCTCCCGTCCCAGGTCGGAGGTGGAAAGATATGGGCATGGTCATCACCCGCTCCACTGACATGACCAGGGGGCATCTAATCCTCCTTCAACTCAGCCCTCCGAATCCCAAATGCCTAACCCGGCAGAGTAGTCTCCGCACGCAACGGAAGACTCTCCCGCCGCACCAGCCCTTCCGATGGACCTTCTCTCGAAATGCATCAAGGAGGTCATCACCAGCCTCGAGGGACTGGAACCAAGATCCTCCGAGATCCCAGAAAGAGCCTCCAAGATGCCTCCGCCGTGCACGTAATGTTGTAGCTGGGAAATGCACTCGCCCTAATAAGTGGCCGATCAGCCAAGATCCGAAAGTGAGTCGCCTGCAAATACCGGGTCCAGCTATGGTGTCTCTGGCCAGTGCTCGAACCATCTCGCGATGAGGTGGGTGGGCCCAATTTATAACCGTGATTGCCGGCGATACGCAGCCCAAGTCAGCTGGAAATATCGGCCGCTTCTCCGAGTACTCCGCGCGATCATCAATAGAGAACCCAAGCTCACGCGACCATCCGCTCCTCGAGATGTCATCGGCTGTAAACCAGCACCAACGCTGGTAATAATACCGCCGAGTCATGAAGACAATAATCCTCGATCAACCTCATGGACCCTGAGATTCTGTGATCGCCGCCTGAGATCGAGAATGACTCGACGAAAGTCCTCGAATGGGAGGCAGATTCCCCGAATGGGGTGCCCTACTTAACAACCCGCCTCGATCCTAGAGGCAGGTGACAACCCAGCATGATACGCCCGTTGTACCCGATGTGACTGTGACGGGTCACACGAGAGGAAGATGACTCAGTTGGGCCCGATGTGGGCCCGCTGGAGTGGGCCCGGCCCTCCTAACTCGCCCGAGGTATTGCAGTGATGGGGCCCGAGGTCCAACCATGGTTCGATAACGACGAATCCCGAGGCTCCTCGTGCACGCCTGGGGACCGGTGACGGTATCGAGCCGGACTGAGCCTGGGGCCTCTCTTCTGTATCAATCCGACCACCAAAGCGGGACCCACTCGAGTACAACCCATCCTCGTAGTTCGAATGCACAATCGGAGTAAAGCTCCACCGATGAAAAATGTTGTATACTGCTGTGGTCAAGCCCCTGGGCTCGCGCAGAGACCAGTGGCACGGCACGGTGTGACTCCGCCAAACGCAAAGGATGCCGGTGTCGGCCTCAGGTGCAAAGCGGGCTCGCCGTGGTCTCGACCTGGAAGGGGCCTGAGGTCAGCCACGCTGGTGGCCTGCGGGCGCGGGAAGGTGCAAAGCAAGGATACGGGCGCAGCACGCTCGCGCACGGGGCGGCGTGAGGCGCCGCAGCTCAGTGGCTCACCGAGTGTGGAGAATGCAAAGTGACAAAATGAGCAACCCCCCTCCTGTGTTTAAATAGGCACAGCAGTCAAGGGTCTTTCCCCTCTTCATTTCAATGTCTAGCTTAATTCGACTCGCCTACCACCGAAATTCAAAATTTTAGATTTAATTTACTTAATATATAATAAATATAAAAGATTATTATACAAACACAGATGATACTAGAATTAGAAATTTAATATAAAATACCATAACATTGCTAAAACAAAATTACTAAAATGAAAACTACAAAGTTAAAATTTTCTAAAATAACCAAAAGTATTAAAATTGACCGAATTAAAACAAAAGTTAAAAATTGTGAATCGCAATTCGGGTTTTTGAAAACACCAACCGCTTCATTTCTTAAAATTACTCACGGAGGGTCAAGGAGAATGATCTCCTCAACCCCTGCAGTAGCCTGGGCTGATTCCATTATGTTGGGTGCCCAATTGTTGAAGTGGTCCTCACCATGGCTTGAATTGAGCACTGGCTTATAAAGGTTTTGATGGCAAGACCATTCTTCATCTCTACTGACATTCTGCAACTCTGACACCGGTGGCTCTCGTACATCGACCATTCGAACAACTTCATCGCTTATTTGATTTCATATTCAAGAACTTCTTTGTTTGTTGTTCGGGATGAAAGATGTTCAACTCCATAGTCATGTTACCAAAGGTGTTGCATGACTCATTCGCAATTTATTATTGTGCATCGTGGGTCGTGGCCGTAAAATGGTCTTCCTAAGATGATTGGAAACATGATTGGGTTCACTTGCAATCGCTCAAGTCACACTACAAAATTCCACTGCAGTAGAATTTGTCTATTTTCACCAAGACATCCTCAATTATCCCCTTAGGGATTTTCACTGATCTATCGGCTAATGATAGTGTGATATTGGTAGGTTTAAGTTCACCCAAACCTAACTGCTTGTACACAGAATATGGCAGTAGGTTCACACTGGCTCCTAGGTCAAGTAATGACTTGTCTATGCAATTCCCACCAATATTGACTGAAATTGTGGGAGATCCTGGATCCTGCATTTGAGCTGGTGGTATTTGCTTTGGATTATGCACCACTTGTTCAAGGAGAAATGCCTTTCTCAATGCCTAACTTTGATTGTTCAAAGATCTTTCAAAATTTTACAAGTGTGAACTTGTTTGATTATGTCTAATAGAGGTATGTTAACTTCACTTGCCTTAGACTTCTAAAATGCCCATTGTTGAGATGCCTTCTTACCTCTATGCTTGTGGAAATGTGGAGGTGGTATGTATTTTCATTGAATCTTCCTTAGAGAATATGCTCATACCGCACCTTCCCTTCTCGATTCTTCAACAGGCCTTGGCATGGGTTGATCAACCTCTTTTCCACTCCTCAGGGTAATTATAGCCTTAACTTCATCCATTCCTGAATTGTTGGATGACCCCACCTCATGAATTCCCTTGGGATTTGGAAGTGTTTGTGATGGAAACCTCCCTTTCAGACCTCTAGCAACTTGTTGATCTTGGTGATTGAATACTGTAGGTTGTCAATTTTCTCGATTGAGATTGCTCAAGCCCATCTATTCTCCTCTTATTCGTTGTAATTTTCACAAAGATCAATCCTTTGTGCGCTTGCATATTGATTCCTTTTTGTTCCTCAACAAAGTTACCTACCACCTTACTCAAATTCAATATGGCTTTGTTCTACCGGAGAAGAGGATGATGGTCGTCATGGATCTGTGAGGGGGAACCAACCGAGGTTTGGCACCAAAGTACATAGGCAGGGGGTTGGGTCTCCATGAGAGGTTCGGGTGATTCCTCCAATTGGAATTGTAGGTATTACCATATGGAGCATCGGATTGTCAGGGTCGTATTGTCCTACAAAGGTTTGCACATCTCGACATCAAATCCTTCAACGCAGGCCAGGACATGGTTCTACCGGGTGCACAGGGATTGGAAATTGGTGCAAGGATTGATTGTGTAGGATTTTCGCCATCGCATGTGCACTCCTCTTGGAGCTGTTTGCCTCAAGCTCCTCCACTTTCCTTGCTAAATAAATCCTAGCTCTCATCTCTATTTCTTCCCCGCAAAGGCATACATCCCACCCTCTGGGTTAATCGTGGGTCTCATCCTTTCCACCTCTCTAGGGTTAGGGCTCATCCCAACCCTTAGAAGTTTGTCCACGTAATTTAGAAAATCCATGGCTTCATCCGATGCCAATACGAAAGTCTCCTCCACACATGGTTTCCAAAAAGCCGCCTCATGGCAAGAGACATACCACCATAGAAGTGGTTCACCAACATCCAAGTATCAAACCCATGATGGACAGTAATCGATGGTTTCCATAAATCTCTCCCAACACCGTAAAATCTCTCACCATCCTAGGCTGCAAAGGTGTAAATTTTGTTCCTTTTCTAAATTATTAGTCTTGGCGAGTAATCAAGAACTTCTTCAGAATTCTCGCCCGCAGCTCCTACTTCAATTTCTAATGGTTCTAGCTCCTCAGCAGTTTAGCCAAATCTTGGCCTTGTCCTTTAGGTCAAGGAAATGGTTTTAGCTTCAGCAAATCCATGTCCATCATACCTTCCTTAAAGGTAAACCTCCTCAAAATCCCTAAGGAGCGTATGGATTTTCATTTTCCATACCATGATATGTGGGGAGTAGGGTACTAAATATGATCCCACCGCTACATCTTCAAAGAAAGAGGAATGATACAGATGGGGCACTAACTCTAGGAGGGTGGATGATCCTCATGGTTCTATAGGCTGTTGATCTCATTGGGGTTCCAGGCTGACTCTGTTGTTCTTCAGGTAGTGGATCCATGGTATCAGTGTGTACACTGACTTCACTGACTGGGTCAGGTTGTGTACTGATTCTATGTAGTCTACCTGATGTGTCTCTATTCCACTGTTGCATAAACACCTGGTACAAAATTGTAGAGACAACAAAGAGCACCAACAAAACTTGGCAAAAAGATTAGGGTTAGCTAAAATAAAAACTGACTGTATATAAAAAAAAAACAAAAACAGCGGGAAGTTACCGCAGTGATGGAAAACTGCGCTTACCGCAACTCGGTTTCAAAAAGAGCAAAGATTACCTCACTTGTGATGTTGATCACAAAGACACTTCAACTTATCATCTCGTAGTTTGGCACCATCCTAACGGCGCCATTTGATTCGTGCCACAAGAGTTGAGCTAAAATCAACAAAATTTATATACCTAAGTTCTACTAATGCTTAGTCAAGCTATCAAAAGTAAAGATAGTGGTTCAGGTCGAACACTGTGGATGGGTTTTCATCCTAGGAATGATTTACTAAGGCACGGGGTGTAAGACTTTCGTTTGGACTTTTTGGATTTTTCAAAATGCTGCGATGAGTTTGAAAATTGATTAATCAGAAAACTGAAAATGAAGTGTGAAAAGTTAACTTTGAAGATTTAGGTCACTAACTTGGTACCTGAAAACAAGTGTCCTCGGGTTTTATCCTCGTGTTATGACAAGCAACCTATAGTCCAAGCCGCCAACCCATCTATGTTTAACTAGCAAACCTCACCCTAAAAACAACTCCTATTCGGAGTTAACACAGTGACATGCATCTACGGCCCTTTCACTTTGAAACCCTAACATTAAATATCATCTCAGAGGCTCGTAGAAGACTATCTAGAATGTAACCACAGCATCTAGCACAAGTATAATCAGATCCAAGCATGGTAAGTATTGGCCAAATTAATAAATATCTAATGCTATTCAACCATATTTTGAGAAGATAGGGCCATAAACATCGATACCCGTAGCTTTTTAATACAAGAGGACAACCCGCATATGCCCCACCACCACCTAGCTCTCTTCTAATAGTGAGGCTTAGCCAAGCATCTCTTGAGTCATCATCCCTAAGAGGGGTGTTTGGCAGCCAAGAAAATAAGGGAAGGAGGAGAGAGAAGAGAGAAAGAAACCCTAACTAAACTATGAGACAAAATAAAAAACTTACCAAAATTTTGCTTCAATTTGTTGCTTAGGGTTACAAAACGGGAGGGCTTATATAGGCCACCAATGTATGAAAATACCACAAAGCTCTAACAATTTGGCTAATTTAGACAAGAGAGTAAATACACCAAAATTGAAGTTCCGCTGCATTAATTACAAAGATGATTAAGGCAGTGAATTTCGCTAAGGCTCAAAAATTTCCTCGCAGATTGCTAAAAATTTTCGCTTAGCTACGAAAATTTCCCGCTAGCTAGCGAAATCACCAAGAGATAGCGAAAATGCAAAATTTCACTAAAGTGGTGATTCATAAGAATAAATTTCTAGCTTACGTAAATTTATGTGAGTATGAAAATTTCCTCGCTAGAAATCAAGGTTTTCAGCGAAATTTTTGGTGTCTAGCGTAATTGGTAATTAAGATTGCTAAATTTTCGCCAAGGTTGCGAATACAAGAATCCCAAATAAATTTTCGCACCAAATAAATTCCCGGATTCAAGGATTCATCTGCATTGCTTCCCCGTCTCTCCATCAGAGCATTTTTTCTTCACTTTGCCTTTCATTCTCTCTTTGGTTTATGGTTTGTTTGATGGTCGACAATTGAGTTCAATCTTCATGATTCATCTTATATCTCGATATCGAACTCCCAAAGTACGCAAAACCAAACAACTAAAAATACCTCTAAACGGCATAAGCGATACTAAGAAGACTTGAACACTAATTGGCATAATGATGATTAGCGCAAGCAAAGCATTCAAACCTATCTAAAATAGGTTCAAAATGCACTTTTTTCGTACTAATCGCCGTGGGTGCTCTCAAAGTGGAGCGCCGAATGCCTCCGAAGGGACATGCTCAAGGTCAGAAAACTATTGATCAACCCCGCACCGAAGTCGACTAATACGCCCCGCGACCCTCGACTTTCTTCAACACATGGAGGCGATTACGTGAACTCGCACCACACTAATCGGGCCGCTGACGAGGTGGCTGCACAAAGCACGCCATCCCTCAGCCGCGCAATGGTGTTGCGGGATGAAATCATCGTGGGTGGTGAAACCCCTTCTCCTTGATGAAGTTGATCGGCTTTGCAAATGATGCCAAATCGATCGGGCACTCGACCACAAATCGCGTGACATCAGGCTGAGTCGCGTCCTCGCCGGGCCGACTCGCGTGCAATTTCGCCGCTGCACATATTGACCCAGACGACACGGGCGTGGCACCAAAGTGGCACCACCGACTTAGACAAAAGCAAAAACACCTAGTGTGCAAACTAAACTAACCAAAAACTACTAAGTGTGCTAAAAACTAACTATGACTCCAACCCCAGAATAGACCTAACAAAAACCCTGCAAAATAGAATCTAAGAGACCCCCGGATCCAACTGAATGCCCTAAGGCTAGACCCGAGCACAATGTGGTGGAAATGCCACAAGGACCCTGAGCCAATGTGTGAGGAGAGCTCTGATGCACGACCAAGCAGCGACATACAAACCTCCAAATTGGCGTGACGTAGAGCTCCTGTGAGGGGCTAGTGAGTGTAGGTAAGCAAGATGGCTAAGGTTTCCGCAATGAAGTGGGCGAGGAAGATCCAAATGAACCCGCCTCGCTTTTGGGAATAGGGCAACGCCGACGCGGCGGGCAACGCCGCGACGCGACAAAGAGAGTGAATTAACAACGCCGCGACGTTTCAGGAATTAACGCCGCACGCGACGTAGAGTCATGAAATCCACCGCCTGACGCGAATTCCACGTCGCGACTTGACAGAGAGGATACAATTTGACGTCGCGACGTTGGGAGCCACGCCGACGCGACGTAGAGTCATAAAACCACGACGCGACGCAGATACAATCTGACGCCCCGACGGCCGGGATCCACGCCGACGCGACAGAGGTCATTTGGACGCCGCGGACGTGGGAGGTCCACGTCACGACGTGACAGAGAAACTATGGATCAGTAATAAATTTGTGCACATTGATGATCTCTTGATCAGAAAACCTCCCCACTGCACTGCGGACTTTATCGATCAGAATGCACAAATTGAATCGAATCTCCTACTCAGCTGATTCATGTCTCCAAATTAAACAAACAAGTAGAAACACCGGGACATGAGAAAGCTAGGAAACCCTATATTGCTGAAAATAAACAATAGAAATTGGAACTAAGAAAAGGAAAAGTTTAAGAAACACTCTGGTCAGCTTCCCAAGAAAGTCATTTATGTTTAATGTCGCTAATGGACGACCCCGAGCTCGCAATGTTCCTGAACCCGAACTCATATGATCTCGACTACATCGTGTCTCATTCGTCGGGAATGATTTGCTTGTTTCGCAGAAACTCGCCCATAATACTCTGGGCTTCAATCGTTGGTGTTGGACTGAAATGTGCCTTTTCTCGTGATGTGTAACTTCCGCCCCACCGCGGTGAAAAGACCTGGTCATCATGGAAAGGCCCTGACCATCGGTGAGACTTCGGCCTCGAAAAGCTTTAGGCGGAATTTAATAGAAGAACTTGTTGTCCTACTGCGGAACCTTCTCGTGATGTGTTTGTCGTGCTGTGCTTTAGTCTTTTTCTTTATAAATGCGCGCTTACAAGCTGCTCGAATTCATCCAGTTTGACCGAGTCGGGAGCAGCCGCTTCTCACCCAATGTACTATCCATGCTTAATCGCCGAAAGTGGCCCAATAGGCTCGATGCTCCAATTCCACCGAAGAGACACGCTTTACCATAAACGACTCGAATGGTGACATACCCAAAGGAGTTTTAAATGTCAGACTAGATGCCCGCAGTGCATCGCCTCCATCTTTTGGACCAACTTTCCCGGAGCCGTTAACCTGCCTTCTGAGAATGTATTTGATTTCTCGACATTTGATACCTCGCTTGTCCGTTTGATCGGTGGTATGCAAGAGATGTACGATGACGACCCCATACTTCTTTGAAACCTTATCAATTACCTTGGCTGCGTAAACGGTACCATTATCCGTGATCAAGGCTCGAGGAGTTCCAAACGGAGAATATATCACTGCCAGGAATTGAGCCACAACCTGGCATCATTGCGCGCAGGAATCGCCACCCACTTTGGTATAAGGCCCATCGCCAACAAAATGTACAAGTTAACGATGATGCGGTGAAATGGTCCCATGAAATCTATCCCCCATAAATCAAACAATTCTAACAAAATGGGATGCATGTGGGTGGTTTTTCCTTTTCTAGAGAGATGTTCCCCATTCGCGACATTTGTCACAAGTGAAACGTAATTGATGAGCATCTTTAAACAAGGAAGGCTAACCCGATCACACCTAGCTGCCGCTCTCGCCACCGCGTGTCCAATTACACTAAGAGTGTGACAATGGTTCGTAATGCCGCATTTCATCTTCGCACACATCTCCTTATGACCCGATCAAAGACAAAGGTCGGAAGAATTGGCTCCTCCCAATAGTGTTTCAAGTGCGCGAAAACCCTTTTTCTCGCTTGATAGTTAAATTCGAGGGACTACTTTAGCCACCAAATAATTCACGCACTACGAACCAAGGAACTCAGCCTTCTTCTCACGCTAAGAGTTTCGTCTGAAATTCGCCATTCACTAGAACATCATCTCTACTTCTTCCAATGCGGATGCATGGTTCGCCACCAGGTTTTCGTGCCTTTCGTTTTACTTTACCGTCGAATTCTTGCAACAGAAGGACCCATCGAATTAATCGGGGTTTTGCATCTTTCTTGGTCATCAAGTACTTAATGGCAGAATGATCAGTGTGCACCACGACTTTGTTGCCAATCAAATATGGCCTGAATTTGTCGAAAGCAAAGACAATGGCCAACAAATTCTTCTCTCAGAAGGGCATAATTTACCGAAAGATCATTTAGGTCTCTACTAGCATAGATTACCCGAAAGATTTTCTCTCGCTTTCGCCTTAACCGCCCCACCGCGGTCGCATCACACATGAGTTCAAATGGAATGACCAACTGTGCCACAACAATAGAGTCAAACCAACTTATCCTTCAACACCGAGAATGCATGCAAACATTGCGAATCAAAGTCAAATGGGATCCTCGACTAGGAGGTTAGACAATGGTTTCGCACCAGGAAAATCTTTGATGAACCGCCTATGTAATCCAAAGGCCTAGGAAAACTTCGAATCCCTTTTACCGACGAGGGTGGAGGTAACTGACAAGCCTGACCTTTGCCCTATCTACCCTATCCCTCTTGTCGAGATCCGATGTCCAAGGACAATACCTCTCAGACCATGAAACAATTCTTCCCACCGAGTACTAAGTCATTCTTCACATCTTGCAAGGACAGCTCTCAAGTTTTCTAAACAATTGTCAAATGAATTTCCCATTACCGAGAAATCATCCATGAAGATTTCAATTGTCTTTTCCACCATGTCGGAGAATATGGCCATCATACATCGCTGAAAAGTACCCGATGCATTGCACAGTCCAAAAGGCATCCGCCGGAATGCGAATGTACCATAAGGACAGGTGAATGTTGTCTTCTCCTGATCTTCAGGAGCTATGGCAATTTGGTTGTAACCGGAATATCCATCCAAAAAGCAATAATATTCATAACCGGCTAATCGATCGAAAGACTGGATCTAGAAACCGTGAATGGAAAGTGATCCTTTCGAAATGGCCTTTGTTCAACTTCCGATAATCAATACAAATTCTCCACCCAGAATCGTCGAGATGGCGTGAAGATGTTGTTTTCAATTCCGATGACGCTTGTTCCCTTTTTCGGCACTACCCGAATCGGGCTTACCCATGCACCGCTCGAATGGGATAAATTACCCTGTCTAACCATTTTAGGAACTTCTTTACTGACGACTCCTTCATCATCTGGATGAATCCTCCTTCCGCGCTCCAATCGGGCTGTCATGTCCATCTTCTAATAAATACGATGCATGCACATAGAAGGACGAATCCCTTTTAGATCAGCTAGAGACCATCCGAGTGCATACTCATGGATCTCGAAGGACCTCAATAACTTCTTCCTCTAGTACCAAAGATGCCGAGATAATCACGTAGCGATCTCACCCCAAGGTATGCATACTAAATGGCTAGGTAGAGGTTTTGTTCCATCTGGCGGTTGCTCAATCGATGGATCGGGCGTTTAATCTCCTTCGCCAGATTCAAGTATTTCTCCGTCTATTGTGTCCGAAAGAGTCCATTTAACATATTCTTCCGCCTTCGCCGTGCTCCCTGAATTCATTCTCCACTAGGCTAGTTCCAAAGGGTCGGCTGAGACCACTTGCTAGGACACTATAGCCTCAACTATTTCGGCCATGAAGCAAGTATCACTCGTCGGGTGTCTCACCGCTCAAACACGTTGAACTTTACTTCCTCTTCTCGTACGCCGCTCGCCTCGCCCCTCTCAGACATCAATCATTGCCCTCGCCAGCTTGTGAAACTGGCCTCACCCAAGATTATTGGTATTTCTTTATCTTCCATATCCAAAACAATGAAATCACGAAAGATAAATTTGCCTAATTTTACTACATCTTCTATTATCCCTCTCGATGCTTCAAAGATTCACCACAGTCGAAGAGTGACCGTAGCTCCGCGAGCCTCCTAATCCCAAACGCTTGAAATGGATAAGGGCATAAGATTAATGCTGGCACCCAAATCACATGTTTCAAAGATAGTGTTCCCACGATGCAAGGATAGTGAACCACTCGATCCTTGAGCGCCTCATGCAAACATCCATGATGGCACTGCATTCCTCGGTTAAGTTCACTGTTTCGAAATCAGCTAATCGTCTCTTATGGGATAAGATGTCTTTCATGAATTTTATATAACTGGCATTCATTTGTGGCATCAAGAAATGGGATATTGATATGTACTTTTGAACATATCCATGAATTTCGTAAATTGCTTATCCAAGTGAGTGCTTTAGACGCCTCGTGGGTAAGGAATTGGTATGCCGGGCTCATACACAGAGTTCTCTCACGACTGCTTTCCCGAGGTCAGTTTCTTTATCTCGCATCATCTTTTGCTCGGGCCGGTCGACCTTCACTCTAACTGCTTCACGATCGGGGTTAAATCAGATTTCCAATTCTTTTCCCACTTCAAAGATGACCGCTTTAACATGCCTGCTCCCATCTCTTCGGGTTGGACTAATTGCCTTAAGGAACCCTATTGCCTTCTCGTCGCGAATTTCCTATACATTCGGGCCCATTTGTGCCTCCAAACTTCAAATCAGGCGCTTTGATTGTTCAACCGGGTTGCTTGTCACGCATGTTTGCTTTAGTCTCATTCATAGCGCGTAATGGCAATATCCGTGCAAGAGCTTGTTCTAAATCCAAATTTTTCCTCAGAGGGTGGTTCACTAGTCCGGTTCGATAACGTATTGTTATGATTATTCCGCCACCAATATCCTTGATTGTTCTGACTATTCTGGTTCTGATTATTACGCCATCCTTGGCCCTGATTCGATTCCGATAACCCATTTCCATACGGCCCTCACGTGATTGATTCTCGATTAAACCTCGACACGTGATCGGGCTTGCTCATCAGACACGATTTCCCCTCGACAATATTTCAGGCCGCAGCGGTCCACCACAGACTCACATAACTCCCATGGGTTGGTCCTGATGGCGCTCGCGTTCCTTGTTGTCTATTTAACCGCTTAGTCATTGCGGCTACATGATTCACGATTGTCGAGGACCTCATTATCCTGTGCCACCCAATCGTGTTTACAGTGTAGCCTTCTCTCTAGGCCATTGATTAGTGTCGGGTCGCAAAGATCTTCTAAGATTTCCATAAGCTTGGTCCGTGGTTTTCTTCATCGCTGCTCCTCCACCAAGCATCAATCATCGTTTCAGTCAGATTTCTGCACCATTATAGAAGGTGCGACTCGCGATCCATCCGTCACCGGTGGTGTAGCACCAATAATCGTGAAATCGTCCCATGCTTTCGCCGTGTTCTCCCCCCACTGTCCAAAAGTATTGATCTCTCAGACCAAGCAGTAATTCTTTCGACGCGGGAAGAACTTGGTCGAAATTTTTGCACTAAATCTTTCCAATGAGTAACGAACTGTGGCCGAATTAGTTAGCCAGTGTTTGGCCTCTATCCCCAAGTGAAAGTGGGAACAACCGTAACCTGAGAGCTTCTTCAGTAACCCCGTTGTACTTGATAGTATCGCAAACTTCGAGGAAGTTAGTCAAATGCATGTTCGGGTTCTCATGGGGTAGTCCATGGAACAAGATGTTCTGAAGCATCTGCATCGCGGATCGACTTCAATTCGAAAATTGCTCGCTTTGAATAGGTGGCTGCCTTGATAGCTGTCTTAACAATGGGCTTGGTGGTAATACAAACTCACTCCACAGCATGAAAGGATCATCCGGCCGATAAATGGCCTGTGCTTGTTTCCTTCCGTGATTCCCATTTACTCTGGTGGTTCACCGCTCAATGACAAGATCTTCGTTTTTTGTTTTCCATGACTATTGGATTTAACTGCTCCGCTCGTTTCTGGCCGCTAGCCTGCGCGTGTCTTTCTCCGCTCAGATCGGTAAATGTCGTTAGTTTGATCTCGCGTCGCATGTACTTATCGAACATGCACCGCAATAACACACGAATCCAACAAACTAAATTACCGGGCGATCGGTGAAAATAAACACAAGTAAAGAAAATCTTAATAATATCTAATTGCTTAATTCTCTATATCAATCTAAGTCCGCCCTAGCAACGGCGCAAAACTTGACAGCCGAAACAAAATGTCGCCTTGCGCACACACGCCCGCGGTTAGAAGGCACTCAATAGATACCAACCCAGCATGCAAATATCCATATATTCGCAGACAATATTCCATGACACTTAAAAGAATGTAACAGTGAAGTCAATCAGTTTTTAGATCACCAATTATCAATAAGTTAGGTTATAACTTCCACATTTAATGTAATATTTCAAGATATTATTATACACAGATTATAATCACACGTATGAGGATCTTACTTACGTAGATATCCTTCGTGTATATCCGCCTTATTCAGAATAGAGTTGAGTATATCTCTATCTCAACTCAAGATTCCTAGATGCTTGTGACGCTCTAACCCCAAATGCCACCTTCGTAGATCGAATATCTCTATTTACCGAATCGACCGAAAGTCGTCTACCCGCATCCTCGATAACCTCATCTCGAATCTCGCTCAGCTGGTGATTATGCCAATGTTGGCCAGACATCACCATATAATTAAACCACGATATGTGAAAGTGTATAACAAATTGATAAATAACTCGAATAAAATAAAGATCCAAACTTTAATCCATCAACACATGACAAAATTCAACATAACCCTAGAAATAGATCTAGAACATACTGAATGAAAAGATAAAATGTTTAGTATTAAACACATCATTCTAATATCCAAAAATAAGAAACAGTACAAATCTCCCACTTTTTAAGTCCGTATCACTGGCTCGAATTCCGTGCCTTCGTCAGACGCCTCGATCCCCTGACAAATATTCGCACTTTAAATGATAGGTTCAGACCTCGAGTCACGCCGCGGATAGTGTGTCAGCGACGCTTGAGACGTCGCGACGTTTTCCACTTGTTGACTTCTGCATTGTTGACCCGACGTCATGACGTTGGGGCTCGTTGACAGAACGCCGCACGTTGGAACGGTCAAGGACTGATGTCTCACTTTCTTGCCTTGGTCCCCATTGCTCCAAAAATGCTTCCAAGAGCTGCTCTTTTTGCTCGATTGTACCTGTAACCAAACAAAACACCAAATCAGGAGCCTGGCCACAAAAAACTATGAAATTACTATAAAATAAATGTAAAAATGAAAGACCGACGCGAGTATAATATGAGTGTTTTGGGCACTCATCAGAATCAAAAGGAGGGAAAGCCAGAACAAGAGAGGAGAAAAAAAAAAAGAGAAGATAAGAAGAAAAGAGAAAGGAAAGAAAGAAGAGGGAACCGAACTAACGTCGCAGGAGCCAGTAACAGACGGCAAAGGACCCGAACCGCGCTTTATGTTATGTGTTTCCTCCTACCCCGCTATTTTACACCTAGGGGCCACATAATGGTTTCCAACGATTTCGCCCATCAGGCGAATTTAATACGTGTGTGGTTTGCTGTTGTTGTGTGACGTTAAAGAGCGTTTACTCTGGCTGGACTGGCCCAAGATCGAACATCAGGTTCTGGACCGCAAATCGAATATAATGGCAAACGGGGGTGTGCCCAAATTTCCACACACCCTTAAGAATCTGCCGTGTCAACTTCGGATGGTCATAACTTTCTCATTCGAACTTCGATTCATGCGTTCTTGGACTCTATGGAAAGCTCATTGAGTCTAGAATTTTATAAGATAAGGTCACAAACCTGGCTGAACATCATCGCTCACTCGACGCTTGAGGAATGGTTCGCCTGCTTCGAACTCGCTGAAACCGGTTTGTATCTCGAAATGCTTAGGCTATGTATGGATCGTGGAAGTAGGAATTATGCGGTTGAATTTTGTATTGACACAAGTCGGACTTTCCGACTAAGTCTAGATTATTTCCGGCGCTGCTACGGCCGGATTTATGGTCGGAATGCCAATGTGTTATTGTTGTAAATCAATAACATGCTAAATGTGTGAAATTATGTGATATATGTGTGACAAAAATGGAAATAATTATATGTATTAAATATAATTTATCCATGACATCACATGTAGTGTATAGATATGCTGTGATGCGACACGAAGAGATGTAGGCATGCAATGACATGTGCATTGCATTTATGCATGGGACATCACGCCGAAGCTCCGTGTGAGTGCATGGTCAGCTGATTAATCGCGGTTCAATGTTCAACCATGGTAAATCGACACTATGTTTAGTGTTTGATGTATGTCGTGAGGACATGGTAAACGACATCAGGTTGGTGTTCAACCGCCTGGCCGCGGAAGACATGGGTAATCGACATCAGGTTTGCGTTCGACAGAGCAGAAATGGGACAACGGCGTCGAGGTGAGACTCACGCGGTTGCATGGCATGAAGAGGCATCACGTGTGTAAATGGGTGAAGCAAGTAGTGAACACCCCCTTGGGTGAAAAACACAGTATATGGTTGGAGCAGTAGAAACCGCCGGTGGCAAGTAAAAATTGTTGTATAGGTGTGCGGCATCCTGCGGTGAGAACCAATCCGTGGCCCATAAATGCATAACACCTGATCACCCCGGGTAAGGAAATAAGTAGGCATTGGGGGGGTTATCCGTGTCGTGCGATTCCTGACAAGCTTTTGTTTTGGAAATGGATTAGAGCCGGGACGCCTTTGTGTTTTCATGGCATATCAGGTGTGAAAGTCAGTGAGGACTTCAGATTTGAGTCGAGGGCATCTTTGCATTCATGACATGTAGACGTTCGAATTTTCATGATATAGGTACTTGAATGCGTGTGATTATCATATTGGCATTTGCATGTTGCTCTTGGGTGGGAAGAGCCTTGGTAGGAGACATATCTACGGTTTCGCTAGATCATGGGACCAGTTTGGTACACGAGAAAACGGCGCTCTTAGGGCCTTGAGTCTGAAAGGCGGGTTGTGGCCTTGAGAAGTATTTTGTACAATATATTGAACAATCAGTTTCTAATATACTTTGTGAAATAAAAGAGTTGTATATCGAAACTCTTGTAAAATATTATAAAATTGTATATTGTAAGAAAAATATACAAAAAAGCTGACCATATAATATTTCGCGGGTTAACGAGTTGTCAGTAGAACCGGGATTTTGAGTCTGACATAGTATGCAGATATCACGGACCCTCGGGTTTTGAAATCTCAATATAGTCACAATAAGTAATAAAGAAAGTATATGACACAGTTCTTAACAACCACTAAAATATTAGAATTAAATTATGGTAGATAGTAACTCTAATAATAACAAAATATAAAATTAACATATGTCATTAGCATAAACAAACTATATATTAAAAGTTACTTATGCATATAAAGTATAAATGATCTAGCAAACAACGAGAAGCAAAGATTTATCAGTTTGAGATATAAAGGCATCGATGTGTGCCAACCCATAAATCCATTGTGGGCGTCGGTGACATTCAACTCTAATTACCCACACCTACAACTCGGGTCATCCGGGTTACACCATATTCTTGCCCTCTTCCTTGTTCTCGTCCTCGTCTACGCCCCACCTTGCCCCATGCACGTATCATTGATCTTGAACTATAGATAATCTCCTTGTTGAGCAAAATGGTATAGGAATGTATGGTGACAAATGATAGTGGTGTTGTAGGTGGAGAAGATAACATCTCCATAGTAGATGACATAGGTATATAAAAATTAGGACCATCGATATAATAATATAATTATAAAATCCATCGGTATAAACTACAATACCTCTTGGATGAATGATGTCCCAACATCTTCTTATCGCCTTCGTAATGGTTGGGAAGTGATGTATCATCGGTATGGAAGTGTTGATCAAAAATATTTCCTACTATATTCAGTATCTTTGCCACCTTGATCTGCCTCCACCACCTCTAGTTCGCACCCAACCACCTTTAGTTCGCACCCCACCACCTATAGTCCTCACCCCGCTGCCTGGTTTAGACACCTGCCTCTGGTTCCATACCTACCTCCTCTTGTCTCTAAATCCTCGTCTAATGATTGTCTCTCTATATCAATAACATTTGAGTGGGGGAAAAGCAACCTATCGGCCTCATGTATTGCCTCTAAAGTGGTTGCACATAATTGATGAATTTCATCACGATGACCAATATTTAGAGTATGTGGAGCCATCCATTGTCTTGTTATAATATGAGATTTATTAAGAGTTAAGAATATAAAATCATAAATATTTAGAAATTATGAAAGAAAGTTGTATAACAAATAAAAACCTATTATGACAAAGATTACTAGCATCTCTAATGAAGATCCATGTGGAGTAATAAAAAGGCGAGTGATGGTACGATACCACATCATATATGGGTGGTTATACCCAAAAGAAGTGGATGCTACATTAGCACTAACAAGATGATTGCACCTAGCTTCCCATCTTTCAATATAGTAATGAAGAATAATCTAATCTAAATCTTGTCGACCCCTCAAATCATATTTATGTAATTTTGGCTTTGTGTCGCATTGTTGTATACATTGCATCAGTCCATATTGCCTCAAAACATGATCTGGTCTATGTCACTCCACTATGTGGAAACAAATAAGGGGTGACACAGTCAACCATAAGTTAGAAGCAATAGTACAACAATCTAGGAGTCTTGAGATGACATCTTCAGTATATGGCTCTCATATAATCTGGAAAAAGTCAAAATAACTCATATTATTTAGTAAAATTTGAAGTAAAAATTATTTAAAAATACAAAAAAATGTATTTGTTTCTCACCTACTCTAGCATGTGTCGATCAAGTAGATACCTGTATTGGGGGAGCACATGCATAGGTGTCGCAGTAGTACAAAACTCATCCCTCCACCTACAAAATAAATATATTATAAGTTTGTATAATTATTTATTTATGCATATATGTGTCTATATATGTTAAAATTAAAAATGAATACATACGCATGCCTAAGGCAACTGTGGCAATGCACCATCATGTGGGTTTAAATGTAAACGCAAAGGTGCTATAAAGGGAAATCTTTCTCAAGCCCACAACTGTAATAAAATGAGAGGACCTGATACATCATGTGCATCAATATGAGATGCTCGACACATCTCTCGATATAGCCAAGCTAAATAAGCACTACCCCAACTATAAGTACCAGTCACTCTAAAATCTTCAAGTAGTGGCAAAAACATTAGATGCACCCTATTGTTTGATTTAACAGCTAAAAGAAAACCTCCAATCAACTGTAACATGAATGTCCAAGCATACCGATGCACAGCCTCCACATCAGCATCAGGTTCTAATAAAGAAAAATGCTCTGACAACCAACTCAATCCAGATATGTATGTGTCTTCAGGTACTACTCCTAACAATGTATAACATAACTCTCTCCAATCCAAACATGTGCTACCACTAACTGAAACACCATCGATCGGTAAGCAAAAAATAATGCTAACATCCTGATGTGTAATGGTACATTCTCCTTGAGGTACATGGAAAGTGTGGGTCTCAGGGCGCCATCTCTCTATAAGTGTTGTAATAAGATGTCATTCCAATGAAATGAAACCTAATTTGGCAACACCATAGAAACCAGCTTTCTACATATATGGAATAATGTGCGCATCTAAAACACGATACAAACTGGCTTCACGAAGACGACAATGAAGCTTTCTAGTCTCAGTTCCTGCCCATATGAGTGAAGAACAATGTTTTTCTTAATTGTATAACACCGAATAATCTAGAGGTCCTGGATCCATGATGATGTAGTCCCTGCATCATAAAAATAATTTTATTAAATTATTACATCATATTGAAATGACATTATTGAAAATATATCAATAATTTTTTAGTGTTATAAATAAAATTCAACATAATAGTAAATTTTTATTTAAAATTTACAATCTTATTGAGTTGGTATTTTAGAAGATTGCCCTCTCTTAGGACATTTATGACAATTGTGACCCTCTTGTTGCAAAATCTACTCTAAACTTTGGCACTTGGTTCTCTCCAATCCATTTTGTTCCTAATTCTTGATGACCTTGGTCTTCCTCTATCACGTAATAGAATTGGATTAGGATGAGCAATCGGAAAATTAGGAATAGGCCAATAAGCTTGGTGTGGAATAGGATTGAATTTTGGTGCATAACAACAAAAATAAACATCCATCCTATAATGTTTATCAACAAATTGCCAACTATCAATCCTTGCACATGCACTTATAGCTAGCACATGTAAACATGGATACCAAATGATTCCCATTCTATGCGTATTCCTTCTTTCAACTTTACAACTTGTATATTATTTCCTTTATCCATATGAAACCCATGAGGAGCAGTTGTCACTTCAAATATCTCATCTAGACAATGAAAGCTTGTGACAGTGTGTCCACTAGCCCTTGCCTAATACTTTGTTATTTTGTTAATGGCATAAGAAGTGTATACATCTCCATTTGCAATTCAACTTTGTATTTCTACTCTGTGACGCCCCAAAACTGGGGGTCCGTTGACAACCCGTCAACCCACGGAATATTCGTGGATGTCGAGTAACCCAACACCACTCATGAAAATCGGGCAAAGTCTCCTTTGTACAGGGAGCTCTACCCAAGGTACATAACCTATCCCAACAATCTACAATGACCACACAGGGTCCATATGCGAGTAAAACAATGGCCACTTGGGCCCCTGCATTAATACCCACAAAATACATCAACTATATACAATAGTTCAAGAGTTAATAAATTACTATTTACCAAACATATATCAAAATTTAGAGTTTTAATACATGTTATACAAAATGAATACCCAAAGCCACAACCCGGCTTTCTTCTATACCGCCTGGGTAAGAAATCGTCTCGTGCACACTTCCCCTCAGACTGCCAGTGATCCTCGATGTGGTGAGCAAAGCCCGCAGTGACAATTTCCTACATAGGTTACTCCCCACCTAAGTGCACATGCTATGGCAAACAATCACATCCAAGCAATTACATGAACTCATCAATGTCTACATGACCAATCCCATGTCCCGAGTCCTCACCGACTTCACATATACTAAGCCGAATGCTTAGTAAAATATCCAGTTTTCAAAACAAAAGCTTTGTTCTCGAAGACTCACTATCAATTTCTCAGAATACATCGACTACCTCCGAGGTGATTTGTCGGATATTTCTTCAAATACCATGGTCCTCATCCAAGTGACCATTGGACAACTCTGCTAGTACCTTCAAAATCTTTCTGAAATTCCTTTCACAAACATTTTCGCTTTTCTTCAATTTCATGTCATGCACTCACACCTAATATTCTAGGTTGCCCTTAAAGGCATATGGAATGCATTATGCCAATTTCCAAAATAGTCATGCTAATATATAAAACATATATATATTAACATAATTAAATCACATAAATCACAGCATGCAAATTCACCATCAATAACAACAAAATTAGCTCACATTGGCTAATTAACAAACACAAACAATTCATTTTGAATCACTTAAACACATAAAAATTCACACCAAAAATCACACAACTATTCATGTGAACGTTGAAACCCCGAGTCAAGTAATCGCCTCACGGCCACCAAATTGGGATTTTCTCTCCACTCTGCTCAAAGGTTTTGAGATCTCCAATTTACTTCGCTAAAACCAAGCCTCGAATATCCCCTAATCCATAAAACATGGCTCTTAGCCAAAGAATATCACAAGTAGGAAAATATCCCTACCTCTTGGAGTTGTCGAAACTCCACCAAATCGTCCACGTGCCAGAGCCCTCGCGCTTTAGGATCGACTTTGCTTCGTCTGCCGAGAACCGACTATCCGAATCCGGGCCAGAAATCTAGAGAGAATATTCCTTCTCTCTCTAAAAATCACAAAACCCTCACTACTGCACGTTATTTCCAGCCACTGCACGTTTTGGTGTTTTGTTAAAGAAGATCACTATTCTTCTTTTGTCTTTATTCTCATTAACATTCCAATTAATTCCATCTATGTCCCTTTTTTCTTGATTTTCGACACTTGGCACAATCTAGGCCATTCATTTCATCCTCTCACTAATCACGCAGAATACGTGTCACACGTAAAGAGCATGTAATAAGTGACTTTGTCACATCACATGTCTCTCAAACTCGCTTTACTGGCACCCGACATCTGCGCCTAAAAAACGTGAAATTCTCGACCGTTCCCGTAATTCAACGAATTCACGTGGTAGCTTAGATTTCGAGACAATTCCAACGACGTCTGCTTCAAGCATTATCCGATATCTAGAAAAATTTCGGGTTTTGACCGAAATTACCGTTTTGCCATTTTTTCAAAAATTGGAATTTTCTCGGGTCTTACATTCTCCCTTCCTTAAAAAGAATTTCGTCCCGAAATTCTGGACAATCACAACAAATCACATGCATATGCAACGTGCGCTATACCATGCATGTAAACTAGCCATTTAAGTATTAAACGACTAAACCGCGTACCTTCATCCCTAAACAAGAAGGGATAGGTGGGCCCACATCGTCCTCGCCTCCCGCGCTGACTCCTCCACCCACGCGGTCGCCATGATCTCCCTCACTAAAATTTCACCGGCCTCAAGGCCTTCAGAAAACCCTGATCTCTACTTATCCATAATGCACACCTAGTCCGTCCCCAAGGTGTCATCTCGGTGTCAACCTTAATCTCTCCCAATCCAATTAATACGAAATGGATCTAGAGGTACTGGAGCATGGAGATGTGGAATAATTGTGGACACTGGCTACGCCGGACTCAGAATCCAACCCACGCTTACAAAGGCCTACCCTCTCGAGTATCTCGAAGGGCCCAATAAACCTCGGCGATAGCTTCCCTTGCTTGCCGAACCTGACCACTCCTCTCTTAGGCATCACCTTCAAGAAGACGTGATCTCCAACCTCGAACTCTAAGGGTCGACGTCATACATCAAAGATACCTTCTATCGGCGCATGAGCCTCGATAAGACGCCGTCGTATCAAGCTCACCTTCCTGAGGTGCCTCTAATCGCATCAAGACCGTTGATGTATTCTCTTCCACCTCTAGCCCAACATAACGATGATCTACATTACCTCCCATACAACGCCATAAGGGTGCCATCCGTATACTCGCCGACAACCGTCGTCAGCGAATTCCACTTAAAAAGGGGTGCTCTTCCGATCTACCCTTATGATCCAGGACGCATGCTCATAGATGTCCTCTAACACCCGTATAATCTTCAGACCGACCATCCGCTCTGTGGGTGGAAGTTGTACTCATGGTCGGGCCGCGGTGTGCCCATAAAATTCTGGAAACTCTTCCAAAAGTGCATCGTAAACCTCGGCCCTCATCCAACACTATGGATACCGGGTAATCTATGTACCGATCATCTCCTCGACGAACAACCGGAAGAATCTCTCCACGTAGCGTCATTCTGCACGGCTTAAAACAGCCGACTTCGCGGAGCCGGTCCACTATCACCCATACCGCATCATTGCCCTCATGTGTCCTGCGGCAAAGGGTCACAAAATCCATCGTGACGTGCTCCCACTTCCACTCAGTCACCTCCAATGGCTAAAGTAGCCCTGCTGGCTTCTAGTGTTCAACCTTAACTTGCTGACACGTGAGACATCGTCAAACAAAGTCCCCTACGTGTCTCTTCATCCCGCTCCAGTAGTACTGGCGACGAAGATCCTGGTACATCTTTGTGCCACCTGGATGCACGAAAAATCGAGAGCAATGAAACTCCCTGAGAATCTCCTCTCTCAAATCGGTCAACTGGGGAACCACTACCCGTCCCTTATATCGAAGACTACCATCTGTGTGGACGGTCCAGCACTCGTCACCTGTACTTGATTGTACCCGATCCTTGATGGACACTATCTCCGCATCCTGCCCTTGGGACTCGATCACTCTACTCAATAGAGACGGTGTAGCTACTAAACTCCCAATGCACTCGAGCCCGATCACTCGTGATCGTGTTCAAACTCGGGTCCCATAGTCTCGAGCATCCACCATTCCCAGGAAGCTATACTAGCCAATGCTCCCCGTAACTTCCGACTGAGTGCATCAACCACCACATTTGCCTTACTAGGATGGTAATGAAAAGTGAAGTCATAATCCTCTAGGAACTCCATCCATCCAAGGCGCCTCATGTCGAGGTCCCTACAAGTGAAAATATACTCGCACTTTTATATCCGAGTACACCCCCGAACTCCTCACTATATAGCAGTGGCTAAATCTTCAAGGCGAAGACTATGGTCAAGAACTCCATGTCACAGATGGGGTACTCGCTTCATGATTCTTCAACTAAAGGGAACCATAGTTACCACCCTCCCAAACTCCGTATCAAACACATCCCACCGCCCTGGGCATCACAATACACTATGTACCCCCCGTCCCGGTCCGGACTATCAAGATAAGAGGCAGTAAGCCCCTCTTCAACTCCCCCCGGAATGCCTCCTCGCATCGGTCATCATCCCAATCAAACTCGACCTCCTTCCGGTCAATCTCGCTATAGGTGTCGCGACTCAGAGAAATCCTCAATGAATCTCCGTAGTACCCAAATTAATCCTTAAGAACCGCGCATTCGAAGATCGACTCCTCGCCTCCTAACTCATCACAAATTTCGACCTTCTCGGGTCCACTGACACTTCGATGTTGACACCACGTGTCCTTAAAAATCTCACCTCGCAGTTTGCACCGCACTTACCGAACTTAGCGCATACCTGATGGCTGCCCTCAATAACCGTACAATCCTCAACGATACTTACGCTCCACTGACCGAGTAGCTTCAAAATGTCATCCACGAAGACTAATACAACTAATCTTATATGTATCGAACACCCTATTCATGAGGTCCATGAATGCTGCTGGCGCATTCATCAATCCAAAGGGCATCACTGTAAACTCAAAGTGTCCATATCAAGGCCCCGAACGCTCATCTAGGATATCCGTCTCCCTAACCCTCACACCCCGATGGTAACCAAAGGCGGCTGTCTATCTCGAATAGACCCATGCCCTCTCACCGGGTCAAACAAATCCATCAACCCTGCACGGGCACCGATTCTGGGACCGCGGAACCCCTGCTCAACCGGTCGCAAGAGTCAAAGCACGCCAAAGGGTCTTGTCCTTCTTCTTCAGAAACGTAACCAGTGTCGCCCCATGGTATGCGGCCTAAACGAACCCCTTAATTCAAGAGTCTAATGACCTGTCTTCGTAACTCAATCGCGCCATCCTACGCAGAGTCATGTAGATTTGGGCTAAGTACTGTGGTGTAACTCGACACTAAAGTCTACAACCCTACGGAGGGCAACCTTAGCTCATCTAGAAAACGCCCTCATTCTCGCAAACTACTTAAGGTGATCTAAGTCCGGTCTCACCTCGTCCTCTAGTGGTAAGGCTCGCATTAACCTCGCTAATCGCCCTAACACTGGACTGCACAATCGTCCGGGGCAAAATATGATGTTGGTCTCGAAATACAACACGAGTAATTATCCCGCGTGTGTTTAACCTCCCACGCTCACAATCGATAACGACTCAAGTCGTCGCCCAATCCATCCCCAGGATGACATCGAACTCTGACATGTCCATGATCCTCAAGTCCACTGTGAGTAGAGTCCCCGAGATCTCTAACTCGCAACCACGACATATCATTCCTATTCTCGCCCTAATCCCTAGGGGACAACTCACATACAAGGGCTCCTCCAAGGCCTCAACCTCTAAGCCCAACTCTATCACAACTGATGCAAAGAATGAATCAATGCGGGCACCTGCACTGAATAACACTCATGCCCATAAAGCAGATAGCAAAAAACGCACTGCATGACTAGCCGATCCGTTGACCTCACTCTGGGTGTGATGGCGTAGACAAGCCCCTGAACCCCTGACGTCCCTACATGTGGGCCTCGTCCTCTACCTTAGCCCATAACCTCGGCCTCCCGGCCTTCGTAACGAGAGGTGCCCCGCGGTGTACCCCTAAGACTGAACCGCTCGCTCAGACCGGGCCGCGGAAGGAATATATTGTATCCTCTCCGTCTATTGCCGATTGGATCATGTCCCAAACCCCGATCCCCGTTCGGGGTAACTTTCATACGTCCGAAGCCGGGTAATGGTAAGACACCATCTACTTCAGCTACCAAAGAACTCCCGATTCGCCCCTCGTCTGATGGTCGCGACTGAACCCACGTGGTAACTGTGGCCCCGTCCCGGTCCCGACCTCGGATCCCTATCTCTGTGGCCGTAACCTCTTCATATGTCTCGCTATCGGGCAATGGTAGCACACCATCTCGCCCACCGACCAAAGAACCTCGATTCGTCCCTCGACCAGATGGCCGCGACCCTGGAACCCACGTGAACTAGAAGCCCCGCCCCGGCCCCGCCGTCCCGAAACTCGTGAAGTAGAAGTCTTCGCTCTTCCCGAACCGGAAGAAGGTCGATCCTCCTCTTTCAATGGCATCCGCAGCCGATACCCCGTGCATTCTTCTACGTTAGGGTCAGTCCCAAACCACGGGAGTCCATGTCCTATAGGCAAAGTCCTACAATCCTGCCATGAATGGACAACTTTAGCCCATTCTCGAATCTCCTGACCTTGGCCATGTCCGGTACACGTAGTCATCAAGAAACAAAGAAGGCTCAGGAATCTAGCCAATGCATCCATCACAAATATCGTCCCCTCGTCAATTTAGAACTCCGAGCCTTCGCGTGACAAGTAGTATCTGAAAACACTCTACCCAGAACACCTCCCGAACTCGCCCCATGTCATTGCCTCTAGGTCTCTAGAGGTCTTTGCCTAGCCTCCACCATACTGTCTTCACCTCAAATTCTCGAACATCACGCCTAGTCTAATCCCTACGTGCCGACGTGGTCTCATAGCCTCCAACACTTTCTCAATCAAGATTTAACCAATGGTCCGCCACCATCTGATCTCTCCCGTGGAATGCTCTGAGGATGATGTGCCCCGAACCTCCTGAAGCCACCTGACCTCCCGGCTACTCCGCTGCACTAGCCTCATGCACAAGCAGCCCGCACACCTACAACCTCAACAAAGGCCCCGTTGTCAACACAGTGGTGCCCGACCGCACTGGACGACCTCTACGCCCTTGCCCCCTCGACTAGCCATCTACATCAAATGGCAAGTTAGCCTCCTAATGCAAAAGATTCATGTAAACACAAATTTCCGAGACACTATTCATATACAGTAGTTAATACATATTAGGTTCATGCATTCCTAGGTAATGCAAGACAATAATTCCACATTAAATCATTTTTAACAACAAAAATTTTCTTTTAGAAAATTTTATTTTATTTTATTTTACTTATTTATTTATTTATTTATTTTTTAAAACCTCGTGAACATTGCTCATCAGTTGTTCGTGGAACAAAGGTCCCAAACAATGACCTGCATCAAAGGCACTAAGTCAAATCGGGGTTAGGTGCACCCGTGCACACCCTAGTCCAAATTCCTCGTCAGCCACGCGCACCACGCCCAAGCCTACACCAGCCGGTCGTGGTCAGGTCGCAGCCTGTGGCCTACCGTGTGTCGCAGGCCCCGCTAGCCTGTTCGCAGCCTTATATCTCGACACACCCAAAGACTACGCGGCACGCCATGTCAGCAGGCGTGGGCACCGAGCTCAGATCGCACTCTCGGCCGTGACCTATATCCCGCCACAACGATCGCCTCCCGCAGCCACTATACAACACCAGAGCCGCGGATACGCCCCTTGCCAGCCGCGCCGCGATCGCTACCGGCCGCACGCCACGCCGCAGTCGGCCGGGACGGTGGGTTTCTAATGGTCGACGCGGGCTCGCTCTACGTGTCGCGGGCCAAGTCCCGCCTTATCGCGGCCCGGCATGTCAGTATGTCACGATACAATTTCCATTGTATCAGGACCCAACCGGAACCGCACAGCGCCCATCCCAGCCTCGCAACTTCTCTTTTTTTTTTTTTCACTCACAATTTTTTTCATTCCCGCATCGGGAAAACCAAAAATATTTTTTTTCATTTTCCAGTAAACCAAATAAATTTATTCAAATTTATTAAAATTTACTAAATTTTATTTTTTTTATTTTTTTTTCCAGTTTTACACACTGTAAAACCTTAGAAAAGAATTTCTTCACATAATTTTTTTTTTCATTTAATTATGGACTATTTGCCCAAAATTTCTCAAACAACTTTGTTCTCACACTAAACCCTAGTGTTCAACATTTTTTTTCTTATGTGCTATTCACCAAGGACACAAATCACACAATTCACACACAAATCATACACAACAATTCATGTTCACACATCCAAACACACAACACAATGCATGCAGTGTTCTAATCCTGTCCCGTGACTGCCCAGGTAATCACATACCTAAACTCTACCATCGAGCCACACCAAATTGTGGTGTTCAACTTACCGACCTCACGGCCTGGGCCCAAGTCCCCAAGCCCTAGGTATTTCAGATACCTAAGCCCGATACCACCGTGAAGTTGGTATCAGACTAAACTTATGGATTACCCAAACCCGAAATCTCTAGGTAATTTGCTTACCTGCTTTGATATTAAAGTTGTGACGCCCCAAATCGGGGTCCGCTTGACAACCCGTCAACTCACATAATAGCTCAGGATGTGCCTGACAACCCTGACACCACTCATGAAAATCGCGTAGTCTCCTCAGATTTTAGCTCTACCTGCAAGACATAACTCCGTCCCAACAATCTACAATGACCACACAAAGTCCACATGCGAGTAAAACAATGGCCACTACCCTACATTAATACTACAAAATACATCAACTATATACAATAAAGTTCAAGAGTTAATAAATTACTCTTTACCAAACATATATCAAAATTCTGTATTTTAATAGTATGTTATACAAAATGAATACCCAAAGCCACAACCTGGATTTATAATGGCTACCAGTGAGCATCACCCTCGCGGCACACTTGCACCCGGGAATAAATGATCCGATTGCAGGAGCAAAGCCCAAGAGGACAATTCTCCTACATGGGTTACTCCCCACCTAAGTGCACATGTCATGGAAAACAATCACATCCAAGCAATTACATGAACCTACTCGAATGTCTACATGACCAATCCCATGTCCCGAGTCCTCACCGACTCCCTCACATATGCCTAAGTCGAATGCGAGTAAAATATCCAGCCGTCTCTTTGTTCGAAACTCACTACCGAATTTCAGAAATACATCGGACTACCCTCCGAGGCGAACTCGTTGGATATTTCTCCGAAATGGGGCCATGGTCCTCATCCGAAGTGATCTATCGACAACTCTCCAAGCGCAATTCTTCGTAGTAAATCTTCCTTGAAATCTTTCACAAACATTTCGTTTTCTTTCAATTTCATGTCATGCACTCACAACTAATATTCCCAGTTACCTCAAAGGCATATGAAATGCATTATGCCAATTCCAAAATAGTCATACTAATATATAAAACATGTATATATATTAACATAATTAAACCACATAAATCATGTTATGCAAATTCACCATCAATAACACCAAAATTAGCTCACACTTCGCTAATTAACAAACACAAAGAATTCATTTTGAATCACTTAAACATGCACCACACAAAAATCACACAACTATTCACGTGAACAAAGGAAACCCCCTCTAGCTACAATGCTCACGCCACCAAATTTGGGATTTTCTCCACTCCGCTCCAAAGGTTTTGATACCGACCTTACGCTAAACCAAGCCTCGTATCCATAACCATAAACATGGCTCTACTAAAGAATATCACGTAGAAAAAATATCCCTACCTCTAGAGTCATTTAAACCCACCAAATCGGTGTCCATGCGTAGCCCTCACTGCGTAGATCGACTTTGCTTCTTGCTTCGTCGAGAACCGACGGTCCGAACGGCCACAAATCTAGAGAGAAGGAGCTCCTTCTCTCTCTAAAAATCACAAAACCCTCACTACTGCACGTTATTTCCAGCCACTGCACGTTTTGGTGTTTTGGAGAAGAAGACCACTATTCTTCTTTTGTCTTTATTCTCATTAACATCTACTAATTCCATCTATGTCCCTCTTTCTTGATTTTCGACACTCAAGACACCCAGGGTCATTCATCCTATCCTCTCACTAATCATACAACATGCTGCCACATGAAGACATGTAATAGTGACTTTTGTCACATCACATGCCTCAAACCCGTTTTCTTTTAAAGTACCCGACACTCGCGCTCAAAACGCTAAATTCGACCGTCTCGTAATTCAACGAAATTGACGCGATAGTTTGGGGATTTCGCGAGACGATTCCAACGATGAAGTCTGCTTGGCCATCCGAGATCTAGAAAATTTGGTTTTGACCGAACATCATGCACTTTTCCAAAATTGGAATTTCTCTAGTCTTATGCTTGATGAGTTTCAAAATAAGAAACACAATGATAAAAATTTAATCGAACAAGAGCAGTGATAGGTAACATCGTAGCCTCCTTAAGCACTCCATTTATGCATTCAGTAATATTTGTGGTCGTCCACCCATATCGATATCCTCCATCATGTGCCAAAGTCCATTTAGAGAGGTAATCTTGTGACCAAGCTGCAAGAATTTCAGAAAATATATATGTTTTGGTGCCTTTTGGTGATAAAAATTTTGAGAAATATTTTTGCAGCAATATATACATATAGCAGCTTGTCTATGGCAATTCTCTCTTTAATCCCAATGGGAGTCATCCTCCAAATTCTCGTGAAATTCACCTTTGTCTCTGCCATATGAGATATTAGTGAAGGAACAAATGCTACAAGAGATGTATGCATTCAGTTGTTGTCCATGCCAATTAGGCAGACATAGGTTTGCTTGCCAGTTTTGGTCTAATTTCACCTAAATGATGGTATAATGATGGATGGGAAGGATTTTTAAATCTCTAATATGAAAATGAAGTTCCAATTATTTAAACAGGGAAAACATCTTTTGTTAGATGGGGTAATAGTTTTTTTTTTCTTGGGTTTGTTTGTTCTGAATCTGGAACAAAACTTGTTGCATTTATGCATCCATCATCTATTTTGCTTCTAGGCGTGTATATTTTCCCTATATTTGAGTTGTAATAATATCAAAATCTCATTGACATCTCTTTTAATGCTATAAAATCTATTAGGATGTGATATTCTTGGAGATATTTGAATATTGAAAACTAAGCCAATATAAAGTATCCTCAAAGCCAATCTAAGGAACTGAACCTCATTTTCCTAAGGAAAAGGGGGCTGCAGGGCAATCCCCAACTGGGATTGACTCTTAACCTTCAAGTCCAGAAAGATCATTTAACTTTAGACAAAGAGAATAACTCAGAATTCCTTTTCCTTGATTCATTCATTGGAGACAAAGACATAGGTCTCTTCCAACATGTGCAACCTTTTTTCTTTTTGGGAGCACAAAACGAAAAGGGTGGAAGCAAATTTTGGTTCTTCCCACAACTTTTATCCACATATCATGCTATAGTTTTGAAAGAAGAAGTATGAAGCAATATTGATCTTCCAAAAGATATAATTGTTTTTGTTGAAATGAACAAGACAACTGTCCTCAAATTTTTTTGTTTTTTTTGTGTTTGGGTGATGCAGGTTGGTGGATGGACTCAAATTTATGGTAATATCCTCTCATTTTCCACCATTAGAGGTGCTTCTAATGAGGCCCTTTTCTCACAAACTGAGAGATCACTAGTGTTGTTCAAGTCGCTGAAGCCAAGGTTTCTACCAGAATTTTCTGATACAAAATGGTCAGTTTACTAGTAACTAGGCTGAGGTTGTAAGTAAATGTATGGCCAAAGAAAAAAAAGGGAAAAAATGATTGTAAGGACAGATAACATATCTAAATGGTGTTTTCCCCATTCCAGGATATGTATTCACTGCCTATTTTGACTAGTCGATATTTTAAGGACAGATAACATATCTAAATGGTGTTTTCCTCTAGGATGTAGCTCAACAATACTGGCCTCCGGCATTGAACCAGACATCCCAAGTCTGAGCCTCCCTAGCATTTAATTGGTGTAGGGTAGGTTAAACCTATTACCTCCCTGTTGGGTGGATTCCCTGTTAGCATTTAGAGAGAGGGATGTTCTGTGTTCTTGTCCATTTTGTAGATTGGTTGGGTCTTGCTAAAGGAGGGCAGTAAGTTCTTGTGTCTTATGTCTTTTGGTTGTGCCTTTTGACCCCTGTTGTAGGCAACTTGTGACGCCCCAAAACCCGGGGATCCCCGTTGACAATCCGTCAACCCGTGGAATTTCTATGGACTTCGGGTAACCCGATACCACACTGTTGTGTCCCATTTATTGGGATCTATATTTTCACAAAAATCAGACAGAGTCTCTTTTGTTCGAAGTGTTCTACCCAATATACAACCTGTATAGCAATATATCCATGACCCATCCAGGGTCTCAACAGAAGTAGTAATGATCACACAGGGTCCATCTGTCCATACACAATATACAACTATACCACAATAGTCCATAAGAGTTTATTACAACACTCTTATATAGAACATATATTAAAACTAGCTTGTTCTAATATATTTTACAAAAGTAAGAACCAAAGCTATGACCCGGCTTTCTTCACAATGGCGGCCTCGAGTGAGTGTCGTCTCCCTGCACATTTCTTGTACCTGAAAGGGGGTCCCACGATGGGGTGAGCAATGCCCAGTGGAGTAAACTCCTACAGAGGCTATTCCCCACCTAAGTGCACATGCAATGGTCATGTCACAAAAAAAAAACACATTCCAATCAAGATTATGCAAACCTAGAATGGAATTCTACATGCCATGAATGAGATGCGACTCACCATGTACCGAGTCTTCACGGAAGCTCATGAAACTGAGTCCCGACCAACTCCTATCCTGCAATCTCGAGATCCCATGCGTGATAAAATCCGCCATTCTTAGTTACATCCAATGATCATTTTACAAAACAAATTTCATTTGTTTTCAAACCAAAAGCTTTTTGGATGTTCACCTCAATGATCATTTATTTTCAAAAATCTATGTGTCTTTTATGGGTGGCGAATTTTCCGAGGTCCCATCGCAGGCTTAACGAACCTTCCCACACTTTTACGGACTTTCACCGATTAATCCATATGTGTAACCAAAAATATAACGGAGCTTTCACCATAAACGTAATTTCATTTTCCATTTTCAAACCATGCGACTCAATTTGGACGTTGTCCCATTTTCCAAGCCCGCACAATAAACACCAAACGCAGTGTTAATTTACAACTATGCAAAACTATGCAACCGTAGGTTATCGACGCCGTCCAAGGTACTGAAGTCCACCACCGATTCACACAAGAATGGTGAATGACAACAACCATGCACACACCCATCATGCGATGTTCCTGCATATGAAAATGCAATGGTTTTCATTCTCACATATTCAAGCAAAACATACACATTCTACTCAAATGTCTACATGTCAAAAATGAGAGAATGTGACTCACCGTCCCATGTCCCAAGCTCCCATCGATCTCTCACACATGCATATGCCAAGAGTGAAACCGTCATTTATGCTCTTCATCAATGACTATTTTTCCAAAACAAAGATTTTTGTTTTATAAATCAAAATTCATTGACAAACTCGACATTCACTCTGTTTCTACTAAGTCCCAGGTTTTTGTGGGTGAAGAATTCTGGGTCCCACCCATCGCTTCTCGTGACGCCTTCCGCACTTCGCTAACTTTCACGCTTAGATTATTATGTTCAACCAAGAATACCGGTTTTCAGCTGAGGGTATCTATCACTTGCTATACCCACACACGATTTATTTCTTCATTTTTCTTTATGGCAAACTGGGTGAGGGTTCTACCGACGTTGTCCCATTTTTAATGGTCCCACTATCAACACCAAACATGGGTTGTTGATCTCTACTATGCACTCACACCCATGTCATGCGTATGTCCCTTGCATATGCAATGCAAAAATTAATGTACATGTTATTCATGTTATATGTATAATGAACACTACATAGAACAATATAATCATGTACTTTATGCCAAGTACCATGGATAATTATATCGAAGCATATATCTTATGATCCATTCATGTTAACATATGGGTCACATCAATATATCCAACACTCCATACATCATATCATGCTCATTCATAGTATCGTTCTTTTTTCTTCCTAACATACACAAGCAAAATAAGTAATGTCATCACTATATATAATATCCATCTCACAAACCAACATGCCAGAAAAGACACATTGACACCCCAAACACTATTTTATTTCGGGCAATGACACTTGATCCTCAAGACTCAGTCGCGGGCATAGATGCCCCACAAAAAAATCTCCACACAACAAGCCATCATAGCCCATGTAATAGTTCCGAACTTAGTCTGTAAACTAGTCCCCTGAAGGTCTCAAAACTGACACAAACCATTAAACAACCTAAGTAGCAGTTTTAAACGGACCATAACTTTGAGTTATAGAGGTCCCACATTTGGGCATATTCAAATGTAACATCAATTTCTATATAGAGCTACTTTGAAGGATACTAGTCCATCCATCTTTTCCTCACTGTAAAAAACTCAGTCCATCCAAGATCAGTGTCCCTTCAAATATACAAACATCGAGAATATCCCAGTACCGATTTGATGAATTTGGAAACGCAGATGTCTGATTTAAGATTCAAAAAATCTTAATATCAATCTGATATATACAATTCAAAGAAGCACTGAAACTAATCCAGTCATCCATGATCTGAGTCAATCATACCAAAATTTCGATATCCATGATATCAATAATGCAATTCAATAATACTGAGATTATCTTAATAACAGCTCTTTAAGAGCAATCAAACAGCTCTGAAAGAATCAACAAATGTCTGATGAGTACGGAAAATAATAAATCAGCAGAATAACTTCACCTCCGGAGCATAAGAAGAAAAATTCCGTAAGTCTCATTATTTCCAACATCTGGGCCAATTTTCCCGCCACAATCTCGGCAATTTTAACCGGCATTTATCGGTCGAGGAACACCTTCGCGAACACATTTAATTTTGAACATCCGGCGGAACCCAGATCCGGCGAGAGAAAGTCTCGATTATTCTTCCTTCACACTTATCAATCCAACGTTCCCCACGCACTATCGAACTTTGTTCGGCTGAAGTTGGTGCCGCGCTATGGGGTCGGCGGGTCATACTGGTTTGGTCCATCAATAACATCCGCTCGCTCTGCTTCTTCCCAACATCCCGAGTTGGCTCGCCAATGTTCGAACGATTTAATCAATTTTTGATCCAAATATCCTCCAATCCAATGATTCATAAAAATCTCGCTCCTGAGTCACTAGACGCCATAATTCCCGAAAAATCATGAAAAAATCCGACTGTCTCAGAATTTGACGAAAATTTTCTAGGTAACTAGATTTCGCGAGAGGAATCTAACGGTGAAATCCGTTTCGTCATCCAATATCTAGAAAAAATTTTAGGCTTTCCTGAACCATTTCGATAATTTTACTATTTTTTGCCATTTTTCAAAAAAATAATTTTTTTTTTCCGGGTTTTACACAACTTGTATACTTTGTTGTGCTCTTTTTGGCACATATTATAAATTTTGTTTCATTATACTAGTAAGAAGTTGGAGAAAGATTCTATAGTTGCACAGATGAGTGAACTGAAAAGGATTTTGTATGGGGAGGTTTAAGGACTCAATCAATCTGGAGGAGGATTAGTGGGGGATGTTCCAAGTATTTCCCCCAGGCTGCTTCCTTGATGCTTTATGGATAATGTTTTTCCTTCAAATATGGATACCAATGGCCAATTTGTTGTCTTTACTGCCAGTTCACTGCTGCACTTGAAAATTATTTGTTTTCCCCAAAATTTTCACATCTGTTACGGTCCTGGGGTTCTAATTTTTTAAAAAGCTGTTAAAATTGTATCTCTCATTATGAAAATTTATTTTCACAAAGTCACAATATAAAGTACTTCCTTTTCAGTATAACCTATAGCCAAGATCAGCATTTGACCGTGGCTATAGAGAACCCTATAGCCAGGGTCAGCGTTTGATCGCGTCGAGAGGAATCAGGAGCAGCTGTGGCTGGCTTGATCTGGCTATAGAGAACCCGCAGCTGCCGTGGTCAACATTTGACCGCAAATCATGAGTACTGATTTATGAAACCGTGGCTATAGACTATCATATAGCCAAGGTCAACACAAAACCGTGGCTATAGAATATCCTATAGCTAGGGTCAGCATCTGCCCATAGTCATAGATCTTGAACTATAGTCATACATTTGGACTTGGCCGTGTCCATAGCATTTATTCACACCACTTATGACAATACTATGCCTTGTATGTTATTTTTAGCCAGGGGGTCAGTGACCACAGCTATATGCTTTTCTTCTTGTAGTGTACAAATTTTCTGTTACCAAATATAATTTAAATAATGTTCTATTATGATAAAACAAAATCATAGTAAAATAAAATGAACTGGAGTTTGAGAATTTTAATAAAAGTTAAATAAGAAGTTTAGTTGATTTTTTATGGGTAAAATAAAGAAAATTTAAATTAAAAATATGTAGAAAAAAAAAAGAATAAGCAATTTATATGAAGTTTCACAAATCACTACATACTCAAATCACTACATCTCCTTTATTTCTAGTTCCAAGATTTTATTTCCTTGGACTCGATTGAAATAATAAAAAATAATTGATTGTCAAATATGATTAATGTAAAATAAACTATTTTTGTTTCATTGTACCAATATAATTTAATTATATTTCTTGAATGAAAATGAAGAAAATTCAAGCATCTCAACCCTTTTTGCTTTTGAAATAATTCCCTTCTTTCGTTGGTATAAACAACAAACTCAAATTAATCATACTTATGATGTCTTTTAGTAATTCTTCAAGTTCAAAACATCAAATTCAGAATGAAGAAAAAGCCCAAACAGTAGCTTTGATCATGAGTCCTTCATTTCCAGCTCTTCAACTCTCTCCCAACTTCCAAGTGTACGTATGCATTGTCTAATCACCACATTTGATTCCTCCTCCATTTCCAGCTCCATTTAATCTCCATTTCTCACCCAACTCTTCCCAAAAAACAATATAGAAAGATGATGAACATCATTAAAATTTATGAAAAGATTTTAACAATTCGAAATGAGAATGCATGCCCACTCTCACCATTAAAGAGGTCATCTTCAGAGTATAAGTTCTTATCCTTAACATATATATATATGCTATCGAAAATAGATTCAAATGTGATATCATTAAAAATCCACATATCATACATTCTCAATAGAGAAAGCAATTAGATGAATAGATAATGTGAGGATTACAAGAGTTACAAAAGACGAGACTAAAAGTAAACTATAAAAGATACACATGTTAACGTGGAAAACCCTAGAATGGAAAAAATCATGATAAAGGAATTTCAAATTCAAATATAGGCATAAGATTGAAGTATTGCGACTATTAGTAGAAAAATTAATCCACAACCTATGAAAATTATAGGTATGTCAAAATTGAAATGTTCATACCACTTTAAAATTCAATTTTGTACTCTAATGGGATTAGTGGTGACCCCATCCCTTAATTGCAACCACAAATCTTACAAAAATTCTTACATGCCGTTTGTTATTTGGCTTTTTGTTGAAAGCTAAATAGCTTTTAGCATTCTACTATTTATTTTTTAACTTCTTTACGACTTATTTTGCTAAAATTTCTAAAATAAATTTAAATAGAAAATGTCAAAATATTTAACTTTTTCTTTTCAGAAAAAAGTCATATTCCAAAACAAAAAACACCACTCTTGTTCAACAAGAAAAAGAGCTATCAGCACTCACTATCCATTGTTTAATACTTAATATTATTACGTACTATTTAACATTAAGCCGAAAAGAAGTTATATTCAGCATTAAGTAAAAAAACCAAAAACCACCTTAATGTCACACCATAAACTTTTCAAACTGTTAAGAAAATTTGAATCATCCTAACTCTAATAACAATTATAAGTCCTGATAACAACATTTCCAATATATATTAGAGGTTTAAAAATAACGCTTCATCCCCAAAATGCGTTGTTTCTCAAGGTTTTTTTTCTTTTCTTTTTCTTCCTTTCTTTTCAGATTCTATACACAATAAGGGCAAAGAATTTGAGAAAATTATAATATTAAATTTTTTGTTAGAAAATCAATTAAATCAATGACATGATCATCCAACATTGAATTTTATACCAAAAGAATAAATTACAAACCTATGAATGGGTGTAACTAGAGCCTTCAGAAATCAACAAGAAAATATAATAGAATTTAAAATCTCTCTTACCTAATTATGGGATCGATGATGAATCTTTTCACCATCAAGATATATTTCTGGTATATGAGCGATTTTTTGCCAATCTTCCCTGGGGCCTGTGTTTGCATCTTTCAATCAATCAGACAATCTTCACTCTGCCAAGGTGAGTGAGTTTCGCAACCCATCTTCGATGTTAGCTTTAAAGTCGGGGCAATCTAAAATATCTAATTGATGTAGAGTATTAGAAGTTGTCCCATGAAGAAGCCACCTTGGTAAAGCCTTCAACCCTGGTAAATTAGAAAAGCGCAAAATTCTTAGGCTCTCAAAACTTTGAGTGTCTTCTTGCCCTTCTCCTTCTCCATCCATGAATTGATCAAGTTTTTCACAATCATCAATTAGCAGAACCTCTAACGCAGTAAGGAGTTTTATACTAGGTGACAAATAAATCAAACTTGGACAATTATGAATAGCTAACATTCGAAGTGCAATAAGGCTTTCCATCCTGTTAAATAAAAATTCCAAATTGAGACAATCAGATATTATTAATTCTTGAAGAGAATTCAAGCGTTTCGATCGGTTTTCCTTTTTGGATAAATCCCTTTGCTTTGTTGTTACATACAATGTCCTCAAATTGATCATACTCCCTATGCCTCTTGGTAATTCTTCAAGCTCAGAACATCCATCGAGGAACAAAGTTTGCAAATGATACAACTTGCAAATGGAATTAGGGAGTTTCTTTATCCTTTTATTCTTAGATATGTCCAAGACTCTTAGATGCTTTAGACTACCAATAGAATTAGGGAGGGCTTCAAAACTAGATTCCGAAAATTGCAAGATCCGTATGCACTTGAATCTCAAGGTGCATGCCCTAACAAATGAATTGCTACTAAAGCCCTTACATTTTCCATTTCCTGGTATTAAATGTCTGGTCATCATTGTTTAACTTCCTAAATAAATCTTAAAGCTTCATACTCTTTTTTCGCCAATGAGGTCAGAAAATGCACATGTTGAATCCACAGATGATTCTTTACTATGAAAACTTAGTGTGAAATATTCAGGTTGTGCAAAAAAGATGGCAAGATCATGTACAAGATCATGCATTTTAATCTCATAAAGTAGTCCTGAAATATTTTAACATCTTGAGAAAGATCTCGACATAGCTCATTAACATATGTCTCACCAATATCTTCCATTGTTGCATTTTTGACCTCATGATTGAATGCAAATGAGACCTTGCGCAATCCAATAGGTATCTAAGTCTTGATTAGTACTTTGTAAATTTTTGAAACACTGAACAAAGAGCTAAACATTTGTTTCATGATAAAGGCAAATCATAATAGCTCAATCTTTAGTGCAGCCATAATACCGTCCTGATTCTATTCTAATTTCTCAAATTTCGCCTCTGATAGGATACCTAATCACGTTCTGTCCTTCTTGGTATTAAGTAAGCTCCCAAGCTTCTCATACAGCAAGAGAAATTTCCACATTTCTGACAATCTGTTCCCAATTTTAAAAAGGCTTGGATACTGTTTATCTTCCATCTTTGAATGCACATTTCACAAATATAGACAAACAATCCTCCTTGAAAGATCTCTTTAATTTTGCATTGAAAGCTACCTATGATTGAAGCAACTGATTTCTTGCGTAGTTACAAGAATTCTTGCTTCACTGGCACTCGTCCATGAGCAAGTCCCTTCAGCTTTAACCTAATTTTCACGATCCTTCGTTCCACACATCATCCAAACCAGCAAGAATTTTTTGCCAAGTGTAATTCATTTCAAGACAAGTCTGCAATTGCCCACAGAGAAGTCACTGTAATTTCATCAGGTTTCTTTCCTTTAGATTTTCTTATGAGTTTTTCAACATCAAACTCCATTCTATTACACAAAACCTTACATTTAGCTGAGAAATAACCACTTACTCCCCAATATACACAAGTTTAGCTAGAGTTGCTCCTTGGTTTAGCCCCTAATCCCAACAATGGGAATCACGGAATGCCTCTCACTATCACTTGACTCGCAAGCCTAAAGCTGATAATATTTTCTTTCTTAATGTCTCTTCCAATAACATCGGAAGCTCGGACGAAGGAGTGGGTCATCTCCCTCTTGCTCAGCAAGATAGGCGTATTTGGAACAATTCGATGAGATTAAATTAGACTTATCAGCTGCATTTATCCAATCTCTCTCTAATCTTCTTCAATTTAAGACCCATCTGAGATTGAATGCAACTGACGAGATCGGACTTGAAAAGAAATCAAGTGGCACTTGGCTTTGAGTTCTATGAGCCACAATTACACTTGTATAAGGCCTCATTCAAACTCATCTGACAATATTCCCCAGCATCATAAAAGGCATCTTTGAGTCGTTCAATTCTGAGCTGATGGTTGGTGGCTTGCTTCCTTCAGCATCTGCAGGCACCGCGCGGATAGCAGAGAGAGGAAGTGGTCCCTGAGACTAAGCTCCTGGGATTTTAACACCCCAAGCAAGCCCAACTTCTTGGATGATGGCAGAACCCAACTTCCCCAAAACTCTGTCGGCTATGTCAAAAGCAAACGATTCAGCCATGTTGCAGTTGCAGAGAGAGAGAGAGAGAGAGAGAGAGAGAGAGAGAGAGAGAGAGAGAGAGAGAGAGAGAGAGAGAGAGAAGCAGCTGGGAATTGAATCGATCAAGAGCTAGCGATGGGCGATAAGTATAAGCAAGGGGGATGGCTGCTGTAATGTAATGGGGTGAATTGCCTGGGTCTAGGAATAAATGATTTGCAGTCAACGATCGATCCCCTCCAAAAGTCATTGGAGATGATGACTTTTATCCAGTAGATAATATCTACATCCAAGACTTACCCCGACATCGCATGTGAAACTTATCCCACGCCCAAAAAAGTAATGGAAGAGGGGGTGGAAAAAAAGTAACTGTTTCAAAGATTTTACAAAATATGATAATTTTTTAATACAAAAATTCATTTTCTGCAGCCAATTTTAAAAATCCAACTTATTATTGAATAAAAAAAATTATCTATTCACGTTTTAGAGGTTAAAGTGATAGTCAAATCGTAAGTTAAGTTAGATTAAAGCAGGATAACAAAAAATCATCAAACGATCCATCCGATCCAGTTTTAAAACATTGCTATTTGGAAAATAAAATTTAAAAATATAGCTTCTAAACCTTTCATATTTTAATTAAAATATAGTTTCAATTGATATTACCAAATTGAAACTAAAAGTGTTTATCTATGAAAAAAAAATTCATAAATTAAGAAATTTTTTTAAAAATGATGGATATAACAAATATTTTAAAATTATTATATTTTAAAAAAATGTGTGCTAATCGAAGCTTTATACATGAGTTCAGGCAGGTTGGGAATAGATTGCCTATTTGTTAAATATCAGGCCATTGCAGGTGGAATAAGTACGTCACGTTCCTGTCTATTTAGCATTCTTTAATTACATTAAAATAAATATATTTCATGAATAAATAAAATGTTATAATTTTTTTATTATTAAAACTTAAATTAATTTTAAGTATATAATTTTATCGATTCACATGTATTGATTAAAGATACAAATTTACTAAACCATAAACGACAGAACAATATCTAAGCTTCATAAGATAATAACCTGTGATAAACCCTAAAAATTTGATAATATAATAATTATAATATTTACGATTCAAATTCTTCACATATCGATTTCAATTACACTGATATTTCGACTAATTAAATCTGGCTTATTATTCAATCGCCTCAAACAAATAAAAATAATTAATAAAAAGCACGAAAAATCACTATATCATAATAAAATGCATGAGTAAATCAACGTCGAAATAAACGAAGATAACATAAAAAATAAGAAAATATCTAACTCTTTATGAAATAACTAAGAAATAAGTCAAAAATATCTGAAAATCTATTTAAGAAAGACCGGTATATGTTCAAGAAGTTTAAGTATGGAAAAATTTTGTTCTATCTTGAATAAATAATTTTGTCATATCAAAATATTTATTTCATAAAAAAAAAAAGTTAAATTTAAAGTACTCAAATAAGGATAAGAATCTAATTGAAAATAAAGAAATAATATATGAATCAAATTTCATGATATCAAATATTTGAAAATTCCTTTCAGAGTATAATAATTCTCTTCCAAAAATCTTCATCTGATTGCCATCCACCCCGGCCCTGGCTGGTTGCATGCCGGCCTGACTGGTTTCCAGGCTTAGTGCAGTGCCAATGGAAGTGAATAGCTTATGGGTGATTGCGAATGATTTCTTTGAAAACTAACAGCTATTTCATACAAAGTCGATTCCAATCGGCCATATCTGGAGCCTAGGTACGGTAGTTCCATTATGAATCCTTCTCCAATCCATGTTGTTAAACTTAATCTCTACAAATACTCACTTCCATTGCTACTTGCGGTTTCGCATCTTATACCAAAACTACCCTTTCTTCTCTTTGTCTTGTCGTCTTCGTCTTCTTCTCTCCAAACCTTGACTAACTTCAAACCAATTCAATCTCAGCTCACTTCTTTTCAATTTTCCCCAAACTCCAAACCCCAATAAATATCATCAACTTATCTGCTCTAATCTCGCTAACACAATTCCAATCTTGCCCTTCTTTCCTCAAACAGAAGTGATTAAGGCTTCTCCCCCATCTGGGTACCCAGGAAGTTTCTAGGGCTCCAAGCTGAGATGCCAACTGATTCCTCCACGGCTCTCTTTCTTCAACTTAAAAATGATCTGGGTCTGAGACCCAGTACCCAAAACTACTGTATTGTTGTTCATACATTGGCATGGTCAAGGAAATTTTCCCAAGCTATGAAATTTTTATGTGAATTGGTGGAGTTGGTTAAGGATGATTTGCCTAGTGAAGATGTTTTCAAAATTTGGTTTTGTGTACTGAAGATTGTAATTGGGACCCTGTTGTCTTCGATATGCTTGTTAAGGCTTATCTGAGAATGGGGCGGGTTCGAGAGGGTTTAATAAGTTTTAGGAAGATGTTGAGGTTGGTTTTGTCCTCTACTGTAGGATTACAGTTCTCAAACTGTCTTTTGAATGGATTGTTGAAGCTGAATTGTATCGATCGGTGTTGGGAAGTTTGAGTGAAGAAATGGAAAGATTTGGGATAGCCCTAAATTTGTATATGCATTTAATATTTTGACTATGTTCTATGCAAGGATGGGATATGGTAAGGTGAATAAGTTCTAGAGAAGATGGAAGAAGAAGGGTTCGATCCTGATATTGTGACTCTTATAATACACTGATTAGTAGCTATTGTGTAAAGGGAAGGCTGTGATGCATTTTATTTGTATAAGATCATACAGGAGGGGTGTGGTGCTGATTTGCTCTATATACTGCCTTGATGAACGGTCTTTGTAAAGAAGGGAGGGTGAGAGAAGCTCATCAGCTCTTCCACAGGATGGTTCATAGAGGTCTGAATCCAGATATTGTAACATATAACACTCTAATTCACGGTTATTGCAAGGAGGGAAAGATGCAAGAATCACGGTCATTGTTGCATGGCATGATATGGAACGGGATTTCTCCTGATAGTTTCACTTGTTGGGTTCTTGTGGAAGGATACGGGAAAGAGGGTAAATTGCTTTCAGCTTTGAATTTGGTTGTGGAGCTTCAGAGATTTAGAGTCTCAATATCACAGGATATTTATTGTTACCTAATAGCGGCTTTGTGTCAGGAGAATCGACCTTTTGCAGCTAAGAACCTTTTAGAGAGAATGACTTGAGATGGTCACAGGCCTGAGTTGGAAATTTATAATGAGTTAATCAAATCATTCTGTCACTGTGATTGTATAGCAGAGGCGATACGACTGAAAACGGAGATGGTTGATAAGGAAATAAAGCCCAATTTAGTTACTTATGGGGCTGTTATAGACTGCTTGAGGGATTGGGTAGTTTGGAGGGTGAACTTAGTGGGTAGAAATGGTTGCATCTGCATACCTGGATTTGCAATTTCAAAAAGGGCTTTATTCAATGGCTACTGCAGGGAAAAATGATATTGATAAAGCACAGTCACCATTGAGTTTTCGCTTAAGGAATTTCAAATTCACATGACACAGAAAGTTTTAATGCACTTATCAGAATTACCGTGGGAAGGGTGACATCACTAGGTCATTGAGATCCAGACATATGTTGTTCTGGGCTTTTGCCAAATCCACTGATACATGCAAGTACATGTAATTGATACGTGAATCCAGGAGGGTGGATTCCGTGCTTGGTGAAATGAAGTACAATAGAAGCTAAACAAGGGAGAAAGTGTCTGCCCTTTTTCTAGATGGTTGTAAAGTTCTGCCAAGTGCTCCTAATCCAGGATGCCATGTTACTTACTGCATGAATGTGGAATAGCTTCAGAGTGATGATTGCAGATTATGAATTTAAAATGCTAGAACAATTCAGACATGATGCTCAAAGGGCTGATGTCGTGATCTGTCTTCAACATTAATTAGCTGTGTTATGACGAAGAATTAGCCTTACCCAATATGCAGTTTTATTTGTGAAACGATAACCACATTTACAATTGGCTACACAAGTAGTACACAAGTATTAAAGTAAGAACAACACAGCTGTAACTCTGGCATGCCCAACAATAAATATCCCAGTCTTTTGAAAGGCTGCATGCATCTTGAGTAGCAGGCTAGACTCACCAACATGGTTGTCCCCCAAGATTTTAATGAAGACAAGACAGAAACTGGCTTCAAAGGTATTTTCAAATTCCACTTGGGATAGCCTAGCTCCATTTTCCAACTTTGCAAGAATACCTCCTCCCAGCTTGATATTTGTATGAAAGATAATTCAATGACTTGGACTAGTCTATTTATTTGAATCTAGTGCTTGAAATTTTATTTTATTTTTTCATCTTTCCCTTGATATGCCTGTATTCATTGTTTATCCAGTTTATAGCATATGTAACCCATCAAAAAAAAAAAAAAGTTTATGGCATATGTTCTGGTATCAAGTTGAGTTGCCAAGACTGAGTTGTACTTCTAAGGCCAATGCTCATGTGTCATTCTAGGATATCAAAATGGTGGTAAAGTTGTGGATCGTAAATCAGTCAGATTTGTGCCAACCCACTTTCTTTCTTTCATTTTGTTTGAAATTTTTTAGTTTATATTTTATTATTACTGTTTTTTTTTTTTTTTTGATCGATAAAGCGAGAATATCTATTAACGGCGCATAGCTCCCAAAGAGTATATTTTATTATTACTGTTATTGTAATTCTTCAGTTTATCTGCTTCCAAATGCTGCCAGCTAGGGAGATCAGGTTGCCCCATATGGACTATTGTTAAAGAAAAACAGAACAAGAATAGACAACAAGAAATAAAAGACAAAAGCCCAAGGCATATAGATTTACGTGGAAACTCTCAATAGGAAAACAACTACGAGCAGGGAGGAGAAATCCACTATTCAAATTGATTCTACGAGATTGGAGTATTGGCTGTTAATATAGAACCACAAAACCCTAAAATACATAACATATTCTGAGATATACCAAATTTGAGCGAATCCCTTATCGCGGGGCTCTGTCCCCTGCATATTAGCGTAATCCCTTTGCTACCACCACATATCCTCCAAATAATTCATAATATTGCACCATAAAACTTTTCGGATCCGGCTGAACAAAATTGGGGTCTCTGAACTCTAACAACCATGTTCCTTTCTTTGGGTTAAATGCTGTTGGTTTGTTTATTAGCTTTGCAAAAGCATTGAGAGTGTGGATTTTGCAGTGCTAATGTCTGAGTTTTTTTTCTCTTGACTAGTGCTTTTTTTTTTTTAATAAGATACTTTAATGGGTATGGAGCTCTGTCATGCCGACCAAATGGCTTTTATTTGTTACATGATTGAAAAGTGTGCTGCATTCACTGCCTCTATTGTTGTTAAATCTCTTTCAAAAGTTTTAAATTTTTTTCCCCTCAGGTTTGCACACATCAACTTTCAAATATTGACGTGCATAAACACTTCATCTTCATATTTAGGGATGGTATTATGGTGCTTTCAGGATGGGATCTCCTATCCTAAACAAGGCTCAAATTCCCCTTCGATAATAAAGTACTTAGTTTTCTTCAATGACATGTGATGTTTCACAAGCTTGCAGCTGTTATTTAGAGTTGAGGTTCTCTTTGCTCTTTGCTTCCTGACATGGGAAATATGTTTGTTTGATATTCAGCCTCCTACATAGTCTAGAACTTCTCCCGAGAGTTACTTATTACTACAATGCCTTAACATTACCAAAAAAAAAAAATGTGAGTAGCAGGAGTGATATGCCTTGACCTGCTGGAACATCTGGAAAGAAAATGAACATCAATATCTGTCTTAAAGCATCAAGTCAATTGTGTTTGTCTCAATAATTAGAAATTACTCAAGATTCCAGTGATCTTATTCAAGGTTCCAGTTTCTCATTTAGAAAGAAGGTGGCCAAGAGCTTTACAGGATCTGTGATAATGCAATAAAGCTTATTGAGTAGAAGATTATTGAGGTTTTAAAGAACTTTTCAAATGTTATGGGGGATACACTTCCATAGAAGAGCTTATAGGAAGAGGGTTTAGAGTTTAATTTCTTTACAGTTAGATCGAAGCTCTTCTTTACATCTTTTAGCAAAGCTCTTCAGTAGACATTAGTCCTGTGCAGAGAAGGTCCTAAACCTCTTCAAATCTATTTTACTTTCTTACTAATCCATTCTGAAGGCCAAAGGAGTGGCCCCTCAAAATTCCTTGCTCTGTTTAGGATGCAAGATGGAATATAACCTCCTAGGAACAAGCCTCCATTGCTGGAATTGACTGGGTGCACCTTGTGCATGAGAACCAACTGGGAGCATAGAGGAAGTGACTACTTTAAGAAAGTAAAAGCTGCCTTTCTTTCGGGAAGGGTGGCTTGGCAGTGGCACATGTTGGAATCCCTTTCCAATCAATGGAAGTTCTTCTAAAATTGCTACGAGTTTTCTCAGGTTTTGCTATTGATATCACTTTCCCTGTTTGTCTCTTGTGAATTCTCTCATCAGGGGTCTGGCATGATGAGTGTAACAGCTTCTTGCATTTGGAAGTTAGGCAAACTGTAAATCTGCAACTGCTCTTATTTACTCTTTTGCTATAATAAGTAATTGAAATATGTAATAAAGCAACTTCATTTAGAGAAAGGGTGCTAAGATCTGTTCAACGTGTGTGGGAATTTGTTTAAATTGTATTTTGACATAACTGATTTCACTTTGATTGCAATGATTTAGGCCTTTATTTTTCTTCCTTTTCCTTTGATGGTTAACCATTTGATTATGCTTCCTTTGGTTTCCGCTCTTCACCTTCCTACATAAAGTCGTTTTATTTAAGCTCTATTGAGATGCAACAGAATTCCAAGTATGAAGCATATTTGTTCTTAGAGCAACTGTGTTCTCTATTACTAATCATGAAATAGTGGCTTTATCTGATAAAATTTATATGCTTCTCTTAGGGTCATATTTTCAACCTTAACTGATTCATGTGTTTTTTTTTTTTATATTTGCAGGATTGATCTTTGAGACTCCTCCATTATCAACTTTGATGATGGTGTTGGCATGCAGCAAGCTTCATATATATTTTCATTAAACAGTTTAATTGTTGCCAAATCAAAGCGTGTAGAGAGTGGCAGTTATTTTCCATCAGGTGAAATTTGAAAATGTTGAATGGGAAACGGATTTTTTTTTCCTTCTATTATATGGATGGCCATCTTTTCTATGCTCTGGTTTAACCTTGCAATAGAAACAGAGCATTTTAATCCAACATTCCTTCCCTTCATCATCACCATTTATGGTCCATACTTTCTCTTCCCTTACTTTTGATTCTTCTCTCAACATCAAACTTGTCTGAGAATTGAAAACAAGGAAATAAATAAAATTCACTACAATTTCAATCGTCGATCTCTATTTGGAAGATGCTTGAATACAGAGTAAATGAGAAACCTTGCTCTCAAACCCTTTTCTTTGTTTTCCCTTTCCTTCTCTAAACCTTTCCTTGAACATTTTTCCAATAACCTTTCTAGGATGAAAACATATATTTCTTGGTACTTTTTAGGTACTATGATAGAATATTTGTCAGGGTGCATCCACTTGTTTTTTTGACAGCTATTAGTACTTTGTTCTTACAAAGATTCGAACATGGATCTCATAGCCTCTTTATATTCTTTTACCACATGAGCCAAGGGCAGGGTCATGCACTTGTTAAAATCTTGAATAAACCCATAGTTTGAACTTGAAAAACTTTTGTAGACGAGAGGGGTCCTATGATCAAGCATTTTTTCCCCAAAGGTGATAAAAAAAATTAGAATAGCATAATTCTTTCTCGTAGAAATCTCTAAATTATTGTTAAACATTTAACTATCTTAAAAGCTCAAGCTTGTAGGATTTAAATTTAATATAAATATCATATTTCACACCCTTCTTCACAAAAATATCGTACCTTTGCATGGAAAGTCAAACAAATTTGCAAAGAAAGATATGACTACGTGACGCTTTTCTTTATCATAGAGTTCGATATTATATTAAGCGATATTTCTTAAAAGTTGGCTTTTATAAGATTTGTTTTATACAAATCCATACTACCCGCAAGCCTCTTAACCAATATCCGTTTCAAGTGATCAAAATTCAAAAATGATATAGACTTGGAGCAGAGGTGGCTGCTTTACAGAAACATGTGATTTTCATACGTCACCACGGCTGCATGTTAGTATTGACTTTGTTAGAAGTCTGACATAAATAATGATTGGAAATGAAGTCTTTGAAAACTGCAAAAATAATATATATATATATATATATATATATATATATATATATATATATATATATATATATATATATATATATATATATTAATTAGGGTTCCGCCAAAGCAAATAATGAGATTTGAGACAACCCCATGTTGTCCAAAATGATTGAAATCTATATTCCAATTAAACAAGTCTTCCCCTCTTTGTCTACAGCACAATACATAAGAGCCAAGATGGAATATTCTTACTGTTTCCAAATTGCCCCCATTGTTAAAACCTTCATGCACCAAGTTGATTGAAGGAGGTTCATGAATGATGAGGTTCCCATAAAGAAAAATCTCCATTAATTTCCTGTTGAGTTGCTAATCTCTGATTTCATTACGGTTAATTAATCAATTTTTCTATGTTAAAATGATATCTAGTGAGGTGTTTGTCCCTCTCCAGCTCTCCCAAATCTAATTCTCAGTGTAAAACTTGTACTGAATTTAGATTTTTGTCCTCAAAAGGCATGCATACAATCAAGATTATCTTTGATAATCACTATAATTTGTGAGAGACAGAAGCTTATGCATAGTAATATTTTATGGGGTTTTCTGTCAAGTCCTCAATTGATGATTGGTTAGTGAATGATTATGGAGAGAGATGATGGGGTTGGCGATTCAATCATGTTTTTAATAGTAATGATGATTTTTAAAGAAAAGAGGAGGGAATGTCTTGAAGAGGACAATAGGGTTTTTAGTATGAAAAACTCAAATACAAGCATCTCATAATTTTTGTTACTATGCATGAACCTCAACATTTTCAAATGAAAACAGTTTTTTAAGTTTGATTGATATAAAAACCCTAGCCACCGTTCTTTTCTCTCATATGTTTTCTCTTCTAGCTCCTTTCCGTTAGTAAGAATTAAGGAGGGGTGATTTTTTTGTCATTCTTGACCTGAAATCACTCTTCTACGTCTTTTTCGGTCATTTTCTTTCTCAATAAAGTGATTCTTCCATATAGATTTAGATTTTAATTTGTTTTTTTCGTGATTTTTTCGTCAACTTGTAGTGTTTGATTGTGTCGTCTTGGTACGACGGTTGATTTTTCGTAATCGTGTTACAGCGTTTACTAGTGTGTGGGCGATTCAAAAGACAAAGCACATCCGAGAGACAACAAATCAAGTCATAGTCGTCAATATGCTGTAGAACTTTAATCATTATAGGATTATCAAATGTGTAAATTTTGAGCTGATTTATTATCTTGTCGCGCAGATGTTGCGTAATCCTCTAAAGTTTTAGCAAAGTTGATTACATATTTAACAAAATATATTATTAGTTTGAATCGATAGTTATTTCTCTTCTCGAAAAAAAAAAAAAAAGTTTTGACTCATATAGTAACCCACAAAACTATTATGCTAGTAAAGCATTTTTCTAGGTATCTCTAAAACTTCGCTTAATCTATTCAATAAGTATACATTAATTAAAAATGGTTTTAATCTTATTTTTAAATTAGAAGAACAAACAAACAAAAATAAGAATCTTGAAATTAATTATGTATCATAGTAGTACATGTTATTTAGCTATTGTCTTTTCATATATTATAAAAATTATGGCGATGTTTGCTTTTCTATGTAAAGCCAAATATGTCTGATTATGAGATGAATAGAATTTCATAACAAAAGATGCCTAAACTTATTTATTTAATTTTTTAGATCTTAAAATGTATTAAAACTTCTAGAATTTATATTAAAATTTTATATTTTATTAATTATTTAATGTCAAACCTTAAAATTTGTAACTAACATGATTGAGACTCAAGTCTCTTTTAAATTTAAAGTGAATCTTTAAAACACATCTTACAAGTCTTCTTAGAAAAAACATATTCCCATTCATAAGAGTTATTACAATTTAAATCCCTTTTGTTTTGAAGTGTTCAATTATAAAAGTGAGGCTTCTTATAATCATAACAAATTCAAAATATAACAATTTTTCCTTACATAATTATTCAAACCTATTTTTCTTTACCTTTCGGGAGACCAATAGAATGGAGCATTTGCACCGTTTGGACTTGAAAAGTAATGAAAAAAAATATAAAAAATGATTTTTTAACATTTGTTAGGTTTCGCCGCAAATACAAAAGAAAATCAAATATTCTTAAAATTTTACATATTTTTATATATCCTAGTTCTTATATAATATATCGAGAAACAAATAAAATGAATTTGAATAAACATATAAAATTAATTTATTAAGTTTAAACTCATTTCTTATTTTCCTCCAAATTTTCTTTCCTTCCACTTTTCCTTTCTATTTTTTTCCTTAGTATTTTTTGGGTTCCAAATAGAAGCTTCATTAGCTAACAGTACCTCCTTCATTTTGCAAGATAAGAACTAAAGATCCAACAATTTATGGATATGTTGGCCAATTATTTCCAACTGCCAGAGATAATGGTGGAGACAATGGTCATAAACATCTAATTATTAAAAAAAATGCAAGTGTAAGGTCGGCCTCTGTCTAACTTCTGCTCCAACATGCTCCTACTTCCTCCTTGTCTCCTCCAACAAAATTCAATTAATCAAATTCCAATTGAGATAACCTTCACTCATTGGAGAGACTACATCAAGTAAAGCCAAAACTTAGAAAAATTAAAAAATATATTAATATCCATAATTAGCCCATAATCAACTCATATGATTACCTTCCCATATGCTTGTGAGGCTGTTTGCTGCCCTCATGAAACAAATAATTCAGTAATACTTTCAAAATTTTCTCCTTCTATGTCTATATAAACAGTGTCTCTTTGCTAATTATACTTCATCCAAAGCCAAAGGAGAAAAAGGTAGTAGAGGGAGATTATAACCAATATGGGAAGTGAGAGTATGGTTTCTGTGAAAACAAAACTTCTTGTGGCATTGCTTGTTCTTCAGCTCTGTTATGCAGGAACTCACATTGTTTCTAGGGTTGCTCTAAATATTGGTGTCAGCAAAGTTGTATATCCTGTTTATAGGAACCTAATTGCCCTTCTTCTCTTGGGCCCTGCTGCTTACTTCTTAGAGAAGTGAGTCCTCCCCCACTGTTTTTGTTTTTTGTTTTTTTGTTTTTTTGGTTTTTTTGTTTTTGCTAATGACACAATTTCTTCATTGTGTTTGGCTTTAATGATGATGTATTGTGCCATTTTCAGGAAGGAGAGACCACCTCTTACTTTTTCTTTGCTGGTTCAGTTCTTCCTTTTAGCATCACTAGGGTAAGGAGAAACATGGGCTTAAATTCTGATGGATCAAAGGGTTTGTTTGGTTTCTATTTTTGAAAACTGCTTTCTGTTTTCAAAAACAAAGAGAATAAGGAAAACAGAGAAAACATGATTGTTTCCCAATTTTTGTTGTTAAAAGAGAACACAGAAAATACTAAATTCAGATAATAAAAACAGTTTCCAAAAACCACCAAAATGGCGTTATCTGTGTTTTCAAAAACAGGAACCAAACAGCCCCAAATTTGTAATTTCTTCTGTTTCTCACAGTCTTGTGTTTCTGAACTCAGAATCACTGCAAACCAGGGCTTTTATCTCTTGGGGTTGTATTATGCATCTCCAACTTTTGCATCTGCAATGCAGAACTCAGTTCCAGCAATCACTTTTGTCATGGCTTCTGCACTAAGGTAACAGAGGCCTTAGCTCCTTGTTCTTCAGGAATCAGTTCTTTTATGGATTAAGCTTTTCCTCTGATCCATCTCTTTCGGCCTCGATTTCGCAGGCTTGAGAAGGTCGATATCAAAAGGAGATATGGACTTGCAAAGGTTCTGGGAACCATTGCAAGTATAGGGGGTGCCACAATCATCACTCTCTACAAAGGCCCTCCTCTTCTGCATCATCTAAATCCCCAACTTGGAAATTCCTTGGAAGAAGACATGAATTCGAGCAAAATGCAGAACTGGACATGGGGTTGTATATACCTGGTTGGACATTGCCTATCATGGGCTGGTTGGATGGTTCTTCAGGTCAGCCCCATAATTTTTCTTTTTTTAGTCTGAGCCAACTTACATGTACCTCACCTAATCCCATGAGGCCTTAAAGTTAACGACTTGGGTATACTTCTAGTGGTCCTAAGGAGATTCGAACTAGTAACCATTGCGAAGCAAACCCTAGACCGGACCAAATGAGATACCCCTTAGGGTTGGTCATCCCCATATATTATTTACAGTAAAACTACTACTAAGAACACCAGATTATCTCCTGCATTGAACTTTTGAATTTCAACTTTGCAGGCACCTGTGTTGAGACACTACCCAGCTAAACTGAGTCTCACTTCATTCACATGCTTCTTCGGATTGATCCAGTTCTTGATCATAGCAGCCTTTGTAGAAACCAACCCTGAGCTCTGGAAAATTCAATCAGGAGAAGAGCTTTTCACTATTCTATATGCTGTAATACATTCAAACTCAATTATTTCAATCTTATGTTCATGATATATATCACATGCTCAAAATATTATATTTGGGATTCATCAGATTATAGGTTTCTCCTCATAAAATGTTATTTATTTAGTCTACTTTCCACTTCCTCCCAGGGAGTGGTGGCAGCTGGGATTGTCTTCTCCCTTCAAACATGGTGTATTCAAAAAGGAGGTCCTGTTTTTGTTGCTGTCTTCCAGCCGATGCAGACGCTTTTAGTCGCTGCCATGGCATCTCTAATTCTTGGTGATCAATTATATGTTGGAGGGTATGCAGAAATTCAAACAAAATAACTACAAGAAATCTACTAATGATGGAAATTTCAAGATTCATCAAACTTTTAAAGTTCATCCTACTGATGTTTTTGGAAATTCTGGTCACTTGCAGGATTATAGGTGCAGCTCTCATTATGCTCGGCCTTTACTCGGTTCTATGGGGAAAAACTGAAGAAAAGAGAGCGGGAAGCCAAGATCAAGAACAGACATTGACAAAGCATCTGATTGATACAGAAAGCAGAGATAGAGATGATGCTCCTGAACCAGACATTCCTTAACTGCTACTCTTCACATTCCTTTTCCTTTTTAACTTTTTTTTTCTTTTCTTTTTCTCTTTTCTGTTGTCAAACTAAGCTGGGAGTGACCAGCAAGTGAATCAAAGAGAGAAGCCCATTTCAATGGAGTATAGATTTGAAGGTCTGATATGGTAAGATATGGTGAGTTATCAATTTTATCATCAGTCATGAGACAAACTGAGGTTGGAGACATTGGAAGTGTGGCTGAATGATTGTACACTTGTACTGATTTGGATCTTAATATTATATACAAGCAGCAATATTTATGTATTTGAATATTGGAACAAGACAACTAAACCTCCCTCTCAAGACTTATAATTGGAGACACTCAATTCCAAGATGACATCGAAATTTATTTATTTATTTTTTTTTTGGACTTCTATTCATTTTTCATATTATGTTTTAGTACTTTATTCAATCTCGGGTTTTCCGTAAGCCTGTCCCACCCCTTACTACTTGAGTAAGGCCTCAAGGGCGACCTCGAAAATTTATTAATAGAGATAATTGTTGCAGAGTTGCAGCCATTGCTAATCTTCTCTCAACGTTCTCATTCTGTAAAAACTTGCCTCTCGTTCTCAACTTCTCTCTACTCTCTTTCCAATTGTGAGTGCCTCATACAATGCCAAAAAAACCTAATAATGCTTCATAAATTTCTGCCTATCTTTCGAAACAGAAAACCCGAATAATTTGAAAAGTTAAACAAAAATTTGAAAAATAAAGATGCATCTTGAATATTCTTATTTTCCAATTTTTTTGTAATATTCTGTTCTTGCAAGATGGACTCGAGCTTGTCTAGGATCCCCATAACCCCTTCCCACCCCTTTGCCACTTATCCAAGCCTCGAGGACATTTGCCATCATTTCAAAGAGATGATAATTGAACAATTTAAAACTTACTTTCAAAATATAATATTTTTTAGAAAGTATTTAACATATTAAAGAAGTATAACCAGGATTATTAAAGAAGTATGAAACCGAAACTCTGAGATGTCAAATTATCACCACAAACCCAGAAACCAGCCAAAGGAGAAGAAAGTTGTAGACCTCCAATTGATGCTAAATTCTCATCAACAAATCTCTCATTCAATTTTCTTTCAGAGTATTAACTCTGGCCACTATTTACTTCTACAAACATCTGCAAATAAAGCTTTGAAATCCTCTTGAGATGATTCATAACAGAATAGCCCCCACTTGCAAAGATGAACTGGTAGTGTTCGTCAATCTTTTGAAGGGATTGAAGATTTGAAACACTATTTACTTGTCCGACAAATAAAGATGCCCATGAGTTCATTTCATGGTTGATCTTTAAAAGCAGTCATAAAGTTGTTAAACATCAATGAGCTAATCATATCGAAGGCTTAGCTCTTGAGGTCTGGCTCGGGTGGTAAAAGGATGGGATGAGGCTATAGGAGGTTCCAAATTTGGGTCCCAATGTTGGGCCAAGAAAAGAGAAAAATAAATACTTACCTATAAAAAAAATTATTGGAGACTTGGTTCCTGAGGTTATGGCCTGAATATTTAGGATAAGGACAACTAAATGATTCACCATAAGAATATCCAAGCTGAAAACCTAGTTCTCTATCAAATCAAGGGGCAACTAAAATGGCACTAACTGAAACTCTTAACAGCCTTGATCACCCCACTCATCCCAACCAAACCATGCAGCATGGAAAATAAAAATGGTACTGTTTCCACAATGGCTACTGAATATTTATTCAGATCCCCAATCCGGACTTTCAATGAGGACCTATAAAAGTTTTTTTTTATAGGTAAAAAGGAAGTGTATTAACCAAAAACAGGAGCCCAGGGACCAGCCGGAGTATACAGAAAGTATACAGGGAAGGACCCAGGCCTATACATGAGAAAAGGTCAGAAACACAAAAACCTACCACCCCACAAAATACGCCCTAAGAGAATACACAAGAATTCTTAAAAGAGAGCAATCCTCGTACACAAAAATCCCAGCCCAAGAAGTTAAGAGTACTAATAAATGACAGCTTCAGCCTATTTAAGCAAAAATTCTAATCTTCAAAGACAATTATGTTTCTCTCCTTCCAGATTGCAAAGAAAAGGCCAATTGGGGGCCGCCCTCCAAACTCTCTTAGTCCCTCTTGCTTATGAGGAAATAATTCCTCTTGCTAGATGGGTCTGCCCCGGAATGGATGTGAGACCAGTCAATAAATCCCAAATCGAGAGACAATGGATTAAAAGATGGTCCAACACCTCTTCAGCTTTACCACACAGAAAACACCTACTTGCCATTTGAAACCCCCCTCTTTTTGAGTTGATCCACTGTTGAACTTTTCCCCACCAGACTTTCCAAGCAAAAAAGCACACTTTGGGGCACACAAGTATTCCAAAAGACTTTCATAGGCACTGTCCTTGCAGCACACAAGTATTCCAAAAGACTTTCATAGGCACTGTCCTTGCATTTGCTGCTGCACTGCCCTAAGGTTTACAATCTTTGGACTCTTATTTTCACGATTTTTGGGGTTAATTGGGTCCTCCCAAGATCCATAAAGAATACTTTGGAAAGGTCCACCATCCAGAAAATCCCTGAAAAAAGTTTGGATGGTTGCCCCTTTATGTTTACTATGGACAATTTGGAAAGAAATAAATGGGATGGTGTTTAAGGACTTGGTGCCTTCAACCCAACGGATGAAGAATTCTTTGATTTTCGCTTTATGGTCTTGGGCAACGGCCAATTCAAATGTGCAGGCAGTGAATGTATTAGATTTTTTGGATGCTTTGGTCACTATGGTAGGGGCTAGGCTGGGCTGTTTCTCTTTTCACTGGCTTGTTTCTCTTTTGTGGAGCCTTTTTAAACTCCCTGTATGCTTTAGGGCTCATCCCTTTTTCTTTAATATATGCTTTTTAAATGATTTTTACCTATCAAAAAATAAATAAATAAGCTCATAGCTCTCTTTAACAATGTACACCTATCAAAGTTATTATTAGGAAGAATCCAACTTTGGGCCTAGGTAATGCAAAAGAAACCTTCTTAATACACAAAATTAGCATACCAAGTGGCCCAGCAAAACTAGAGTGCATCCCCTGTAGTTGGTAGCCAGGTAATAAGTTGAAAAGGGTTGTGGGTAAGAAAGCAAACAAATAACCAGAGAGTATATACGAAAAGGAAAAACCAAGACAGAACCTATGGCAGGCTAGCTCCTCATACAAGCCAGAAACCCCGGAAATGAAATCCCCTAGCCATCCCAAAAGAATCTCAAGACCACCATCCAGTTGGTTATAACAGAGATGAGGTTACCTTGAATGTTTTAATCACAGAAACCCAAAAGAATCTGGGACTTGTGAATAGAGGGCATGACAGCACCCTTTTCTACACTAATTATAGAAAAGGAAACCATCCTATTTTTCCCATTTGTATAGACCAAGGAACCTCTCAAAGTAGAACATCTGCCAAGAACTTCAACTTTAATCTCCCAGAATCCAGAAACACATGTTTGAAGAGCAAGAAAAAGTGAATAACAAACAACATAAAATTGTGTAACTCAAGCAGCTTTCCCAAATGAAGAACAGAAACAGGTATTGTCCAAAAATAAATGTCACTACTTTTTTCATTTAGGAGAGAACACATATTTGAGGATATAGCATATTACTTTGACAGAAACTCTTTTTTTCTCTTTTCTTTTTTCTTTTGGATAGGCAAATAATAACAGCCTTACAATTTCAAGCATATCAAATGTATTAAAGAAAAGGCAAAAAAGCCTTAAACCCCATGGGACATCATAGATACTTAGACTACTTTAGAGGAGAACAGAAAATCCTAAACAAGAATGCAAAGACTTCCAAGAATAAAATGCAACTGAGAACAAGAATCCAAATTTTAGCATCTTTGCAAAAAGAACTGAGACTACTCAAGCAGAGAGTAAGATGATCATCTATCCTGTGTACTATCAAGACTAGCAGAAACAAGATGAGGATATAAAGAAATGACCTGACAAAGCATCAGGAGGAAAATCATCAAGGTACCATTCCTCAATCCTCCCTAAAGAAAATAGAGTCCATCTTTCCCACATTTTCAGCATTATAACATTGTAATTCATGAGCTCAGACAAACTTAGTTGGAAGGAATGAGTAAAGACTCTTCATTGAAACCAGAAAAGATATCTATCAAACTACCAGCTAGATTATAATCATCTCTGCAAATTACTTATCAAAAAAAAAAATTATCTCTACAAAGTACTTAAACCCAAGGGGCTCTATAAAGAACCAAACCAATGCAGTCATCAACTCCACAGCTGATAAAATCATCAAAATTTCAATAAACACCACATTTTAACCAAATTCAAAGCAAATGTGAATAACAAACGCAGCAACATCAAAATTCTTAACCTTGATCAGTCCCAAACCACTACGACCATTAATGTAAAAGCACTATTTGAATGCGCACAGAGCCTAAATGATAACAAGAACAGTTTTCATAGTTCAATATAGTCAATATAGCCGTGTCCTGATCAAACTACCTCACTGTAACAATATCATCGATCTTCAAAATCATCCGCACACACTCAGTTGCCAGAGTTATAGCGCTTGTGCTCACTAGCAGTGGCTGCACCACATTCTCCTCCAAGATGTTTGTAATCTGTCCCTTCCTCACATTGATTCCAGCATTGATCTCCCCTTGGGCATGGCGGTTCCTAAGCTCAGTCACAATAGTTATTGGATTCAAGCCTGCGTTCTCAGACAAAGTATAAGGAATAACTTCAAGAGCCTCTGCAAATGACCGGACACAATAGCTCTCCATTCCCTGCAACACCTTTGCCCATGCACCAAGCTGCCTCGACAGCTCAATCTCTGGAGCACCACCACCAGCAATCAAAAATCTCTTGTTCACCAAACACCTAACAACACACAAAGCATCGTGCAAACTCCGTTCTGCCTCATCTAGAACCAACTGATTCGACCCACGAACAAGCACAGTCGTGGTCCGACCCATATCCTTAATGCCAGTTATTTTCACAATCTTCCCATCTCCAAGTGATACCTCCTCCACACAGTCGGCAAAGCCCAACTTCTCTACCCTGAAATGCTCAATATTTGCGATTGGCAGACAATTCAATGTCTTCGTAATGAACTCGATGTCATCACGCTCCACATCCTTGATCACCAAAATCTTTGCTTTAGCAAGATAATGCAACGAGAGATCCGTCACTGCATCTCTCAATATGCTCTTCTGAATCAACAGAACATTACAACCAGTAGCCTTAATCTTCTTAATCATACCAAGGATATAATTTCTTTCTTCTTTCAATATTCGGTCCATCTGGGTGTAGTCTGAAACTACAATACTCTGCTCAATATCAGTTTTTGGAGGCGAAATCTGGAACTGAATCACCGCGATCTTAGCGTTCTCCATTCGGGTTGGCCCACCAGCTGAGTGACTCACCTTCTTGTCGAAAACCAAGCCCTTGACCAACTCGGTGTCGTCCACAGTACCTCCCAGCTTTTTCACGATCTTGACGTCGCGGAGATCCACGAGATCGGGCTTCGCCGGGTCGACGACGAAGAGCACTGCATCAACGGCAAGCGGAGCGAGCAACGTCGAGTACTGGCTCACAACCTTGCTGTTAAGCGAAGTGCTGGCTGATTTGATCAACGATTCGCGGTCAGAGAGTTCCACCGGAACGGCCATGGCAGTGAGGACATCCACAGCCTTGATCGACGCCTTGTGGAGCGAATCTGAGATGATTGTAGGGTGAATGCCGTGCGAAAGAAGCAAGAGGCACTGCTTCAGTAAAGCCCCCGCGATTACAACAACGGTGGTGGTGCCATCGCCAGCAACAACATCCTGAGACTTAGATAGCTCCACAAGCATCTTCGCCGCCGGCTGGAGCACCTCCATCTTGTTGAGAATGGTAGCGCCGTCGTTGGTAATGATAACCTCGCCGCTGGCGGTGGAAATCATCTTGTCCATACCCTTAGGGCCCAAGCTGGTGCGGACGGCGTCCGCCACAGCTCGCGCAGCAACGATGTTGGCTAGGCGGATGTCATCTTTGCGCTTGTTATCGACGTAGCTCTCGGTCTTGGAGGAGCGCGCCAGAGGAGCCACGGAAGCCGCCATGGATCAAGGATATCGAAGCTCGAAACCTTAACCCTAACCCTAGGTGGGTGGAAGTGTAAATTTGAAAGCAAAACTGGGTGGATGTAAAACCCTAGCACACAGTCTCCTTTCGAGGCTTCGAAATGAAAAGAGGCGAAGCGGGAATGAGAGCGGGGTAGTGAGAGGGTGTTAGAGGGTACTGGAAGTCGTGTGAAATCACGGAAATGGCCTTAGTAATTGAGAAGGTTTTTTCATAAATTTTACCTACTTTAGGTAACAAAAATGGAAAATATAAAAAAATTTCTATTATATATAAACATATAATCTCTTTTTTTTTTCTCCTAATTTAAGAGCCCAATACAAATATATTTTGTGGTAAAATTTTATTATCCTTATAATCTTTTTTAATTTATAAGGGGATTAATTTATATGTTATATGATTTAAAAACGCCTCCATGTGCATAGACCCACTAAAAACACCTCATGGTCTTAAAAATAAAATAATGTTTTTTTTAATATAATATATAGTGCTTTTATGAAGCCAATAAAGTTATTCTTAAAAATGTACAAATATTTAAAATAACTGTTCTAAAACTTTATTATTATTATTTGCCTTCAAAACTTGACTGAAGTGATAAAAAGGATAAGTGTATAAAGATCTCAGGCTCAAGTCCCTATAAAAAACAGAATAATGTAACAACGATGTAATATAAAGTGAATAGATATTAAAAAAAACATTAATTATTTCAAATTTATAAATTTATATCCAAAACTTGTTTACCAAATAAGCATCATATATCATCCTCCTTTTTCTCAAATCCTTTTATCCTCTAGTCCATTTTCATAATAAGAGGTGATTTTTTTGGTCATTATTAATCTAAAATCACTCATTTACATATAGTTTTTCATCATTTTATTGTGACGTTTGCTTATGTGTAGACAATTCATATGACAAAAACATATTCAATGAGACATAAACAACAAATCAAATATTAGTAATCAATATGATCATATATATTTTAATCATTATAATATTATAATATTATCAAATGACATGCTACAAATGATAGATTTATTATACTATTAACTTAAATATTGTATAATCCTTTATGATTTTTAGTAAATTTGATAATATATTTATATTTAATGTATTTATAGTTTCAACCATTAAAATTATTTTTCTTTTCTTTTCAAAGCATTAGAATTTGTGTTTTAACGGTTGTTGTCGGAAGTCCACTAAAGGCGTGGCCCAAGCCCAAACGTTAACCCCAGCCCATCTAGCTACCTAGGCTCCATTTGGCAGAGAATAGTTGGCAAATGGGCTTTCTTGATTTGATTTTATTTTATGAAACAAATACAACCATAAATATTTATTTTCAACTTCAAATTACAATATTCTCTTTATTAGTGATGATGGGCATGGATGAAAATGTCGTGATATATAATTGATATATCGTCGATATTTTGGGTGTCGGGCCTTCCTGACACAATATCAGTATATGATAGTCGATCGAAGGAAAAATTGAAAAATATCGGTTAATATCAGCAATATATTAATTATGGCTTGACATATTGGAATCAAAATCGATAAAAGTTGCAGCCGTGTAGAAAAATGAAAAAACAAAAAAATCATTTTGGCCGATATATCGGCCGATATCGGTGATATATCGGGCCCATTGCTGATTTTTTGATAAATTTTTCAAAAAAAAAAAAACAATATTTAAGTTGGGTGTCTCGTTATAGAACAAATACATAGTAAATGATGAGATGTCAGAGAGAAAATGAAAAGTATTTTCTCAATAATTAATATCATATATTTCTTAATAATTACTATCATTAATTATTTGTAGAAAATAAGAAAAGAAAAGATCAAGATATGATTGAAATTCTTATATCTTAAGCTAATAATTCTTATCATTAATTATTATAAAAAATTAAGAAAGCAAAAGGCAATTATGAGAGAAAATAGAAGGTCTTAAGTATACCTTCAAACTAATTTTTGATATATAAATTGAATATATATTTAAATTTCGAATAATTTATTATCACAAATAATAATACATGATATATTTGTAAAATTCAATCTTAGATATATAAGTAAAAACTGATATTTTATCGGCGATGACGGGCTCGCTTTTAGAGTTAGAGCATCTCGATGCACTAGCGCGCGATTATGGCCGTTTATGGCTGAAAAGTGAAAATATTATCTTCCCGTCACGTCAGCGCTTTTCTTCCGGTAATTTGGTGGCAAGAAATTAGCCGAAATATGAAGGGCTCGCGTAAATTGTAATAAGCGTATCGACATGTTTCCCTCGAATCTATTCATACAGAGATTCCTAACGACAACCTTTGTAGCGGATAGGATGTGTAATCTTTTCTTGTTATCTGATAATTCGTGCGTTTTTAGAAATATATCAAAAGAAGAATCTTTCTTATTTATCATTTTTATTTAAACTTTTAATAAATATTTTTTTTTGTTATTTATTTATTATTATTATTATTTTTAAATATTAGAATTTTAAATGGTAGTTGGTGAATAAAATGGATAGTAGTTTGTTGGAAGAATGAAATAGTAGTTAGTTGGAATGAGGAAAAAGTGGTTGGCAAAAATATAAAGGATGTCGTTGGAGCGAGCTTTTGTACAGTGGATTAGCCAAAACATTATGTGAGCCAAATGTTTGGAGGAGAAAATGGAGGATGGTGCATTGGAGATGCTCTAACTTCAATCAACTACCTCCATTTTTAACTTAAAATAATTATTCATTATTTAAATCTTTATTTTATCACATTATAATATATATTTAGAGGAATATGATATATGAAATGTTTTTATTTTTATTTAAACATTAATATAAAATTATATTAAATAAATAAAATTATAATAAATACAAATATATTAAAAACCTAAAAATATATTTTAAACTAATAAATATTATAATATATAGTATCATATTATATTATATTAAAAAATAAATAACATTAATAAAAGTATATAATAAAATTATATTAAATAAATAATAAAAAATACAATATAAAAATTAATACGGTGTTATTAATCCATATTTATTAAATCATTGATCCATTTGCTTTTCAGTTTTAAGTGTAATTTTTTCGATAATCTCCGTTTTTTACTTTTTTTTCAAAATTACTAAAATAACTCCCTACCTCCTCTCCTCTCTTCAACCCTGAGACCCAATTCCTCTCTGACGTCCCGATTTCAGCAAAAAAATGGCACTAAAATCCTAAAATTATCTCCCCACATCCGATTCCCAACCATGCCCAACCCTTACGCCTCCATTTTTCAAGGATGTTTCAGAATCACCATGTCCCTTAAACCCGCTCCTCTCCAATTCCACACCCATCCTTATCACAATCCCCCCATAAAGTTCAGGCCTTTGCTCTTCACCCCAGTAAGAACCCATGTGTCTCCTGGTGGTTCCTTGCATCTCCGATCAGTGGTGGCGTGCTCGGCCTCTTCTGGTGCCTGTGCTCGATCCCTGGAGCTTGATTGGCGGCAGAGGAATGTGGCCCTGCTTTATTTGTTTCATCAGAATTCGCGGTATGGTGGGCTTGCTTATGATGATTTTTCCGAGCTTGACTTCGACCGTGAAGTGGAGTCAGCTCAACAGCCGAAGATGGTAAGTTTATTTACTCTTTTTATGGGAAATTTTCTGGTAAGCGGCTTTTTATGTTCAGTTTTGGAGGAGTTGGAGTTATAAGGAAGAATGGAGTTAAAGCAAGGAGATGGGAATGCTTCGAATTGTGTCTTTTGATGTAATTTCCTTTGAAATGTTTTGTTAAACAAGGCTCTTTGACTTGCATTGTTCTGTATGCAGTTTTTCTTTTGTGCATAGAGAAATTTTCCATTCATTAGTCGTGATTACTATAGTTTTGCTGCTTGTTTGCCATTCATTCTAGAAAGTACTGAAGTATAGGATGTGAGCTTGAGATGATCGGAGAGGATAGTAGTTGCGGAATGGTAGAAGAGTGTGGTTTTGGAAGCACAAGTGGTATGAAGAAGATTCCTTAAAGGAGGCTGGTACTAGCTTGTACTCTTTAGCCTCTTCTAGAGAAGCTTTGCTGGCTTGGTTGTGAAAGTGGGTAGGAGATGCAAGCCATTGGAACCTAATTTTCATAAGACATAATAATGATTAAGAAATGAGGGCACTGGAAGTTCATCTAGGAGTTTATAGAGGATAGCACTAAGAACGGACGAGTAGGATGTCTTGTCTTGGTGGACCTCAAAGAAAGGCTTCTTCACTGTTAAGTCCTGCCGTACTACTTGCATTGTTAGATCAAGCATAGTGTGGAGCCCTAGGTTCCCAAAGATGGTCGATTTTTTATTTTTTGTGGGAAGCCACTTGGGGGAGAATCCTAACTCTAGATCCACTAAAAAGGTGAGGCTGGTCATTACCAAGTAGGTGTTTTGGTGCAAAGCAGAAGAGAAATCAGCAATCCATTTACTTCTTCATTGTCATGTATTTAAAATGGGGTACGGCTCATGTGGGCTTAAAGTTGTGGTCCTTCGTATGAGACTAGTCTAGGTGCACACAAACTAGCTTGCACACCCACAATAGTCTAGGTTCTACAAGGGATAAAAATATATTTTTATTTGTTTTTTTTTTTAATTTTTGACTTCTTCTTATCAATAAAAAAATACAAATTTTTGATAAAAAAATGAAATAAATAAATTAAAAGGGCTATCTAGAGGTGAACTGAAGTACATGTGAAGAAAAAATATATTGAAGTTCCTTTCTTCTTGTGAAGAGAGAAAAGGGAGAATCCCTAATTTTTATTATATTCACAGAAAAACTTACTACTACATTACATATTGGACTTATATATAGACACACTCATGGGTCCCTGTCCTGATAAGAAAATAAAAGGAAAAAGACTGTCTGATATCTAACACTCCTGGCTGGGGAGCATATATGTCGTATGCGAGCACATTCTAATAATTTAATTATAAGACCTCGAAATTTAGTAAAGTATACCTTTAGTTGATCATTTGAATTAATGGCCAAATGGCCATTACATCTGATATGATCTTCTCTCTAATGAAGTGGCAGTCAACTTCAATGTGTTTGGTCATTTCATGGAAGACTGGATTGCATGCAATATGCAAAGCAACCTGGTTATCACAGATGAGCTTCATCTGTTCATCATTTCCAAATCTCAACTCCTGGAGAACGTGTCTTAGCCATATGGGTTCACATGTTGCCAAAATCATAGCTCGATACTCGGCTTCAACGCTAGATCTGGCCACTACATGTTGTTTCTTACTCTTCCAAGATATTAGGTTACCCACTCAGTAGAAAACCTGATGCCGCAGTGGAGCGTCATTTGTCAGGTGAAATGGCCTAATCTTGCATCTGTAGTAACCAACAGCACAGGTATGACCTATTCATTACCTTGTAGCGTAGCGCGGTGTGCGATATATCGAAGAATGCGGATTACAAACATCATAAGCTGCTCGCATGGTGTTGTAAGGTGACTAACAACATACGGGAAAGGAAATGTCGGGTCGAATAATGGTGAGGTAGTTGAGGTTCCTGTAGTCGTCAATATCTCGGGATCTCCTAAAGGAGCTCCTTGTCTGAGTCTGAGTTTGACATTAGGATCCATGGGAGTGTCAACTGTTCTGATCTAACATCTTAGGATTTCTTCAAGATGTCTAAAGCATTCTTCCGTTGGGAAAGGACTACACCAGAAGTGGATTGAGCAATCTCAATTTTCAGAAAGTACTTGAGTTTCCCCAAGTCTTTAGTTTAAAAGTGGGTGAAAAGATGTTGCTTTAGTTTCTGAATACCATCCTCGCTCTAATACCATGTGAAGAGAAAAGGGAGAATCCCTAATTTTTATTATATTCACAGAAAAACTTACTACTACATTACATATTGGACTTATTTATATACACACTCATGGGTTCCACAATACAGTAAGAAAATAAAAGGAAAAGACTGTACAATATCTAACACTTCTCTTTTGAGTTTCTTTATCCAATGCTTTTTTTTCATGTTGTTGAGGGAGTTTTGCACCCATTTTCTTGATGAGAAGTTATACTAACCGCTTGTACATATTAACTGGTCCTAGTCAAGATTCATTGCTGGTCTTAATTGGGCTCTGTGGATTTGGCATAGGTTGGAACTTGCTATGTAGAATAGATTCAAAACCTCAAAAAATAATTCCCTAGTTTACAAAAGTTGTCTTTACATAGTTGGATTAAATCTTATGACTGAAGCATTGTCTAACTAACAACAATATTTAGTATTTTGAGAAACACGTTAGATGGAGATTTTGGCTGAATTTGTAGATTTATTTCAATTTAAGACAAAATGATTCTGTTTTAGTATTGAAATACTATTTTTCATGCTGGACAATTTAGAGAGAAGGGGAGCATAGGTGATTTGGAGATAGGAAATTCCTTGTTTTGTTTGAAGTGAGTGCTTTTTGCTTGGAAGGTGAGCTGGGGAAAAGTGTTGACTTTGGATCAACTTCAGAGGAGAGGGTGCCATGTGACAAACATATTTTTTCTTTAGAAGAATGAGGAAGGATCCGTTGTTCATGATGCTAAGACAAGTGTTTCGTGGTGGTGGTTGTTTTCTTTGTTTTACATATCTTAGATGATATCTTTCAGGGTTAGAGAGACCTCCTTAGGATGACATGTTTTGGACAGCAACTCCTTTGTACTTTTTTTGGATAATATGAAAGAAAAGGAATCAAAGATCATTTCAAAGAAAGGAGCATTCTGACCAAAGACTAGAAAACACTTCTGTTCGTAATTTTTCCCATTGGCTGAGTTGTATATGGAGAAATATGAATGTCTTTGATTAATGTTGTTAATTGGTTGAGTTCTCATCAAAGGAAGGGTGGTTTTTTGTATTCTCCTCTTATTTGGGTAGGACTTGTGGTTATATTGTATACATCCAAGTAATTTGGTGTGTTCTTTTTGGCATTTTTATATATCCTACTCTCCTTATTTCCTGATATAAAAATTAATTTTATAGTCATGATGTGGTTAGTTTTGGTGGGATCCATAAGAGTCATAGAAATCTAGATTGAAACTATGAAGTTAGGAAATTAAGTTTATTTGTGCTTCATTCCTTGAAAGTAGAAAATTTCAGCCATTTGGGTGAAATGATGATGATTTTGGGTCTTCATTGTACTTGTAACTTGCATAGATTCATTAAGACTACCTATAGGTACAAGACATTTTTGCTCAGTCTATGGAGAACAACCACACAAGGAATCAAGGAGTTATGAGGAAATAAACACCTAGCTGCTATTAAATATTCTGAAGTAATAATAATCATCATCAAGCGCCAATGGTTGTAGTGGGAATAGAGATAAGTCTTTGATAGATTTCTTAACTTGGATGGGGTATAGATGATTTTTTTGGGCTGGTAGGTTTCTTGAGCCGTTGGCTTTCTTTTTGGCCGTTACCTTATGGTATACTCCCGGTATACTTTCGAGCGGTTTGGTTGTATTTTTTTTTTTTTGTGTGATACATGCTGTTTGTTTACCCATCTAAAATAATAATCATCATCAAGCGGTGGCCTTACTCACACTAAATAAGCAAAATAAAAGAAAGAATATTGCATTTATTGTGGGGCCATTGTTGGTTCATTCCAGAGTTGAATCAATTTGTGAACATTTTCAACATGGATCCAGATTTTTTTTTTCTTTTTCTTCCATTGCTTTAGAGCTCCTCATACACCATGATTGAATCAGTAGGAATTGGAATTCTATAGTGCATCGTTGTTCTTATTCTTAATCTTCGTTCCCTTGCCTGTTAATATTTGCTTACTGAAGTCTTTAAAATATGTAATTCTAATGAACTCAATTGCACTCCTTTTTTATTTTTTTAATTTGATTTTCGTTCTTGTTATCAGCATGTTTCCACCAATGAGAACTGGCTGTAGAGGACAATCCCCCTTGGAAGGATCTGATTAAGCTAAAATATGGGCTAGAAGAAAGGGACTGGTTCTCGGTGGAGCCAAGGGGAAGCTTTGGGGTGGGCCTTTGGAAGGATATTAGGAGAGAAGCTCAACAGTTGAAACAAGATTGCAAGCTCATGCTTGGTGATGGGGTCGTATTAGATTTTGGGAAGATAAGTGGTGTGGGGAGAACCTGCTGTGTGTTTTATTTCCAACATTATATGTAGTAGCTACTTCAGAAAGGGCTAAGGTCCAAGAAGTCTGGGAGACCACAAGGGGTGAAGGTGGGGGGGAATCTTAGATTTATCAGACCTTTCAATGATTGGGAGATGGAAGAAACTCAAAGATTGATCAACCTGATCAGTAGCGGAAAGAAGGACAAAATCTTTTGGTTAGTGGACAAGAAAGGCCAGTACAGAGTCAAAGCCAACTATAGGCATTTAGAAGGTGATCATTCTAGCATTTTACTAGCATGCGTTATCTGGAACAATTGTGTCCCCCCAAGTGGTATGTTACACAGGGGTTTGGTGGGGCAAGGTCTTGAATATGGACACCTTTAAAGATAGGGGTTTTAACTTTACCAAGTAGATGCCTTACGTGCAAGGATGAGAAAACATAGACCACCATACCTTCCGCCCTTTAGTTTAGGGTTTTTGGGCAGCCCTCATTTCCTTGCCAGGAATGGATTGGGTCTGCCCATTCCTAGTGAAAGACGTAATGGTGGGTTGGACAACCTTTCCTATAAGGACGAAAGCAAAAAGTCTATGGAAGGCGGCTCTCTCTAGTCCTTATTGGACAATATGGAAGGAAAGAAATAGAGTGGTTTTTGATACTGTAAACTTCTCTCTAGATAGGTTGAAACATTCCTTTATAACCTCCCTTACTTCTTGGGCAGGTCTTATCTATGAGGGGAGTACTCTATTGTAAACTTATTAATGTGTATTCTCTAGTACTCCTAACCCCTTTATTTCCAAGGTGGTAGGTTTTGTTTCTACCTTTTTTGTCTTTTCTTGTATGCTCTGAGGCTTGGCCCTGTTTTGTGAATATATTGTCTAGCTTATCAAAAAAAAAAAAGGTCTCGTTTATGTCTTTTTTGTATAGCATCTCAGCAAGAGTTACAGTTGCTTGAGCTAATAGTGTTGGTGTTTGGACGTTTGTTAAGGCTGAGGGTTAACCTAAATAAGAGCACTCTTTCTGGTATCAATATTAGTCAACTCAAATTTCAGGTTGGGTTCCTTGATTGATTATGTAGTGTCTGAGTTACTGTTATCACATTTGGGTCTTTCTTGGTGGTAGAATTACTCTAATTTAGTCTTACTTGATGCACATCCTGAGCTACTTTTATCTCTTTTAGATCCCAACTTCAATAGCTTCAAGGATTGAGCTATCCATTACAGTTTGGTGTCCTTGCATTGTGCTCATATGCATATGTGTTTGCACAACTTAACCCAAACTCAGAAAATCATCGTTAATCACCTTGGTTTGAATTGAGACCTACTATGTTTTTCTTTCCTTGTTTTAACGTAGCAGTAAGCATTTCTTGATTAACATATCTTATAAATTCTCTTCAACTGAACAGAAGGATATAAAGATGATTTAAATACGACTTATAGCCCACAATCTTGCATTAAATTTTATAAAATTTCTGACTTGGTTAAATGTAATGCTTCTTTTCCCCTTTGTTCTCCTGACCATCTTGAACTGGTATGCATGCAGAGGTTAATATTTGATAAGCCAGAAGATGGAGTGAGGAAAATAGTTCTTTCTACCAACATGGCTGAGACTAGTATCACCATGAATGATGTAGTTTTTGTGGTTGATGGTGGGAAGGCAAAGGAGACATCATATGATGCTCTGAACAACACTCCTTGTTTACTTCCTTCTTGGATCTCAAAGGCTGCTGCTCGACAAGTAAGGCTACTCTGATTGGCAATTTTCTTTCACCTAGATTATGATTATATTCAATGATACTGATTTTCTTCTGAGTTGCCTTTTTATTTTTATTAAGTTCACCACATCATCTTTTAGTGTGTATGTACCCCTATGTAGACCATGATAAGTATCTGATAAGGATAGGCAGAGTCCAATATCATGCATGTATTACAAATGAATTTTTTGATTTGGTAGAGGGTTAAAGTAATTACGAACTTCTCTTTTTGCTTTTGTGTAATGTTTAGGGATTTATCACAAGGATAAAAATTGCTAATTTGCTCTTCCTTTTTTACAGAGAAGAGGAAGAGCAGGTCGTGTTCAATCTGGTGAATGTTACCATCTATGTCCAAAATGTGTATATGATGCTTTTCCTGATTACCAATTGCCAGAACTTCTAAGGACGCCTTTACATTCCATTTGTTTGCAAATGAAGAGTTTGCAACTTGGAAATATTTCAGATTTCCTGTCCAGTGCCTTGCAACCACCAGAATCCCTAATCGGTAAATTCACTTGGAACACGATTCTCAGTCTCTGAACATTTACATTGATGCTGCACATCATTGGGGCTTGCACACCATTACCCAGGGCCTTGCACACCTAGCACACCATTAAAATATGTTCTAACCAAAGACATCTATATGCCTCTACTTGTATGATTGATAGTTTTTATTTGCAGTTCTACCTTTCAGTCTTTTGAATCATTTTTGTTTTGCAGGTTCAAAATGCCATCGAGTATTTGAAGACCATTGGGGCTTTTGATGAGAATGAGAATTTGACAGTGCTAGGTGTGGAAATTATATTTCTTTGTCCATTTTGGTCTTCATGTTTTGATCTTGTAAGCTGCTTTAAGGCTGTACTATTGGTATGTTTTAAATATTTAAAAAGAACAAAAACCTCGAGTCTTACTGGTTGCTTGGCAGGACGCTACTTATCAATGCTTCCAGTTGAGCCCAAACTTGGAAAAATGCTCATATTCGGTGCTATCTTCAACTGTCTGAATCCAATAATGACTTTTGTGGCTGGTCTGAGTGTTAGAGATCTGTTCTTGATGCCAGCTGACAAGAGGGATGTAAGTTATCTTTCTATTTCCTAGTTGCAGATGCTGTTCTATCTTTGACTCAAAAAATGTGTTTATTAATGTTTGTTTCTTGTTATTTATTTCAGCTAAGCTTCATTTGCTTTTGATTGAAGGATGATTTATGACTTTCCCTATAGCATTCTGGTCCTTTGACTTTGTGAAGGATGAGGTTATGGGCCTTTTTAAGGAGTATTTTTTATAAGAACAGGTTTGCCAGAAGCCTCAATCCTACTTTTCTGGTCCTGATCCCTAAGAAGAGCATTGTTGAAGACCTCAAGGACCTCAAACCTATTAGCCTAGTGGGTGGCCTTTATAAGATTTTGACAAAAGTCTTGGCCCACGGATTAAAAAAGGTTATGGGGAACATTATATCTCAATCTCATAATGCCTTTGTGGAGGGTAGGCAGATTCTGGATGCGGTCTTAATCGCTAATGAGGCTATGGACTCTACTTTCAGAAGGAAAGAACATGGGCTGATTTGCAAACTAGACATTGAAAAAGCCTACGATCACATTAGTTGGGAGTTTGTTCTTCAGGTTATGGAGAGGATGGGTTTTGAGCGCAGATGGCTGAACTGGATCAAATGGTGCATCTCGACGGCTTCTTTTTCGATCCTTTGTAATGGGTCTCCGACAGGCTTTTTCCAAAGCACCAGAGGCTTCTCCCCTTATCTCTTTGTAATTGGCATGGAAGCCTTAAGTTGCCTTTTAGAGCGGGCGATGGAAGGAAACTTTATCTCTGGATGCAAGTTTGTAGACAAAAGAGGAGAGTCTTTGTCCATTTCTCATTTGTTGTATGCTGATGAAACTCTCATCTTCTGCGAAGCCAACCAAGATCGGATGCTCTATTTGGGATGAACTTTGATGTGGTTTGGAGCTATTTTAGGGTTAAGAATCAATTTGAGCAAAAACGAGATCATTCCAATGGGTAGAGTGGCCAATGTGGCAGAGTTGGCCATGGAGCTGGGCTGTGGGGTTGGTTCTCTACTTGCCAAGTACTTGGGGCTTCCTTTTGGGGCTCCCCGCAAGTTTGTAGGGGTTTGGGACTCCATTGAAAAAAGGTTCTGAAAGAAGCTGGCCTCTTGGAAAAGGCAGTATATATCCTAGGGTGGGAGGCTAACCCTGATCCAAAGCACAATGGCTAGCTTGCTGATCTATTTTCTTTCTCTCTTTTGGATGTCGAAGTTGGTTTGTGATAGACTCGAGAAGATTCAAAGGGATTTCTTATGGGGTAGGGGCAGCCTTGAGAAGAAGCCACATTTGGTTAAATGGAGGACTGTGTGCATGGAAAAAAAACAAAGGGGGTTTAGGGCTAAGGAGCCCCTCTAAGCTTAATAAGGCACTTCTCAGCAAGTGGAGCTGGAGGTTAGCCAATGAGAGGGATTCTCTATGGAGGTTGGCCATCAACAGTAAATTTAGTGTTGCTTCTGGGGGCTAGAGCACAGGTGACATCAAGGGGTGGCTATAGCATTGGGTTATGGAAAGAGATTAGAAAATAATGACCACTCTTCTTTCAGAATGCAACCTTTTTTGTTGGCAATGGCATGAGGATAAGCTTTTGGAAGGATATTTGGTGTGGGGAGGAGTCGTTGAGTTCAACTAACTTTTAGCATGGCTGTCCACAAAGATGATAGAATAGTAGGTGTTTGGGACAGCTCTAGAGGGGGAGGGGGGGTGGTCTCCAATCTTTTCAAGGTCTCTTAATGATTGGGAGGTGGAGGAGTTGGAAAGGTTCCTTTATACTCTCTGCAGGAAGAGGATCAGCCCTCACCAAGAAGATCAGCTCATTTTGAAGAGCCCTAAGGCAATCTTCTTTGTAAAGCTCATGTATAGGATGTTAGAGCAGTCCCCTGCCGCTACCTTCCATTATAGGTCTGTGTGGAACCCTATTGTTCCCCCCAGGGTGGGCTTTTTCACTTGGGAAGCTTTCTGGGGAAAGGTTATGACTTTAGATCAACTAAAACGAAGGGGAAGAACTTTTGCTAATAGGCGTTTTTTATGCGAGGAGGAGGAGGAGTCCATTGGCCATTCGTTGTTACATTGTCATAGTGCCAGACAACTTTGGGATATCTTGTTGGATATTGTTGGTATTCATTTGGTTTTCCCGTTGACAGTTTTGCAAGCTCTCCTCTATTGGCAAGGAGCCCTTATTGTCAAGAAACGTAAAAAATTCTGGTTGGCTACCCCTTTTTGCTTATTTTGAACATTATGGCTTGAAAGAACCAGAATGGCTTTTGAGAACGAAGTTTTTTGTGCGAATAGGATGAAAGTCAGTTTTTTGAGTAACTTATGGTCTTGGGCTTGTTTGTATAGTGTGGATAACACATTCTTTTTGGATTTTTTGACTAGGCTTGGGTCCAGGTGAGTCAATCGGGTGTATGAATGGGCTGGTGGGTTTTCTTTGTCTTCTCTTTTGGTTCTCCTTTTGTTCTCCACTTTGGCTCCTCCTTAGTATACTCTCTGGCAGCCTGTGTCCCCTCCTTTTTCATCAATTCATTGCTTTTACCGATAAAAAAAAAAAAAAAATCCTTAATACTAATGAAATTTCAAGAAGACGGAAAGGGAAGAGAGACAGACAGGAGAAATAGATAATGATCAATACATAGGCTTCAGACACCCAGCCAAGAACTATAATGCCACTCCTATAACCTGCAACTCGAAGTGTGTGTATGTAATATGTAGGGGTGTGTGTGAACACCTACTCTTATCCTACCTATCAGTCTTCTGGTTTTCTTTTGTGAACTTTCAAACAGTGAAGCAATTTGTATCCCTACAAAGTTTAACTACTCTGAACAACAAATTGCAATGTCTTTATGGTCCTCTCCCGTCCTTAGACATCCCAAAAAAAAAAAACTGTTTTTGAGTCCCCCTTCACATTGTATTTGGGAACATGCTGATTATAGTTTTTGTCTGTCCTTTCAATCATCTATTTTTGTCTGGGTGCTGTTGCCCTAGAGGAACTGGGTCCAGGCCAGTGCAATGCAGCGCTTGCTGTCTGCTCTTAATTCAACATGCTTCCGCAGCAGTTCCTAAGTAGATGCTGGTCGTTTTGCCTCTTTAGCTTCCATGGCTGTGCAAAAGGAAAATCACAACTTGATACTATGCTCTTTACTATTATCGATAACCTCACATGGCCTTTCTTCACTATCTTTGACGACAAGGCAGATGTCATAGAAATTTCTACCGAAATTTCTACCTTCACATGACATGAAAATCTTAAACTAATGATACTTGTCTTGACCTGTTAAATGATCAATTCTCTCCTAAGTTGTTAAAGTTGTGATATTCATATTAAATTCAAATCGTACAAGTATGCAATATGTGGAGTCGTTTCTCTACAAGCATGATATTCATGGCTCCACATATTGCATGTTTATAGAATTTTGGTTTAATATAAATATCATATCTTTAACACCCTCTTTCACGTGCAGCCTCATACTCACACATGAAGAGTCAAATAAATCAAATAGCATCTTCTTTCATGGACTTTCAAATCAACAAAAGAGAAATAAATTGTAAAAATGTGACTCAAATCAGGTTTCTTTGTCAGCCTGGTTTGATCTTGTTATTAAGCAATCCCAGCTTTCTTGGCGTAAGATTTGGATTTAATATAAATATCATGTCTTTAGCAAGTACTTAAGTTTGAAAGGTTCTTCCACCTATCAGTCGGTCTTTTAGGTTGAACTCTTCTATTTGGCTTTGATGATATACATATCATCTTCTTTCCCTTTTCTCTCTCTCAAATAGAATAATACAACTCATAAATTGATTTTCCTTTCATTTTATGTTGTATGCTTATCATCATCAAACAACTTCTGAATCCAACTCTGGATATGCGCCCCAACAATGAGCTGCTAACTGCAGTAAGATTACTGGTTTCAGATGACGATTGCCGTGGCAGATTTTTCTTCAGCAGTCAGCCGCCTAACTCTTCAGACAAACAGGGGATAAAAGAGACATCGCCGCCGCCAATGGTAGTCTGCAAACTGTACTTGCTGGGGCTAAACATTCACCACCTCTCTCTACAGTACAATAGATCGAAGTGGAAGATAAAATCTTCAGATCCACTGTGAGTTTGTGGGGGAGCCTTGCATTGCAGCACTAACACACTTGCAGAAAAGGATGCATTTGCCAAAGCTCTGCAATTTATGACGGGTGAGAGACAATCATCCACTGAACACATTGATCGTATCTCATATTTTTAATATAAGACTTTGGTGGCTTTTGATTTTTGTTTTTACTTAACTTTTGTTCTTAATAGTGCTTAATATGGTTAAAGTATCAATTTCTTTAATTTTTATCTAAAATTTGAAACAATAAATTTAAAAATAAATATATATATATATATATATATATATATATATATATATATATATATATATATATATATATATATATATATACTTTTTTCTTTTGACAATTATTCAATCATAGTATTATGTATCTCATAAATTAGTCCCCATTAGTACTCTGAATTTAGAACCCTTTTTTTCCTATGCCCATTTCAGTTAGATTTTTATTAGCATGAAAAGGATTATGAGGGTTTTAATTGGATTATAAAAAAATTTGATTTTCTTATATTATATAATATCTAGTTTTTTTTAAATAAAAAATATTAAGAAAATATTACAAAGCTAAATATTTTGGTTTTTTTATTCAATAAAAAGTTTAAAAAATTTAGTAATAAGTTATGAAGAAGATTAAAAAGCAAACATGTAACAAAAAGCCAAAAAAACAAAGTCGGCCTTACTCATATTCGTAATGTGTGCATTTCGAAGCTTGCAGGTATTCCTTATCTGTATGTTCTTTTGTTTGCATGAAGTTTTGTTTCTTTCACAACCGAATAATAATATATATTTTTTGAGTTATTTTTTCAAAACTTTTTCCAATGTTATTATTTCTTTTTGCGAGCGTTCTGTAAATTTTACAGAAATTGTACCTAAAAGATTTAATTTCAAAGATTTGCACGACCATTGTACTTCTTGCTTAAGTAAGAAAATTAAGTACATCCAAGATTGAAGGATGACATCTGAAGACTGATTGATGGTCTGAGAAAAACAGATTTTTAACGAAAAATCATGGGTCAGAATGTTTTCTGGAAAAGAAAAAGAAAAAGGAAAGTTTTCAAGGATAATTTAAGGCAAAAAAAAGGGCAAGGGCGTGACTGATGTGATGCTGATTGTTCTAATTCAAGAGTTCTAATTTATTAAAAGAAAAAAAGAAAAAGAAAAAAAAAGCTGTCAAAAAAAATTTAAAAATTACTAAACCACCTGAAGAATGCCAAGCATAGAATCTCAATTGACAATTTGACACGGCGTTCTTTTCACTGGCTTATATTTGAGTTTTGTACGGAAATGGAAATAGTGCATTTAGAAAAAAAAATCCAAAATATAATACTGGTTTTAAAAATATGCTGTATCCACAAGATTCGAGAATTTTTAAGAATTTAAAGCGCCTGCTCACAACAATCGGTTATTGAATTTTAAAATTTTCAGCACCAGCGCCGGAATCACTACTTACTGGAAGAAGATGCTCACAAGTGATGCGTAAAAAAATGTAAATAAATAGTACGACTACACTACTAACGACCGCCTTGGTTACGCTTCAATAAATTATCGTTCAACGCCATTTTCAAAAATTTTTAAAATTAATAAATTAACGCTGACCCCGCATTGCCATTACGCTTCCCACTAAAAAGGTGAGACTCGCTTTTTTATTTAAAACCATTTTAGAAAAACTAAGCCAGCCGCCATTTATTGCTTTTTATTTTAAAAATAAAACAAAATAAGAGTTAAAAACCCTAAATATGACTCATGACAGAAAGACAAGGGCTCCTGGAAAACCGAGTTTAGGTCCGGGTCAAAAAGATTTATCAAGAAGGTACGAATGGAAGCGCAAGATTCCTCTGCCCCCTAAAGTTTCTGGGTCTCCTACTAAACAAACTAAAAACAAAAATACGAAGCCGACTAATCAACCACGAATACCAAAGATAAAGCAATAACAATATAAAAACATGCGCACATATATAAATAAATAATCGTTGAAAGCCGTATTTGGTAAAATGTACCTGAACGGCATGTTATGTCGCTTATCAATTAAACAACAAGGCTCAATAACAAAATACAAACTATTCACATTCAATTGTAAATTATAAATCATATGTCAAATTATTTATTAAACGGAATGTCGGGCCCCACCCAAGCCCATTTATACGTTAAGCAATAAATTAACTCCCAAGATTACTCGATTTAATTTATGTAATGTCCACAAGGTTTCGGTATTTTTGAAACCGGCTTGAAATTGAAGTTTTGAAATGAAGTTTGAAATTGAAATTTGAAATTTGAGATTTTTTTAGACTTGAAATTTAGAATTAGAATTTTCAAAATTTGGGCATTTCAAGATAATCAATTCGAAATCAGATTCAATTTTGAAATTGATCGCTTGAATTTTGAAATTATGAATTTCAGAAATTTGAAATTAGAAATTGGAAACTGTGGAACTTGAATTTTGAAATTATGACACTTGATTTTTGAAATGAGAAATTTGCAATTTTGAAATTGAATCATTGAAAATTTGAAATTTGAAATTTGAGATTTGAGACTTGACTCAAAATTGAAAATTTGAATTTTAGAAAATGAGAAATTTGAAATTTGATACTTAAAATTGAGAATGAAATTTTAAAAAAATTGGGGATTTTATTAAATTACAGGGGCAGGAGGCCCAGTACAAGTAAGGAAAAACAAAGAAAAAAAAAAAAAAAAACAACAACCAATTTCTAAATAAACAAAAAGCAACAACAGGCTACAAGGAAAATAAAATAATAAGACTATAAATTAAATGACTAATATATATACAAGACAATTAAAAATAAATAAATAAATAAAATTAACTATATAAAATAAGAATAAAAGAAAGTCAAGAAAAACATACCTGGTAGACGGGTAGCTCCCCGGACCGAACCGCCTCTCAAGCTGAAATTGCCTCCAAAGTTGGGATCGTTCTCCAAAACTGCCCCGAGCAAGATTTCCTCCAAGCGCACTCAAACTTTAAACTCTCACCACTCTGTGATCTCCCAACGTGGGAAGACCCATAGCCTCCCTTAAGAAAATAAATTTAGCGAATCCACTACTAAATTATATGTACTAATGTCTTAATTTATTCCCAAAAAAAAATATTTAATCATGGCCACAGGTCTCCAACCCTTTTTTTTCATGAGCAAGCCCATTATTTCCCTTTTTCCTCTTTCCAAAATCAAGGGAGAGTATGACCCTTTATAGTGGGAAAGGGAGGCCTCACTTTCAGGAGTTTCCAATGCTGGATCGCCTCCCATAAAGGAAAAAAAAATCTTAAGCCTCAAAATGCGGCCTACACCTCTCTCTCCTCAGGGAGAATTTTTCAACGCAGGATTGCTCCCACAAAAGAAAAAATCTTAGCTCTCAAAATTCAAAAAAAAGGCCTACAAATACGCCCTCTTCGATGTGAGTTCATGGTCAGAATCTAATACGGAACAACTAAGAAACCTAAAGTGTGAAAAAGCGAGCGGTTGGTACGAACTCTATCAATATCAAAAAGAGACCCCAAAAGTGTCCACAAAGAACACCGCACTGATTAAACCTCAAACAACGGCAAAGTGAGTTCTAAAAAACACTAAAGCAAACAACAAAAAGGGACAAAACAACCCGAGGCCAAGAAAGTCATGACATAGATCCAAAGTTCTCTCTCTAAAGGCGTCCTCACAAAGGTGAAACTTATATCTAAAACCTCGAAAACAAACGAAAATCTAGGCCCATGGGTGATAGAATGGTCATGTGCACTATATAGCAATTAACACCCGTCATGGACAAACTCATTAGCTAGAAGTAGAGCGTACGACAACCGAAATAAACCATGTGATCAAAGTGTGCTCTAAGAGCTCGAATCACGGCGCGGCTGCATCGAATGTCCGTCCGAAACGAGGAAACACAAACGTGAAACCTGAACGCCCTTATCCAAGATGTAGAAGGTAGAGGCGAAGTCTGAACGCCTTTATTTATAGAAGACGAAGTCTGAACGTCTGAAATGTGATGCTAGCAAACGTGATACAGATGGAGTTCGGGAATATTCTGGATTCAATGAAGGCGGTATCAACGCCGCAGGCATCGCTCGAACGCCTCGATGGTCGCAATAAATGCGATGCGTGATGAAGTCCAACATCTCGATCCATATAAAGGCGAAGTCTCGAATACTGGAGCATGCTAAGACGAAGCCTAAACGCCCGATTCACAGGCTAGTAAATGTGATGCGATGAAGTCCAACATCTCGATCCATATAAAGGTGAAGTCTCGAAGCCCGATACGCATAAAGCACGGTCTCGAACGTCTGACGCATTTGCGTTAGCAAAATATGATACGATGAAGTCTCAACATTCGATCCATATAGAGGCGGTTCAACGCCCGATATGCAAACAAGCCCGAACGCCTCGACTTTTGTGCTAGCAAATGATGCAAGATGAAGTCCGAACATCCGATCCATATAGAGGCGGTAAGTCCGAACCCAGATATGCAAGACAAAGTCCGAACGCCCGATATGCGTAAGACAAAGTCCGAACGCCCGATATGCAAACGGTCCGAACGTCCGATCCGCCGAGCAGCGAATGTGATGCGATGAAGTCCGAATGATCCGATCCATATGAAGTCCGAACATCTCGATCCATATGAAGACAAATCAACGCCCTCGATATAAGACGGTCCGAACGTTCGATCACGCCAAGAGCCGTGATGTATGAAGTCCGAACATCCGCATCCATATAGAGGCTAAGTCCGAACGCCGATATGCGTAAACAAAGTTTGAACGTGGATTCACTGAAAGAAGTAAATGTGATGCATGAAGTCCTCAACATCTAATCCATAGAGGCGAAGTCCGAACGCCGTGATACGCAGTAAGACGTAAGCCTAACGCCCGATATGCGTAAAACGGTCCGAACGCCCGATCCGATGAGCTAGCGAATGTGATGCGATGAAGTCCGAATGATCCGATCCATATGAAGACAAAGTCCAACAATGCCTCGATACGCAAGACGTAAGTCTCAACGTCTCGACTAGCCGCGGGCAAGAAATGTGATGCGTATGAAGTCCAACATCTGATCCATATGTAGGCTAAGTCCGAACGCCGATATGCGTAAAACAAAAGTCTCGAACGTGTGATTTACCGAGCTAGCAAATGTGATGCGTATGAAGTCCGAACATCTGATCCATATGTAGGCGGTCCAACGCCTCAGATATGCAGAAGACGAAGTCTGAACGCCTGATATGCAGAAAACGAAGATGTGATGCAGATGAAGTCTGAACATCTGATCCATATAGAGGTGAAGTCTGAACACCTAAACTGAAGATAGTAAAGGCGAAGTTAGAGGGGTATGCCCCAATATGACATCCAACATAAACATGACGAAGTCCAAAAATGTCATAGCAATGGCTCATATAATCGATAAGAACTGGCCTGACAAACCAACCACGCCCAAATGATCCCGAAGATGCTACAGCGGATATGCCCCACTGTGGCATCTATCAAAACCTCGATGAAATCCCGAAATGTCATAACAAGACTCATCCTCATGGATAACGATCAGGAGCACAAACAAACAAATTCCGATAACTTGGCGATATGGATAGCCCGGGCATGACATGTATGTCATCCACGAGAAGTGATGAAACCCCTAAATATCAAAATATGGCTCGGAGCATTCAACAAGAATCATTTTACACAAACAAACACATCCAAATGATCCCGACAAATAGGGGGTATGCCCCAGTATGGCATGTCGAGGAATCAGTCTAAGTCTCTGCATCCCCCAATAACAAAAGGCAACCTCGGGTCATCTAGAACCGTAACTAGAAATGGATCCCAACTCTAGCAAAGCATCTCCTAGAAAAAGCCATAATAATTGTCCAGAGGACGACTCAAGTCTCAAATACTCATCAAAGCAATGCTATCAAAGAAAACGCAATCCCATGGTCTCAGGGTGGTCTTATGACACGGACCGTAATGTAGGCTTAGGGGTGATAAGGTAAAAGAATGAAGGGAAACTCAGCTCAAACACCCAATGATCAACCCCATGCCCTCGTGTGTGGAATGCCACATGCATAAGAAGTCTCATGAGCCATGGACACAAGAACATCCAATGGAAGTGATAATAACAATGATGTAATGCAAAAAGTGTAACATGTGGTGAGATAGGTAAGAGGAAAAGGATGTAAGGTGAAACATCGAACTCGAAACCAATAAACATATGAGGGTGATAAATGTGAAAATGAGAGGTATGAAGTCGAGAAGATAAATAACATTATGGAAAAACTGATGATGATATGATGAATCTACCCAAATCACTGCATAAAGATATGTCACGACAAATCGATGATGAATATGACACTAACTCCTGAGCCCGTAGGAGAGGATCGATCATCTCATATACCACTAATAAAATCTCAAAGTAAAACACATGATACTAGGATCTCGTAGCCCACATACCGAACTCCCACAAGTAATACATACACTAAAGACAATGACCTCATAAGTCCACATACGAACTCAAGGAATACTTATAACACACAAGGCGCATTTATTTATATTTTTTCTTCTCTTTTTTTCTTTTTCTTTTCTTTTTGTGTTTTTTTGTTTTTGTTTTTTGTTTTTTTGTTGTTTTTTTGTTTTTTTTTTGCGCATAGACTGAATGAAACAATGAGAGACAAACCAATATGGCAATAAATAAACATATCTCCAAGCACGAAGGTACAATAAAACAACTCCAATGAAATGACATACTTCTCAAACTAAAGTCTCCGAATAAATGTCGATGGAATGAGTGAAGGATGACATGACAAAACCCCCATGCAAGAAATGAATAGATCACCAATCTAAGTGGAAAGAATAGGATGTAACGAGAAGTCGGGAGAAAGAAAGTGGTGAAAACATAGAAACTATGAAATGGAACGGATACAAGGAAGCGAATGTGGTAAGGCGATATAAAGAACATGTCAATGTGTCCATAACTCAGAAGATCTCAAACTAAGGCATCCACACACCAAAGGCCCCTATCCTGTGTATGAAAAAGGTAAGGTGGCTATAAGAGAAAGAATAGCCAAAATGCGCTGCAGGAGGTCTAATGGGCTAGCAACGATAAAAATAAAAAATAAAATGTGAGTAATAAATAAGTGATAAGGTATATGGCTAATCGAAATGATGGCCACCCACTCCGGACCAAAGTCTCAAACGTAAACTTTTCACCGATCCATTACTGGGTCGCTCCGAGAATCGGGTTTCCATCTAAGTCCATCAACCATGCAAATCCTCCGGTCAACTCTCTAATAATGTAAGGTTCGGCCTCCAAGCTTGGGTCTAAACTTCCAGGGTCGCTGACTAATCCTCCGAGGACTCCTCAAAACCAAATCGCCTCACGAAGGGTTCAGTTTAACCCGCTTGAAAGCGAGGGCCATCTTCCTTGTAAGCCCTCGAATATGGCCGCAGCCTCTCAACTCTTCATCTAACAGCATCGATCAAGTCGCGGATCGAACCCACACCCGCCTCTCGAAATCACGCCTAGTGGCTACTATGATCCCATTCTATCTCAACCCGCAAACCGCTCTACGCCATAAACTGTAGAGTAAGGTGTGGCTCCTGTAGAAGTGCGAAAGGAGGTGCGATACACCCATAATACGAAAGGAAGCTTCTCGACCAGTCTTGAGAAGTCTCAATCATCTTACGCAGAATCTTCTTAATATTCTTGTTCACGCCTATCGCTTCCATTCGTCTCGCGCCATACGCTGCACGATCCGTGGATGCCGGATGCCATCTCGTGAATAAAGTGTCAACCTCACCCCTGAAATGCACACCTCTATTCGATATCAACTCATGAGGAACCCCATATCTGCAGATAATGTGTGATTTAATAAAGGTGGTCACTTTGGTCGCATTTAGCTTTGCATAAGAAGTGGCCTCCACCCACTTTGTGAAATAATCAATAGCGACTAGAATGAACTCATGACCACTAGAAGACTTCGGCGAAATCTTCCCAATAATATCTATGACCTAGACTGAAAACGGCCAAGGTGAGGTCAATGCATGCAACTCTGATGGTGGAACGTGTATGAGATCTCCGTGCATCTGACACTCTGTACATCTCTGAACAAATTGACAACAATCCATCACTATGCACAAAATTGACCCACTGAAGCTCAATACTCTAATCAATCTCTATATATCCTAGAGAGGAAACCAAAATAGAGGAATCTGGATCCATATCATGACAAAATCGGCCCTGAAGGCTCACAGATGCACCCACGTGTAGGATGGGAGTCCTAATCAGTAGGATCTAAACTCAACCTAAAAGGTCAATGATGGCTCTAAAAAGACAAGGGTAGGTAGTCTTTAAAGGTCCCTAGCAGAGCGATCAGACTCTCCAAAGCAGGACACAACCTCCTACATCGCCTCCGAAGAGATTCGTGGCTCTTCCATGCAAGGTGGTCATCAACCCACACATGCACTCGACATCCTGTGGGGCAACCTATGGCAGCGCTCACCACTCTCAACGCCAAGAATAAATCCAGCACAAAGTAGACGTGCGGCGCATCCGAAAACCTAAATGACATCTAAACCAGAAAATGCACACCGGTCACAAAAGTATCCTAAATCTAACTCTCGCTATAAGGTTCGAAGATCGGACTCCTCAGCATCGATATGTCGGCCACCTCCAAAATGCTCACAAACATGAATATAGCCCATCACTAGACCTTACTCCTAGTCACTAGCTCGGTCGAAAAGCAAGCAAGGAGCAACAAGTCTCCAACGACAAACACAAAACCAAGAGACACAAAGTCGACCGAGACTAGAGGTTTAGAGATAAGGGGATACATGTGCACCCCACATAGACATGCGACAAGCAATCATGCAGGAGAAAGGTAGTCATGCAACAAATGTCATGCGCATGTATATCATCCATATCTACACATAATCTAAGTAAGAGTATATGATTGAACATGATGTGTATATAACAAACAATGAGAGTCAAGTGACATAACAAGATGAACAAGAATCGACCAATGAAGTCAACCAACCAATACTAATGATACAACAATTGGGACATATGAAATATACACTCGTGAATAAAATTCTCATTGTGCTATACAAAAAGCATAAAGAAGTATCTATCAATCAACCAATCAAACTCCACATTTACCCTAATTGTTATCTGTCGACCTCACTATCCCCAATGAGTCGCCATTTTGCTGACTCGATTTTGGCCATTACGCTGCTTCCCACTAAAAAGGCGAGACTGGTTATTTAAAAACCATTTTAGAAAACGGTTTGGAGTTCTACTATTTTGTTTTATTTTAAAAAGGGAAAACAAAATAAGAAACAAAAAACCCTAAATATGACTCCACGATAAGAAGTGCGTAAATCCTGAAAACCGAGTTTAGTCCCAAAATGTGTTACTTATCGCATGCACGATGGAAGGTGAAGATTCTCTCTGCCCCCTGTGCCTGCCCTACTAAACAAACTAAAGAAAATATGTTGAGTTTTGACTAATCAATCCAATGAATACCAAAGATACAATAACAATATAAAAACATGCAAGACATATATAACAAATAATTGCAAAGTCGTATGAGAAAATGTACCCGAACTACATGTTATAAGCGCTATCAATCGGGGAAACAATGTTAGTTCAATAACAAATACAACTATTCACACATTCACACCTTAAATTGCTATAAATCATATGTCAAATTATTTATTAAAATGGAATGTCGGGCCCCACCCAAGCCCATTTATATGTTACACAAATTAACTCCCCAAGATTCCATTTTATTGGAATTGTAGAATTAACCGTGTGTTTGAGATTTTTTGAAAACCGGTTTGAAATTGAAGTTTTGAAAATTGGAAGTTTGAAGTTGAAATTTGAAATTTGAGATTTTTTTAGGACTTGAAATTTAGAAATTAGGAATTTTCAAAAATTTAAGACTAGGACAACTGAATCTTGAAATTGAGATTGAATTAAATCGACGCTTTAATTTCAAATTACGAATTTTGTAAATTAAATCTAAATCGTAAACTCCATAACTCAATTTCAAATTACGACACCTGATTTTTGAAATGAGCACTTGTAATTCAAAATCAATCATCAAAAATTTGAAATTAAATTGGTGATTCTCGGGAGGATTGACTTTTAAAATCAAAATTCAATTTTAGAAAATGAGAAATTTGAAATTTGGATATTTAAAATTGAGAAATGAAATTTCAGAAAAAAATTGGGGATTTTATTAAATTGCGTGGTGATAGTCCATATGTTAAGGAAAACAAGCAAAAAAAAAAAAAAAAAAAACAACAACCAATTTCTAAATAAACAAAAAGCAACAATATAATTATGCGAAAAATAAAATTAATGATTATAAATTAAACGACTAATATATACAAGACAATTAAAAATAAATAAATAAATAAAATTAACTATATAAAATAAGAATAAAAGAAAGTCAAGAAAACATACCCGTGACGGTAGTTCCTGACCGAACCTCCTCTGCCCGAAATCGCTTCCAAAGTTGGATCGTCTCCAAAATTGCCCTCAGTCAGATTTCCTCCACGCACTCAAACTTAAACTTCGGTAATTACTTAGATCTCCCACTAACGCGGAAGACCCATAAATTCTCCCAAGAAAATAAATTTAATAACTAATACTACTCTAAATTAGCATGTGACCAATGCCTTAATTCTGTTCCAAAAAATATTTAATCAAGGCCACAGGGCCCCAACCCTTTTTTTTTTTTCGCATTTTGAAAGAAGCCTACGATTTCCTTCCTCTTTCCAAAATCATGAGATGACTTTTATAAAGGGAAAGGAGACCTCACTTTCTTGTAGTTTCCAATGCTGATTGCCTCCCACAAAGGAAAAATCTAATCTCAAAATGCGGCTTACACCTCTCTCCTCAGGACTCTTTTCAACGCGATTGCTCTCCTACAAAGAGAAAAATCCTAAGCCTCAAATTTAGCCATATCAAGGTTATAACGCCCGACTCTTAAATTTGCAAAGGTTCTCAAACGCACTACATGTAAGATATTTTTAAACCAAGATATATTTTGAATTTTTTTTTCTAAATGCACTATTTCCGTACAAAACTCCTTATATTTGGTTTGGTTTTTCTTGCATTTAATTTTATTATGAAATTTAAGAAAAAAAATCTTTATAATTAAATTTAATTTGAAATATTTACTACCTTGAAATTAAAAAAAAAAAACATTTACTACTTTGAATCTCAAATTAATTTTGTTTGAATCAATTTTTTATTCTTTTCTTATATTATTTCTTTTTGTTTTTCTTTTTACTCGCATTTTCTCTCAAAATTCTGAAAAATCAAACATAAACTTCGTGAAAATTTTCAACAAAATCTATAAATTCGTTAAGTGATTGAGAATTTTTATTTATTTATTTTTTAAACTGAATATTTTCTTTTTTCTTAAGTACGGTTACTTGTCTTTGAGACCTAACTTATATAGTAAAGGGTATTGGTTAAGGAATGACCAATGAGACTTAGGTCAAGTGATTAAAGAACTATGTTGGACATAAAGAGAGAAGGAGTCCATGGTTCAAGTCCTAATGAAGACAAAATTATGAGGAATATAATTTTATGATGTAATGTAAAATGAATAGATGTTAAAAAAAAGTAAAGGGATGAAATGGGGAATCGGAGATTTCATGCTCGAATATGTAAGAACAAAATACTACAATATGATATGGATGCTTTTTTTCTAATAAAAAAGCAAGGTTAGTTAAATTTTTGGGTTTCATTATTGTTTTTATTATTTTTTTGAAAACAAATTAATTTTATTGATTCAAATTAGTAATATATAGATAGAAATATAGAATCAAAATCACTATAAACTATAAAGAATGAAATAACATCCAGGTTAATAGCATAATGAATTAGCTCAAAACCTATGCATTTAATAATTAAGTCTACACATTTGTTATTATTTTTATTATCATCACCTCTATTAAGCTAGTTAAAAAAAATCTCATACACCAAATCTCATTAATCAAATCCCATTTAATTTGAACTTCTTCAGGTTGATATTATTTTATTTGTTTTTACTATGCAAACATTTTTGAATTAAATGATTATATTTGAATATTTAAAAATAGTTTATTAATTTTTAAAAATGTTTTAGGATGCAAAAAATTTAGGTACTTATTTGGATACATATATTTTTTATTTTCAAAATTTGAGATAGTAAATCTTATTTTTTAAATATTTCAAATTTTAAAATAACTTTTAATTTTACTGTTTTAGAAGAACATAAAATGAGTCCAAATAAACATTGAAATAATTAATATCATAATTTGTAGTGTCAAAAATGGTCTAGATTTACTATAATTTTTTTTGACAATTAAACACTTTAATTACAATGTAGTAAATTGTTTTCACTAGGACTCGAACTCGGGACCCTTCCTCTCCTTATGTCCTACCTTTTTAAAACATTGAATGCTCTATCATATGAGCTAGACATGAATCGCTATAGACAAATTTACTATAATTATACAAGGGAGAATTGTTTATTTGTTAAAATATGTATTTTAAATAGAGAATGAAAATGAGCTTTAAATCAAGGGATAATTGTGTAGGAAATTTTGTTTTGACAGATAAACATTTCTAATTACAATGTAGTAAATTGTTTCCACTAAGGTTCAAACTCGAGACTCTTCCCCTTTTTTATGCCTTATCTTTTTAAAACGTTGAGTACTTTATCACATGAACTAGACATGATAGGCGTGTTGGACTTATTAAGAAGTGCATTAATTCTGAAGCCTACTGTTGTTTTTTATGTGAAACTTTGATGCATGCTGATAAAATAGAAGAAACCAGATGCTTGCTGAAATATGAAGGTGCGTTTGCAGTAGATAGGTTTGGGCAGAGGAGATTTCAAAGACATGTTAAACTAGGATGATAAGAAAGGTACGGTTCCTCACCCATGGTGGCTCATCAGAGGGTTTCAGAATGTTATAACTTATAACTGATTGTAATCTTCAAGAGATTCAACTGCAAGGTTATCCATACACATGGGAAAGAGGAAGGGGTTGTAGGAGAAAACACTTTCTTCTTTAACAATATATACCTTCTTGTAATTTTCTGAACACCGATAGTAGTCAAAGGGAAATAAAATTTTTTGGTTAGCGGAAGGTGACTCTAACACTAGATTTTTCCACTCAATGGCTACTACAAGAAAATGTATTAACAAAATACACAGACTAATGGACGATGAAGATAGGTGGGTTAAGGATGCTGTGGGGCTTCGAAAGATGGCTAAAAATTACTTCAATAATTTGTTTTTAGCTCCTAACTTGGTGAGATCATATAACACATTGGCATTCAAGCAGAAAGTGACAATGTTAGAGAATGGGAGTTTGTTATCCCCTTTCGCAATGGAAGAATTTGAGGTGGCAATGAGACAAATGCACCTTGATAAAGCTCTAGGGTCGGATGGCCTTAATCCAGCTTTTTATCAATTTTTTTGGCTGGTTCTTGGTAAGGAAATCTTTAATGCATGTGTTTGTTGGCTTGAGAATTTCCTGCTACCCTGAATGAAACATTGATCACCTTAATTCCCAAATGTGAAAACCCGATTACAATGAGAGACCTGCGCTCTATTGCATTGTGTAATGTTCTTTACAAGATTATTGCTAAAGTGTTGGCGAATAGATTGAATGTTATTTTAGAGAATATTATTTATGCTTCTCAATCAGACCTATCCATTCTGGACAATGTTATTGTGTGGCATTTGAGATCCTACATTCTATGAAAGGAGAGTACGTAGGGGCAAGATAGGGGAGATGACGATGAAGATAGATATTAAGAAAGCTTATGACAAGGTGAGTTGGGTTTTCCTATAGGAAACTATGACATGGATGGGGTTTGCTAGAGAGTGGATTGAGCTTATTATGATGTGTGTATCAACAATCTCATATACGGTATTAGTTAATAGCTATGAGGTGGGGTTGATTACTCAAGGAAGAGGGTTGAGGCAAGGCAACCCTTTATCTCCATATCTCTTTATAGTTTTGTGCAGAAGGCTTGTCTTCTCTTATAGCAGCTGTAGAGGATAGAGAAGTTATGTAAGGTATTGAGAAGACGTCAAGTATATCCCATTTATTGTTTGTATATTATAATTTTTTATTTTTCAAAGCATATGTATAGGAAGGCTCAGTAATCAAAACAATTTTATTAGAGTATGAGATGATTTCAGGGAAAGCTGTAAATTTTCACAAATTAGGTATTCTCTTCAACCCTAATGTAGATGCAGCTATTCAGAATTCCATTTCAGGTACTTTGGGTGTCTCCAAGCCAATTGATACCAGCAGATATCAAGGTTTGTCTTTGTTGATAGGTAATCGGGATACAATTCACATAGTTCCACATAAGCACATGAATTCAAGATTTACACTGACGGAGCTTTCCACTTAATAAAGTTAATCTGGTCTGCTCAATCCTAATGGAAGAACCCAACCCAAAAGACTAGCCTATTAGGTGGGAGAATCCATCAATCTTAAGTGCTACTCCACATCTTGTGTGAAACCGATGTGAGATCGTATCATTTCATACTCTTTGAGAAATCGAACGTTCGTGAATGAAATTTACTCTTGGTGGCTCATACTCGCAAGATTAACTCCGACCCACCTTTGGTGGCACTAGGGTAACCTCTTCAGTAAATCATTTCCCAAGTAAAACTCTCTCTCCCCGCTATGTACCGGTTCTCTATGAAAGCATCAATGATAGGTATCTAAGCCCAATGGAAGAACTCAACCAGTTACTAGCCTATTAGGCCGAGAATCTCCATTAACGCACCACTCCACACTCTCGCGCGGAATCACATGATCGTGATTATCAAGATACCCTTTGAGAAACCGGACGTCTGCGGATGACGTTCACTCTGAGTGGCTCACACTCTGGCTAGCATTCACTCTGAACCCACCTTTAAGGCACCGGGTAGCTCTCTTCCAAGTAGCCCTTTCCTAGGTAGCCCTCTCCCGCTATATACCAACTCTTAATGAAAACACTAATGATAGGTTTCCAAGCACAATGGAAAAGCCTAACCCAAAAGACTAGCCTATTAGGTGGGATAACCCATCAAACTTAAGCACCGCTCCATACTCTTGTGTGGAACCGATGTGGGATCGTATCATAAACTAAGAAATTGATATTTGGTTTCTTGAAGGATATATTATGGAAGAGGTAACAGAATTCGAAGAATCATTTTTTGTCCAAAGTAGGGAAAGAAATTCTCCTTAAGTTAGTTGCATAGGCTAATCATCATACAATCCCTTTGTGATGAGCTACAAAGGATGATGAATTCCTTCTGGTGGCGTTAGAACAAGGATGGGAGAAAAGGGATCCCTTGGCATTCATGGGAGAGATTATGCTGTTGGAAGAAGGTTGGAGGTATGGGCTTCCGTCACCTACAAAGCTTCAACCTCGCTTTACTTGGTAAGCAAGGTCGAAAACTTTTGTTTAATCCTAACTCTTTGCATTCAAGGTTACTCAAAGGGGATACTCTCATGACAACTGGTCTAACTGTGCCACAATCCCAGCCTTTATAATGGAGGAGTGTTTGTAAGGCTCATATGTTATTGCCTGTGCAGTAGATGGAGGATAGGCAACGGAGAGAGAATTAATATATGGAATGATCCATGGATTAAAGATGATGATGCCTAAAAAAACATACGTATGAGCTCGTAATGCACTAGCAGGACAAACCACCAACAAGGTTTTTGGGCGCGGGCTTAGAGGGCGTTTTTGAAGTGAGCCCAGCGTGAGAGCTCGGTCCATGATGACGTCTTAGTTACTCCTAAGACGTGAACCCAGGGTTGAGACTAAGCCCAGTGGGCCGGACAGGTGACAGGGATAATCTGCTGTTCACCAGTTGTGACATAAGAAAGGAAAACACTCAATCTTCATGATCCGATAGCTACTTATTAAGGGAAGAAGGGATCCCCCACGATTACGACTCCCTGATTATCTTCTAATATTCAGTTAGCGATAAAGAAGAGAAGATTCCCTATCCAATTAGGAAGATGACGTATTACCGTCTAATAAGGAAAGTTATCCTAATCACTCATGATAAATATCGAACAATTCCACCAAAGAGAGGTATGCAATCACAAAACTATCCACAATTGATCTTTTCTTTCATGAGAGTTAAACCACTTGAGATCGCAGGCACGCGCCGGCACATCCCCGGGTCGAACCGCCTTTTGTGTGTTGTATATCGATCCGACTGGATTGGACGGCCAAAGAATTCCTCGTAGTTTTCCAACCCAAAGACGATAAAAACAATTCATCAAAAGATAAATCTATATTTTAAGCCAACCACCGTGATTATTGATGGGTTGGAAGAGCTAAAGGTACCAACACTATGGTCCCAGGATAGACAAAGTTGGAATGATGGAATGATCGAGGATTTATTTAATGAAAAAGATGTGCAGGCAATTAGCAGAATGATATTGCCCTATAGTGCTATGCGGATAAATTAATAGCAGAACTCATTTGTTTTCGAATCGGATGTCAAAACTATTGTTGATGCATTCCACTCTTCAAAGCCTGATGAATCGGAGTTCGGTATTGCTACCCAAGATTGCCTTTTTATTTGTTAATAGAGATTTCAATTAATTGTTTGCTTTTTCTAAAAGACAAGCCAACAAGATTGCTCATGTTTTAGCAAGAGAATCTATTGTTCTTACTTGTCCTTTTTTTTCTACACTTCCATTGAGGGAGCCTTATTAACATTTTATTATTAATGAAAGATTCCTTGTTTTAAAAAAAAGAAGTGCATTAATTCTTAAAAAGCAAAAAATTAAATTTGTACTAATGTAATTAGAAAAAAAAAAAAACATATAAATAAATAAAAAACTTAAATAGAAAAATATTTTAAATACTCAACTCAAATTGTTTAAATAAATATTTTTTAAATTATTAAATTTAAATATATTTTTTTTGAGGAAAATAATTGTATTGATATAAACTAACAATACATTGATAGAATTATATAATCAAAATTGTTAAGAATCATAGATGATGAAATAACATCCAAATTAATAATATAATGAAGTGACTTAAAATCTATACATTTTATAGTTAAATTTACAAATTTGATATTACTATTGTAACTATAATACCAACGGGACATAGCCTCCGGCAGATATCGACAATCATTTATTCGATGACATATTGACGGATATACTTGCTCATTCAATCAGCTTCTCATATAAATAAACACCACACTCTGACGAGAATAAACAAACGTCACACCAAAACGATGATAACCATATAACGCATTAAGACGATAATAACCACACACTGTAATAAGACAAAAAAAATAATCTATCCTTATTTTCAGGAAAAAAAACTAACAGATAAAAAGTTGAGTGAAAATGAGGTTAGGATTTCCCAGGAATAATGTTAGTATCTAAAAGTAACATGAATATTTAAATATAAATCTTTAAAAATTCTTATGTTTTATATTTTCATTACAAAAAGATAATTATACTGTTTTTTTAACCAAGCTGAGATTTTAAAACAAATATAGAAGAAACATGTATCGATTATCTTTCCAATACCGGTTGAAGTTCACAAAGAAACTTTTAGAACAAGCATATTTTTAAGATCATCACCCTTAAGTATAATTTTTTCAAATATATGAAAATTATAGAATTACCAAGAAATAAATATTTTAAAAGATCTACATCCATTTTATTTTCTTTTTTCCTTGAAAACACAATATTTTTGAAAAAAAGAATATTTTGGCATTAAACTCCATCTCATCTTTCCAAAGAGACCGTTCGTTTTGAAATTTAATTAAAGTAATAAAGAGACAAGATATGCACACGAAAAAATCAATGATTGAATTCTTGTAAAAATAAAATAATATAAAGTAATATACAAAATATTAAAGTAATAAAAGAATGAGACGAACATACTCAATAATCAAGATGCAATTCTCCCAATATTAGTTCGAATACTAGAATGTAACAGGGAAAAGTGGATAGAGGTGAAAAAAATGTTTGAAAAAAAAAAAAAAAAAAGGTTTTCCTTAAGAAAATAACATAAAAACAAAAAAGAAATAATGAAAGGGCGCGAAAGGTCAAGCCTCTCATTTATGACACAAAAAGTGAGTGTAAAGCATGTAAACATATAATTAAATAATGGCAAACAGTAGGGTGAAGACCACACTTTGACCGGCAGTACTGAGAAGGGCTTTTTCTCTCTCTAGCCTGTCCAGACTTTTAGTCTCATCTCTCACTTCTCTCTCTCAAACTTTCACTCACCATTATTACTCTGGCCCTTCACTAGTCCCTCTCACTTCATTTATACCTCCCCTGAATCCACCCTGGCCGCCCCCAAGATCCTCTCTATCCTCCTCCCTCCTCATACTACTCCCCCCCTTTTCAAAGCTCACCATTTCCGCTTCTTCTATCCTACCTAAACTTCTAGTTTTACCACCACATCTCGATTTTCGCCCTTCTCTTCATCCCAGCTGTATGTATTTTTTTTCCTGTTTTTGTTGTTAGATTGTTGGGTTTCTCTTATTTTATTTTATTTTGGATGTTATTGCTCATGAGTTGCATGATTTGTTGGTTATAAAGCTTAATGTGGTTTGATTCGTGGTGATGGACGTCGAATATTCCTTTACTGGGTTTCTCTGATTTTATTTTGTTTTATTTTATTTTTTACTTTTGGGTTTTATTTTTTATGGGTTGCATGATTTGTTGGTAGTTAAGCGTAATGTGGGTTGATTCCTGATGATGGGCGTCGGACATTCCATTAGTGATGAGAAAAGTGTTGAAAACATGTGGGTTTAATGAAGTTGGGACCGGGTTTTGATGGGTTTTGGATGATTTGGGAGAGATTCACTTGGCCTGTGTTTGGTTGCTGAGAAAACTGCAGACAGAAAAGAAAAGAATAAAACGTAAAGAAAAGAGTAACTGTTTTGAGTTATAGATATGTGATTTGTGTTGCTTTTTTCTGTAAAGAAAGCAAAATGCACACTATATTATAGGGATAAATAAATTTCAGATTCGGATTCATAACCTTTTTGCTGTACGTAATGGAAAAAAGTTCATGTACTTTTTTTGCTTTAAAAGTAAGTTGTCCCGAGTGATGGGGCTGAGATTATGCTGTCCCAGTCGATAAAACTAGGATTGCTTTCCATTTCCCTTTTCTGTTTAATTTTAGTTTTGGTTTTTACATTTTTGGTATTGATTATGAGTTCCTGACCGTTGATAGAAGAATGCATCTTTTGTTTTATTTTGAGAATGGTTATGTTGATTCTATATTCAATGTAGATTTGTAGTTCTTTACAATTACATCATGACTTTATAGTGTTATAATGACTTGGAGATGCATTCACATCAATGGTGGATTTTCAGAAACTTTCTTTATAGTCAGTTAACTTTTACTGATACAGTTACAACCCCACCTTTTAACATGGCCTTTTACTATGACTTTTAGAGTTTGAGTGTGGCTTTAATGTGACCTTTAGCATGAGTTTTATTTTGGCTAGCTACTTTATGATGATGATGATGATGATGATGTTGATAATGATGATGATGATGATGTTGATGATGATGATGATGATTATATGATGATTATTTATCATTTTTGTCTCATATTGTTGGAAAATGTTCAATATTACATGGAAGGATTCTAGTTGTACTACTTTTGAATTTGACAAATGTATCTTTCACATTGACAACCAAAGAATGTGGACAGTAGTAATGACATCTGGTTCTTGGCAAGTGACTGAGGAAAGATACTGTTTCCTGATTGATATACTGACATGCTGTTTTGGGTGAAATAGCTGTTGAGTTTTTCCGTGCAAGTTACAGTGTATTTATTTTTCTTTGTGTTGCTGTTAATCTCAATTTTTTGTGGCCTAGTCTTCCCTTTTTTGGATTTATTTGCATTTATGGGCTTCTTTATTTTTTGGAAAATAAATCTTTGTTTCTTATTTTATACCATTTAAAGATGCCATTTTAAATAGATTCCTGTATTTGTCTAACTTAACCTGTTAACTTTGGAATTTGGTTTATTTTATGACTGCTTCTATTGATTCTGCTGTTGGGCAATCAAGAGTAACCTCCCTCCCTAGGAATACCAATGTTCTTTTTTTTTTATGCATCATATTCTTGAGTGATCCTAATTGTCTTTTATGATTTCACTAAGAAACTTGCTTTTTCTGGTTGCTAGGACATGGAATCTAATGGCCATAGGAAAACGAGGAGAAGGAATCTTATTGCTCAAGAAAGTAGCAGTTTTAACTTGTCAGAAGTTATTGATGAACTGGATCCTTGGACGGCATGGGCTTACAGACCACACACCATTAAGCTTTTATTTATAGGCACATGTTTTCTGATGTAAGTCCTGTGTGCTTATGAAGACTTGTCATCAAGATGCTTTTTTGTTTTGTTTTAATAGGTGACCAATATTAAATTAAAGAGGCCTAATAAAAAGAGGGGGTTTACACATGAGATATACAAAGAGACCTTAAAAAAAACAGAAACACCACAAGAGAGCATACAAAACAACCTCCCACTAACTGACACACAACCAGTTAATAAAATCTAACAAGGAACTACGACCCTCTTGAATATGTAGGCTATAAAAACGAATATTTTCCCCCCTGAATTCAAAGTTTCTTTGTTTGTTGGTTGTGATCAAAGTCATTTACCTTCCAGTGCAAAGATTGACTATGTCATTTTGTGGAAGATCTGGTTACTCCTTCATGGTTTTTGGTTCACAGCAAAATTCATTTTGTAGAAGAGATATTTTTCACCAAACTCACACACAAATTCTAATTATCTTTCTGTTGCTTAAAACTTTCTTCTCTTTGTTTTCTGCCTTTTTTGTGGGTGCTGCCAAATTCAATGGGCATGCTCGCTTGCTACACTACAAAATCTGCATCTTGGACTTTTCAATTCATTAGCAAGTTTTCTGTTTTAAATTGTAAAACTGGAAACTGCTCCTTTGGCTTCATTTCATTACATCAATTAATTTACAGCCTAGTACTATTTAAGTAGAAGTTAGCTGATATTTCTTAATAACTTCTGTATTTCTTGATATTGTTACAATTATCATCCATACCTCTGTATCCTAAAGTTGATTGGGTTTAAGCAGGTATTCAAACTGCGAAGCTGGCCTGTATCAATAACTTGGAGTCCTTACTAAACCTATGCCTCTTTTAGAAGGCATTAACATACATATCGTTATACATAGTCTTATTTGCCTGTTAAAAAAAAGTTTCCTCATTAACTTTTAAGGGTGAATTCCATTTTACTTGTAGTCCAAAAATTTCATATCCTTGCATATGCTGTCTGCTATGGTGCTATATGCAAGATCGGCTTTGCCAACCGTCTCTTGCTTGGAAGCTTCCTACTATTCTTGTATGTATATCTTTCTGTGTAGAAGCTGCAAGATCTCCCTTAGTAAATCTCCTGGTCCAACCTTGATGGTATCATGAAGGGCATAGTTAATTTTTGGAAGTGTCATTTAAATGCTCTTAACTTGTGATCGCTTAATTAAAGTCATCACTGCTTTAGCCTTTTGAATTAACTTATGATTTCATGGAATGAGTTTGATCTCTTTTTTTTGGTGCTTATGAGTGTTTTAGCCCTTTTTTTATGTGAATAATGATTCTATGGAGTGATGGGATATTATGTTAACCTGTGCTTATCAGTTGGGCAAGTGGAGTCCTTGATCCAGATAGCACTTCAACTGGTGATCTTGTGATCTCTGTGAAAAGGTGTGCATTTATAAGTGTGATTTCTTTGACATGAGTTATGTGATTGATATTTCTTGTAATAATAATTTTAATATGTTTTATATTTCTTTTGATAGGGGGGTTTTCGCGATGATTGCAGTTTTTCTTGCATATAGCTTACTTCAAGCACCAGCAACGTAAGTTAAAATTAAAGTTTAATTTGAAACAATTTGCATCCTAAAGGTACTTGAAGACTAGAAAAGCATTTTGTGGTTAATTTTGACTGTTTAAAGTAAATAATTATTTCTTGTAATCTGAAATGAACATTGCCTATGTTAATTTGGTGACTTCCCTTATTCTTTGGTAACTCAAACATGCTCAAGTCTTTGAAGTTTTGTCCCTATGAATGAGTTATCCATGAAGCAACATTGACCGACTGAAGTTTGTGAGGCAATTTGCCAAAAATATTAGACTACAAGTCTTAGCAATATCTGTAACTTACTGTGGATTACCTTCAGTGGTTGGTAAAATAGCGCTGGTTGCTTATGTTCTTGAGCTATAGTATAACATCCGGTTTCCTTGGCTGCTGTCAGCAGTTATGTTTTCTGGTGTGGGTGTGCATGTGGGTGGGGTGTGTATTTGCACTTACTTTTTCTTTATTTCCCTTTTTCGCCTTCAAACTTCTTGCTTTGATATTCAAATTACAAGCTTTTCTTGTCCTCTATTCAGGGTTCTTATAAGGCCACATCCTGCAATTTGGCGCTTGGTTCATGGACTGGCAGTTGTTTACCTCATTTCTCTTACATTTTTACTTTTCCAGGTTGGTTTTTCTTACAGTCAAAACCGTTCCCTGTACTAAATTAGTTAATTCATGAAATACTCTCTGTCCACTTTCTTCCTTACATTTTAGCTATATGCTTATTCTTTTGGTAAACAAGGTTTGTATTTGGTATCTCTGACATTGAAGGAGGTAGACCTCGATTGGACATAAACCTAGAGTCATTCCCATTGAAACTGTCATAGTTTTTATATAGACATTTCAATTATCGTGTCAACAGCATCAGGGGTGTTTTGCAACATTAGCTGCATTGAAACTGATGAGAGTAAGGCTGCTTTGCTTGTTGAGAGTAATGTTGTTCTGGGATTCCTATGATGGCAGGCATACAACTTAGTGGCCTGTATACTAGCGTGATTCTTTTTCTCTTTTTAATCAGAAGGCCTGTATAATAGTCCTCCCTCTCAAAATGACAAGGCATATTAAAGATATCATTGCAACTTTAAAAATCAAGTAGTCATATGTAATGTGAAATTGGGGCATTCAACAAGGATCCACTCCCATGTTTTGGTGTTGACCTAGGTAGGTGAAGTAGGAGAGTCAAATTCTCTAGGTTATTGGGAGAAATAAAGAGCATATGATGGTCACACTTCTATAATTTTGTTCCTCAGAGCATTTACTAAAGTAGTCTCAATTTAATTAGTCCCTACTATAATTACTTAAAGATTGAAATTTGATATTATCTAAATGAATTTTGAATGCATAGCCTTAACAATTTTTGTATTATAAACAAGATCAGAGGTTAGGTTCATGATAGCACAAAAAGGGTATAATGTCCAAGAAATTCTGGATTACTTTGGTCAATCTTGACAAACTAAAGCTAAAGCTTGTCTACTGGAGAATTCCTGGAATCTCAAGGACATGCTAGAGAAGTTATCGATTGGCAACATAACTAAGAGGCAATGCAACTGAAGATGAACAAAATGTTACTCTGTTTGTATTTTCCTTTTTGATAAGTAAAAGCAAATGTGTTCAAATAAAAAGTATACATGACATAATATGTCTCTTGGCTCCTTTTGTATACTTCCTGTATAGCTTGGCTGCCTCTTTGGGTGTTTATTTTTTGTTATAATATGCTCTGTGCATTTACCAATCAAAGAAAAAAAGAGAGTATACATGACCTATACAAAGAACCCAAAAGACAAGAGGTGCGTAAACACAAAAATTAGAAGATTGTTCTGCACATTCCTGATTCATCTGAAGCTGTCTTCTTGGATGGGATTTAGTTATAGTGGAGCTTTAACAGTAAAACTATGTCATGCAGTTACAGAAATGATTTTATCAATATCGTTGTGGAATAAAATTCTCTATCTTATATTTTGTTCCCTATTGTTCCTAAATTGTGAGAGCTATTTACCTGCAGTCATTTTATACATGACACTTTGGTATTGTTTGGATTCGCTCTTGGATGGGTAGAGAGACTCTTCTTGGTTCACATGGGTCTTTTATAGGAAAAAAAAGCACAAGAAAGCTTGGTTGGCAGCACCTCTATGTTTATTTCCCCTATATGATGGGGGCTGCTTTTTGGCTCCCTTCTTTTCAATTCATAAAATATTTTGCTAATTTTCTGATGAAAACAAAAAGAAAATATATGTATGACACTTTCAGTAATCTGTAAACCATTTTTCTGTTTTCCAGAAACGAGATGATGCTCGACAGTTCATGAGATTTCTGCACCCTAATCTTGGTGTTGGTATTGCATTTAAGTCTTCCAAACTGTTTATTTCCCCAATTAGCTGCTGATGCAGTTCATATACTTGAGATTCATGACTAAGATTTTTATGTTATGCATGCTGTACATCATGCAGAACTTCCTGAAAGATCTTATGGATCAGATTGCCGCATTTATGTGCCAGAGGATCCCTCAAGCAGGTTTAGGAATGTTTATGTATGATGTCTTTATTCGCAGTTCACTCACTTCAATTTCTACACATTTACTCTGTTTATGGTATATCTCAACTTAGTTTTAAATGTAGCAGTGTCTAACTTGGTTTTTAGTTTTCATTTTCCCCCTTTTTTCTAGGAAACCTTGTTTGATGAGTTTGTGCTTGCTCATATCTTTGGTTGGTGGGGAAAAGCCATAATGATTCGCAATCAACCTCTTTTATGGATTTTGTCATTTGGGTTTGAGCTAATGGAGGTATGTTATTCTGTTGTTTGCTTCCCATATTAACATGGGTTCACCTTCTGTTCATTCTTTTGCTTTAATTTATTTCATTTTACTTTTTATTATTTTTTCCTTTTCCTAAAAGAATGAATTAGAATGTTGCTTAAAGCATGCAGAAAGTAAAATTGCAGAACCCTATAAAAATGGATAATAGTGGGAATTAAGAGGTGATCTAGCTATTTTAGGAAGGCATGAATGTGAATACATGTAAACAAATCAGACTAATTCAAAAAATGTTACTAATATTAAAAAACATTCAGTCAAATCTGGCAATTTTCAATTTCCCTTAAAAAAGGCCTATTAAGTCTTAATATTAGTCTCTGCATTTGCCCTCTTTTACAATCCACCCAAGTATATCAGTTCTAGCTATTGATTAAATCATAATTTTGAAAGTTAAATGGGCTATACATGAGGTGTTGATCTACCTTTATTCAGTCTTTGCTTATTATTTTGCTGCCATGTAACTCTTTTTTTATTTATTTGCAGCTTACTTTCCGCCACATGTTGCCAAACTTCAATGAGTGCTGGTGGGATAGTATTATTTTGGACATTTTAGTATGCAATTGGTTTGGTGAGCTACTTGCTGCTTTGCTCCCTATTGGTGATTTGATATGTCTATAAAATTTGAACATCAAGTTTCTCCATCAAAATGAATTTGTGCTATTGGTAACTGCAAGCCTGACCCTTCTTCCATGAGATTTTTGATTGCCTCTTCATTATGTGCACTTTTCACCTTCCTTTCTGGATGTGAGGGGTTGGTCTTTTTTTTAGAGCACTTTCAGCTTAGTCTTTCTTCAGTCCTTTTCCTCCAGCCAAATTTATCTGGAAGTCAAAAGTCAAAAGCTTCACCTAAGTTAAGCTCTTTGCATGCATTGTGGATGATAAGAAGATTGATACTGATGTTATGCTTTATATGTGGATGTAACTTCTCTTTAGGAATTTATGGCAGTGTCCTCCCGATTAATTGTAAAATATCTTCTTCTAAATCCTATCCTTGTTATGGATTGGTTGATTGAATGCCCCTACTTCCTAAGCATCCGTGAGTTTTGGTAGTTTATGAACATCATTTTCTTGGATATTTCAAGATTCAGTGGGGCCTGTGGTTTTATTTACTTCTCAGTGAGCTAAGTGTCATTCAATACTAAATCTTGGTTGAATTGTACTCTATACTATTCTCCAACGGTCTTCAACCATGTTTGAAATGGTCTGAATATGAGCTGGAATTAGTCACTGTTTTGTACTACACAGATTTGAGTGAGTACTCTCTCACTCTGTCCTTGAGCTTACTGGCATTATTGTTAGAATTATGGGCTTACAAATTCAGAGCTGTTCTATTGTGATGCTAAAAAGTTCCGGTAGATTGTTAGTTGGCTGAAGATATGTCAAAGCGTGTGGTGGTTCCGAATAGGCTATTCAAACTCAGCTACATCACACCTGGGCTCAAAAGGGTGAAATTAAACTGTGTGGAATCCAACATGAATTCCATATGATGCTGTTTTTGCACAAATAATTTCATTTGAACATGTAGAAATTGCAATTGTAGAGTGGAAGAGTGTATGCTGATCTAAATTGACCAACAATTTGGTTTGGGCAGATAAATGAAGAGACCTTGGTGACAGCATTATTGGCCACATTTGCTCATTGTGTTCTCTCTTCTTTATGAACCCATCTAATTTTGACAAACAATATATTGGTTTATTATCATGCAATTATGTGGCTCCAAAGATCAAGGGAGCTTAACTTGATCTCAATTCATCATAGATAAGAATGGAAGAAATGGTTGCAAAAAAAAAAAAAAAAAAAATGATGCAAAATCAACTTTCAATTAGTTGTTCTGAATTCCTTTAAAGATCTATGAATCCAGTCCTTCATATTCAGTACAAGGACAGTTATAAGCATCCATTTAAATTGAATGACAGCAGATTAGGGATTTGTTTTTAGCAAGCAAAAGAAGGGGGGAAAGAATAAAGTACCCCATAAGTTATGATCATTTCCACCATTTTCGGTTTAGGACCACATGTCAGGGCCAAAGGAATCAGCCATGTGGTGCTACTCATGTATTTATGCTTCTTAGGTGACCTAACCTTCTAATATAGCATTGTGGAACTGTTGTTTCTCCTCAGCCTTTCCTAGAGGTGAGCATAAGAGAATAAAATATCTATGTTGTTTGTAGCAGATTCCTGCTTTCTATAAAATTTGACTGAAAAATTGATTTTCATTGATGTTTAGAAGTTTGTTTGTTTAGTTTCCTGAAGGGTCTCCTCCCTAAGTTTGTGAATAGAATTTTTCTCTTTTTCCCGGCTCTGAAGAAATGTTTCAAATTTTGTTTGCAGGCATATGGGCGGGCATGCGTACTGTTCAATACTTTGATGGGAGAACATATGAGTGGGTCGGTATTAGTCAACGACCAAATATCATTAGTAAAGTATGTTCCTTTTATGTGTTGGGCAATTATATTTCAGCTTTCTCTGTTAAACATATCTTTAAGTTTTCATATATTTGTTATATGTGACATTATGTTCCATTTGGAGCTGCTTAGTCTGAAATTGGACTTATTAGATTGGAATCATGTTTTGTGCTGAACTGAACAATTCTTTTGCACCTCTGCCAGTGCCATTTGATCTTGCAGGTTACCAGATCACATATATTGTTTTCATTTTTCTTTCATTTTTTAAGTACAAGTTTAAATTCAAAGTACACACCTACCAAAATTTAAGGTACTAAGCATTGTATTTCCATCCTTTAACACCTGAAATTTAAATTTTAAGTGGAAGACTGACTAGTTTTGCTGAGACATTGTTACTTTATTCAACTTATCTATCTTCTTGTATCAGTCTCCACAGTTTTGAATAGAATGTTGGTGTTGGTTGCCAATATGTAGTCCCTGGCTTGGTGATCTTGGAAAATTTTTTATACTTAAATCTAATAAAAGGCAGTGACATTTTTTCTTCTCAAATAGTTTTGACATATTCTTGCTTAAGAATCTGTGGATGTATTGTTTTCTTGGTAATTGTTGGACTAATATCCTAACCACTTAAAATTTTAGTAAAGTCGGTAGCCTGGCATGAAACAAGAGCCTGGTTGGTTAGAGATCTCAAGTTCCAGTCGTACTATGTTTCCCCCTCTACTTGAATGTTGCTAGTTTAATTGTTGTATTCCTACTTTGTATGATTTAATTTGTTTGGCCTACTAATGTAGAGCTTTCATTGTATGATCAATGAAACTGACCTATCAAATTTGAAAAAATAAAAAATTGTCTGACTAATGGAACTGATTTACCAGAAAGTTTCTTCTCTTTTCTCTGTTTAGTAGATCTTATTTTCTAAAATATAACATGTCAGTTTCTGGGCTTGATATCTCTTCCATATCATAATAATTCCTGCCTCTTGCATTTCTTTCTGCTGAGCCAACAGAATTTGCTTGAATTTTCTCATCTTGACTTCATCATGGATAATATGTTGCCGAGGGTATCCAGCTTCTTGCATTGCCCTTTCTTTTACTAACCCAAATGGCGTAGACTTCGATTCTGTTTTCGACTTCAATGGAGAGTTTCTCCATTATGTGATTTCTATTGACTGAAAACTAGTGATGGTTTGTCTTTATTTGTCACTATTCTCAGGTATTGGGACAATTCACACCAGCCCAGTGGGATAAAGATGAGTGGCATCCTTTACTTGGTCCATGGCGATTTCTTCAAGTTCTTTTTCTTTGCATTGTCTTCTTGACAGTGGAGCTCAACACATTCTTTCTCAAGTTCTGCCTCTGGATTCCCGCTCGGAACCCCTTGATTGTCTATAGGTTAATTTTATGGTGGTTAATTGCTATACCTACAATTCGTGAATACAACTCATTTCTACAAGACCGGTACTCCCTCTCAACACCCCCTCAACACCCTCTCTTACTGTCAAATGCATGAATAATATCACCTATTCTTATTGTCTTGCCTCTACTTTCAGAACTCCATTAAAAAAGTTGGGAGCATTTTGTTGGCTCTCCATTTCTACCTGCATAGTGGAACTCCTCATATGTATCAAATTTGGTAACGGTATGTTCTCCATTTTTCGTGTTCGGTTTTAAGTTGGCCTTGTGGTTATCATTGTAAACTTCTAGCTGCTCATTTCTCTCTTGATGACAATCTTGAACCTCTACTGATGACTATAAACTTTAACATGATCAGGTCTGTATCCCAATCCAATGGCTCGGTGGTTGGTAACATTCTGGATATCTGTTGGGGTTGCTCTTTTAGTTTTTCTGATTTTATGGTCATGGCAACTGCGAAAAGCCTTAGAACAGAAGAAGCTCTGATCTTGCCTATTCAGTATTTGGTAAAATCAATTTTTGAGTACTTCCAAATCAATCAATCCTGCTCATATTTTTCATATTCATAATTTATTAAAGCTTATGCTTCCATTTTAATGGACTTGTGTATAAAACTGTTCTTTATATTGTTCAAGTCAGGCTTCTGAATTTGCTTCATTTATCATTTACCCAGTTTGCAAATCTTTGTTAAACTGGCTTGCTGAAAGCCAACATAATTATTCAGTCTCTTGATTCTTTCTCTTCGATATGCCTTTCATCGATATATGTTGGGTATAGTCTAACCTACATTCTCAAGTCCTATAGAAAGAAAGATTGGTTCTAATTGAAAGTTCTTCATCCTAATTGTGGGGCTTTGTAAGTTGTTCAAATACTCTGCTCAATATTGGACTAGCCTTTCCATAGATGTTATGCTAATTTATTGCTTAACTATGATTTGAGTGTGATTCTGATTTAAATGGATTTGTTTTCTCTACTTCTAATAAAAAATGCTCTCGAGGAAAATCACTTAAAATTGGATACAAATTAAAAAGAAATTGTTAAAGCTATTTAGAGTGTAAGCTGTCTGGGACGTTTAACTTTTTTAGGGGTGGACAATGATACATTTCCACAAGAAATTATGGAGTGGTACTAAACTTAAAAGGTTCTTTTATTCATCAGGCCGATCTTTTAGGTTGGGTTATTCTGTTGGGCTTGGTTACTAATCAATGTTATGCAAATTTATTGCTTAACTATGATTGAGTGATTTTGATTTAAATGGTTGTATTTTCTCTACGAATAAAAAAAAAAATGCTCTTGAGGAAAATCACTTAAAATTGAATACAAATTAAAAAAGGAAAAAGTGTAATCATAGTAATATTTGTAACATATTATATGATAAGTGTCATATTCCTACATTATTGAGTGGGATTTTATGCTATTTCACCATAAGATACCATTTTCTTTCATTTTCCACCAACCTTAGAAATTTCAAGGTCAGAAGAAAAGGCATACTAATGATTTTTTTATGGGCACCGACGACTTACATGAGCCCATCACATGTCTTTCTATACCTTAAGTCCTCTTTCCTACTTCATTGATGTCATGTTTCAACAAATTGTTTGATTCTTTTCTTCTAACTTTGCTTTTTGGTGTCATCACCTAATTACTCCCATCCATGCATAGATGAGATATCCTAATCTAAGAATTATAGAAGATGGATGGATCCCACTTAACATGCAATATAAAATTGATCAATTTTTCAAACTCAACCATTAGAGGGGATGGATATACAAATTTGTGATTAATCATCTATTTTTTTTCTTTGATAATTGTGGATGTTCGGTACAATTGCGTGCACCTTGATTAGTCCCATAGGGCCTTGAAGTTAATGTTCGAGTAAACCTTCAGTTGTCCTGAGGGGACTCGAACTAGTGATCAATTAGTTAAAATCTAAGGTCTTAGACCAATTGACCTAGTTATCCCTCAAGGATGTGATTTGTTAAGTATTAGTTTTCACTCCGGACTTTCTTTTGGGGGACCCGTAGCCTTTTTTCGTTACACATTGATTCTCAATGAAAGCATCAATGATGAGTACTCAAACCCTATGGACCTTAACATGATTAATTATCATTTTAATCAATTAATCTTACTTTGTATGATATGTAAAACACCAATTAACAATGCTTTACTTTTGGTCTAGCTTTCGGTTTGTTTCTTAATAGTTACTAGTATGAATCCTCTTAAGATAACCGTACCGTTAACTTATTAGTCTGTTAACTTATTAGTCGAGTTGGGTGCAAGATGGTCTAGTATGAATCCTCTTAAGATAATCGACTGCTAAATTATTACAAGCTTACATGCAAGCATATTTGCATACTGATATTGTCCTGCTATGTGCCGTGTGGCTTACCATCAACCATTTCTATTATTTACCGTTTACGCCTCAAGAAAAGGTCTAGATAATTTTAAGTTCAAGCTCTATATATGGACTTTTACCTTTTCGTCTTCCAGCGATATGGGACATTACAATCCATATGCTAGTTGGGGTACCCACGATTATTATTAAAAAAAAAGGAAATAAATTTCCTCAGTTAATGTTCTGACTATATGCAAAAATAAAAATTAATCGACTATTAACTATCAATAACAAAAGAATTCAACAGGATGGGAACAATCAAACAAGTCGGTCCACTACTGCAGAAGCTGAATGGCTTGGAGCAAGGTGTCCCTAGACCTATTCAAATCAAGCTTTACATTCTGTTTGTCCAAATACACTGACCTAACTTCATGCCATCCCATCTTTGAAATTGAATAGGGATCTCTCAGAACTGGATGTTCATGTGGGTATTCTTCTATCAGACTGCTCTCTTCTTCCTTTATCTTATACTCTATATACTTTATCTTCATATCCATAGCTGGCTCTCCAAAATCATTTCTAGCCATCCATTCAAGCCCCCCCAAGGGAACCACTTGGATCAGCACTGCATTCTCAGGGAGGAACACCATGTTTGTAAGACCAGCTCCATGAACTCCCATCAGTACATCGCAGGAATTCACCAGGTGTGCGAATCTCGAGATTTCGGTTCCGTTAGGCTCTGCAACAATCACTTCATACCCCAAGCTTCTAGCCATTTTAGCGATTTCGCCTTCATTTGTGAATGAACGTGACTTCTTCCTTGCTATGATCAGAAGCCTGGGTTTTCCGACGCCGGTAATTTTGATTGCTGTAGCTCTCTTGAGTGAGTACGAGCTTCTTAAGAACTGTCTGAAGTCTTTCATGGAGTATGGAGACAATGAGGGATTGATTTGCAGCTCCTTGTGAGATTTAAGCCCGACAATGGCGCCGGAGAAGCAATGGATTCCTTCTTCTCTATCAATGTCAATGATGGGATACCGGGACAGCCCTCGAAGTAGTTTTCTGAATTTTTCAATCCACCATAACTGTTTTTGAGTCACAAGAAACTGGACCTCGCCATTGAACTGTCGAGAAGTCAAAAACAGTGGTATCAGGACGTCACTGAAGTCATGGAAATGGTTTCCGGCATATCCTCCGACGGAGAAAAGGACGGCCGGGGCGGAGTGGTTTTGAGTGCAATGTGGAAGACGGTGATCACGATCGGAAATCAGTTTCACTGTGAATTTCTTAACTCGCTTCATCACTGATGCATCGCCTTTCCGAGCATAAGGTCTTATACTCCATGTACTATTCTCAGCTAAGACCTCCATTGGAGCTGATGAAACAATAAAAATGGTGGAGGAATTTCCATGAACCCTAACATCCCCACTACTGATATCGCAAAATTCTGATCTGCCGTCCATAATATTGCATGCACAAGACTCCCTTTCCCTTCTTCCCATCTCTGCAACTTCAAAACATCAGCAAAAAAAAACTCACTTTCATCATATACAACCTAAGGGTGTAATCAAGTCAAGTCGAGTTTATACAGAGCCAAGCTGGAGCTCGACTCCATTAAAAAACTCCAAACGCAAACTCGAACTTGATTGAGCTCTTTTTCAAATGTTCAAAACTCGACTTGAAAAATAGTCGAGCTATTTGAACTCAACTCTATAAAGATTAATAAATAATTATATTTGAATGACTTGAAATCGACTCAAACTCGAAATTGATTCGATTAAGCTCGTGAACAACTCGAGTCGCGTATTATGATACTTGAACTAAACGCGATAAGCTATTCGAGTTATTCAAGGTCGAGCTCGACTCGTTTAACTCCAAGTCGAATTTAAGTATTCTAGGAGCTCGACTCGTTTACACCTTAGTGTAATCTAGAACTACAAGAATCTCCTGGCTTGTCTTACCTAGTTGCTGCACAACTGCCGTTTCCTTCACCTTTAGCATCTTGAAACCCTCAATCGACAACCGTAAATTCACTGTCACATGAGTTGCACGTAAGTTGATCAAATGCATGCATTACAACACAACAGACACAGAAATTTCACTAAATTAGGACAAAAAGTACAGTATATTTCAAGAACTTACACACTGGCAGAGGACCCAAGTAGGGCTTAAACACTGTGAAAATGGTGAAACCGATGATCAAGCAACCGGCAAACGCGCCATATCCGAGCTTCTTCTGCTCGTACCGACTAAAGCTTCTGGCGAAAATGGTCTCGTACATCATCTTTGTCTCCATGCATTCACTATCTATCCACCACCAGACCTCTACATGAAACTCTACTTTTAATCTTCTACACACATCAAACCAAATTAATTGGACGATCATGAAGAGGATTCATTCATTCATTCATTATGAGGTTACAGTGTTTAGAACATTGCTGATGAAATGAAGGAAGATATGGAGTGTCCATTTTTATGAGAAAGGACGAGAAGGTTGAGGGCCATTTTCTTGAGTGATTGCTTCCCACGATTTTGTTATATTTGGGATGGTTTCCTAAACCGATGAAAAAGTAGTGAAAGGGACTTGGGTTGTTGACTATGGAGACGAGCATCTCTTTCTATTATAATTTCATATAACATTTCTTGCTTATACTGAGATTGAACTGCCGGCCATGGATTTCAGCTCTGAAAGCTATCACCCGCCAACTAAAGTTGTTAGATAAAATTTCAAACTATTATTTGTTTTTTCAACAGTTGTTAATATATACTCTTTATTTATTACCTTACAAGTTTTTTCAACAGTTGTTAATATATACTCTTTATTTATTACTTTACAATTTTCACTCAAAATGTAATTTGGAGTGATTGACTTCCTTTGGCACCGACAGGGTGAGTGAGATTGCCCTGGAAATTACTTTTCTTTTACTTCACTTCATCACATTTTATTCGTAAAAGTTAAAACTGATAACAACGATATTAAGGAGACAGATCCGGAATCAATTTCATATGGACTTAATGCAATGTGCAAATTTTTTTTCTTGGGCTCTAAATCATGAAAAAAAGAATTTAGAAGAAAGGTTATAATAATTTATTATAAGAATGATTTTCTCGATCTAATGATCTTATAAGAATATTAAAAAAAGTTAAATATAATTAAAACTATTTAAATTCTTGTGTATTTTTAAATTATTTAATAATTTATCATTGAGATTGATTCAAGTGGTAAAGGAGATGAGTTCACGAAAGATCCCATGCTGAAGACTTTGTTACAACAGAGTAGTATAATGATATAATGCAAAGCGAATAAAAATAAAATAATAATAATAATAATAATAATTTAAGTAAATTAAGTTTTGAAAATAAAAGTGATTCATTGATTTTAAATTTATTATTTATTTTATATTTTTTATATATAAAAACATGAGAAGTAAAACAATTAAGACAAAAAATTGGCATACACTGATACACATCTTTTTGCTTTTTTATTTTTAAAAGTAGAAGGTAATGAAAAATTCTTATAGGATAAAGGAAATCAAAGGATCGTTTGATTCCTGTAATTTAAAACTGTTCTTGATTACTGTTTTTTTAAAAACAAAAAAATATCATTTTAGAATTATTAGATGTTTTTATTATCTAAATTTAGTGTTTTATGTGTTTTCCATATTCTCTATATTTTTTAGAAAAAACAATCACTTCTCTAGTAATTTTAAAAAATTCATTAAGAAAATGGAGGTATTAAAACGTTTATGTAATTTAAAATTTAAAATTTAAATTTTTTTTGAAGTAAATCTCAATTTTATATATTTTTATTCTAGAGCTTCTATGTAAAAAAATTATCTATTTTAAGAAATAAAACATGTAAAAATGGCTTGAAGTTTTTTTTCTTCATTTTTTCTTTCCACTTCTCATAATTGATGGAAGACTTAATAAATTCCTTATGACTTAATAAGGACGAATTTTAAGCTCATCATATTTAGATAATGTGACAGAGTATTCAACGTTTTAAAAAAATCAAATATAAAAAGAGGAAGGGTCCTTGAGTAAAATCTCAGTATAAATAATTTATTATATTATGACTAAAGTATTTAACTATATAAAAAAAACGAATTTCAAACTTACAATAATTACTAATGATAGTCATGACAGTAACTCAAAAAAAAAAAAAACCAATAAATAGAATAAAAAGTGCTATCACTGAGTGGACTCAGCTAGTTAAATGAAGACACCGCAGTAGGTTGACGGGTAGAGAAGAGAATAAGACATTCTAACAAATCTGTGGCCTAAAAGGCTTTGGTGGGATGCATGATACTGATTTGGTAGGAGACCACGACTTTTTTTTTTTTTTAAAGAACAATGACTTTTTTATTTGCTAATACTTCATATATAAATTAATATAATGCCGATAAGATTATGCAATTATGCTTTAAAATAAAGACAAAAAGAGTGGTTAATGGGGTGTTACCATAAAATAATACAATCCTTGTTTTTCTACCTACTTCCCGATCAAGTATATCACATTAATTTTTATTTTTATTATTCTTATTATCATTTATAGTATGGTTAGTGATCTCCATGCCAAGTAATATTTATTTTTGAAAAGGTTTTTTTTTTTCATTTAAATTGGTGAAGTACAAGCGTGATGGAAAAAAGAGCCAACAAAAAAAGAAAAACAGTTTGAATGAATATAATTATTTATATAGGCTATATTTGGTTTTGAAAAAAAGATTAAGACAGGAAAAAAATTGTTAATATTATATTTGGCCCTTAAAAGTATTAGATAAAGTGAAAAAAAATAATTAAGAAATATAAATTTATATATTTCCAAATTATTTTAATCTTATTATAATGAAGATAAATGAATGAAATGAGTTTTAAAAATATATAAAAATAATTTGTTGAGTCTGAATTTCTCATATTTATTTTCCTTTTAAATTTCATAGTGTGTATATATATATATATATATAAACCCTAGCCTATTACAAACAAGATCATTGTCATCAAAAGATGTTGCAGGATATCAGAATCGGGGTTTCATATTATTCTACGAATTATCAAATTCCTGTGCCTTGGTTTTAGCGATTTGGTAATCTAATAGAGCCAACTTAATGGAAGATAGATTTTCAACTCTTACATCTTTATAAAAAAAAGTTTTTTTAAAAAATAAATGAGGAATTTCTTCTAACCAAGTTTAATTGCTTAAGGCAATCCAAATTACTTTAACTTAGTGATTTGAAATCCCAAAACAATCAACAAAAATGTTATATTCAGAAAAGTTTATATTTTTTAAAGGAAAAATAACTTTATTGATTCAAACTTGCAATAGATCAATGTATTAAAAATACAAATTGCTAAAAATCATAGATGATAAAACAATATCCAACTTAATAGCATAATAAATCGATATAAAGATAGCTTATAAATTTGATAATATAATGACTAAAATATTTATGACTCCGCTTTTAACATATCAGACGATCATAATTATTATATTCATAAATCTCGAACTGTCATTCGCTTGAACTAACGCCGCACCAATAAAGTTCCATAATAAGCATTTAATAAAAACAAAACAACGAGAACACAAAAACAAGATGCTCTAAATATTTATTAAAAACCACTTTATTGGGCAGTTAAAACGAATAAAAGATGCAGGTGCATGATTTTAGGCAAAGAATGACAAATAAAAAAAATCACCCCTCCTTACTTTAGGAAAATGAGGTATAAGAGAAAAAGATGAGAAAAAATGAGACGAGGGACGCTAGGGTTTCGTTTGAAAACTTCATTTGATTCCTCTAATTATATGATTATTATTAGAGTTAAGTTATTTAAATTTTGTCTACATTATGAATTTTTGTGTGTCAACCTCTTGTGTTGTGGAATGACTATAAATATATGGTATATATTTAGGGTTTGATATTGATGTTTTCTGTTATAGTTACTTCATTCTTGTACTCTTATTTCACATAGTGAATTTCTCTTCCTTTACCATATTTTTTCCCTATATGGTTTACATTTAAATGTGTGTTCTTATGTCATTTTCTTTTTGCCTATTCTCGTAATAATTAAGATCCAAAATTTCTTCTTCAATAAATAGTCCAAGGCTTAACAATAGAATATGTTATGCTAAATAAATGATCTCAAATTTATTTTTTAACTATCAAGGATATATGTGGTTAAGGATTAGTCATGGGCATAAAGAGAAGAGGGGATCACTGACCAGATTCAAGTTCCCGTACTTATAAAAAAAAAGCGTCAAGGACATTAATATAACAAAGTAATCAAAAAATCAATGTTGAGGTTAGATAAATAAATTATATAATGAAATGTCCTATCATTTAAAAAAATTGATATGTTTAGATGTAATGTAAATTTAACCTTTATAATTTAGATTCACAGTTTATAGCCCAATAAATTAAAAGTTAAAAGATAATAAAATTATTGCTTTAAAAAGTTTCTAAGAAACCTAAGAATTTTCTAAAAATATGGTGAAATTAAAAGATGTAACTCTAAAGTATTATATGATTAATATTCATAATTTAGTATTTCTCAAAAAAAAAAAATGATAATTTTGTACTTCATATCAATTTACTAACATATTTTAAAAAATAAAATAAAATTAAAGAATGAATTTACAATCAACTTACTCTTAAATGTGAAAAAATAAACTTTGCATGAGGTTTTTATTTTTATTTTTTATTCTTCACAACGTAGATAATTTGTCTATAAAATTAATATGAAAATTCTAAAGTACTGTAGAAAACTTTGTATTAACAATTAACTTAATATTAAATGCCCTATCTTCTCAAAAAAAAAAAAAAAAAACCCTAAAAAGTAGCCCATGAGTCCCAAGACAAAGAAAAACAGATATTCCTATTTTAACTAGTCATAAAAACATAATTGTCTTAAATAGAATATGATTTTCTCCAATATCTCAGATTTCTTTAATATAAAGATTTTTCATTGTATCCATATAACTCTAATTTTTTCTTTTTAAAAGACCATATAACCCTAATTTTATATGCATACACATATTTATAACGAACAAAATAAAAGATGTGTGATACTATATCTCTAATAGTTATCATAAAAAGTCTCACCTTACTTATATTTATTATGATTCTAAAACAGAATAGTAACCAACAACATCATTTTTACTTACAACACAATTGATATGATTTCCTCTTTATTTTTGGGAAGGCTGATGACCAAATTTTTTAACAATTAACGGGTCTCTCTGCTAAATGGAAAATCCATCGCAGTTTTATAAATCAAATTGTACCAAGCTCATTATTGTTATTATTACTTTCAGTTCATTAATACCATTCTTAATTTGTGAGCTGATTGGGTTATTATGAACTGAAAAATGAATTTAATGATTTGCTTCTAGAAAATACTAAAAAAATTAATGATTATATATATATAGAGATGGAAAATGCTTGGTGACAGGGTAAACTTGGAAAGTGTAAAAGTTAAATGACATAAATACCTACCACCAATTTTCTTCCCTTCCTTATAATAAATGACAAAATCACTACCTTTATAAAATTATGATAACTTTTTTTTTGACACCAGTGTTATCGTATAACAACACCCATATAGAGATAGATAGATAGATAGGCTCATAATTAGAGCCGATTAATAATGGGTAGATTTTCAATTGTTACATCCTTATGAAAAAAGACTTTTCTAAAATAAATGAGAAATTTCTTCTTTCATTAAATCCTTTGTACCTAACTCATGTGGTAGAGAGTTAAATATTTCAAAAAGACATAACATAGGGATAGGAACGATTTACTATTAGAGTTAGGTTGTTTAAAACTCAATATAAGGCAATCCAAATTACTTTAACTCAATTATTTGAAATCACAAAACAATCAACAAAAATTTTATATTCAGAAAACTTTCCATTCGATTCCTCAAATTTTATGATTACTATTAGAGTTAGGTTATTTAAATTTTGTCTAACTCAACTTGAAAGTTTTGTTGTGCTACAATATGAATTTTTTGGGGATCTATGAACTTTTTGGGTCTTGACTCATGGAATGACTATAAATATATGATAAATATTTTGGATTTGCATATTAATGTTTTCCCTTATAGGTACTCTTATCTCACATAATGAATTTATCTTTCTCTATCCATAATTTTTTCCCCATATGGTTTACATGTAAATATGTGTGTTCCTATGTCATTTTCTTTTTGCCTATTCTCATAACAATTAAGGTCCATGTTGGAATTTTTGGATGAGAGAAATAAAATAGAAGTGAAAAACAATGTGCTACTTTCATTTTTTTTTTCAAACATTTAAGAATGCCTATAAATATGCTTACAATAGATAAATCAAAATTGAAATAAACAAACTAAATTTGACCCACTAATTTATCCCAATTTATCACATAGATAATAACTCTCAAACAATGTGGACTCACTTTCACAATTAAATAAAAATAAAAACTTTCATAACTAATATGAATTATTAAGAGACAAATTTTGAATCAGTCTTCAACTTTGAATCAGTCTTCAACAGTCCCAAAATTTCTTCTTCAGTAAATAGTCCAAGGCTTAGCAATAGAATAGCTTATGCTATGTAAATTATCCCAAATTTCTTTTTTTAAGTGTCAAGAATATCAATATAAAAAGTAATCAAATAACCAATGTTGAGGATACAGAAATAAATTATATAATGAAATGTCCTATCGTTTAAAAAAATAGATATGTTTAGATGTAATGTAAATTTAACCTTTATAATTTAGATTCATAGTTTATAACCCAATTAAATGTTAAAAAGATAATAAAATTATGGTGACACTAAAAGATGTAACTCTGAGTACTATATGATTAATATTCATAATTTTGAACTTCATATCAATTTACTTATTTTTGTAAAAATAAATAAATAAAGAATAGTCTTAAATGAAATTGAATTTGTTTCAACGATTGTAGGCTCAAAGTCAGTCCTTGATGAGTATAATGGGAGTGAGTTTATAGGCATACAATATAAGTTTATTGCACTTTAATCATGTTGATCACATGAACAAATAAACTTTGCATAATTATATTTTTTGGTATTCTTCACGATGTAGGTAGTTGGTCTATATGAATCTATAAAATTAATATAAAAGTTCTCCAGTACTTTGTATTAACAACTGACTTATTTTTCCAATAAATTTATCATTTTGAATCAATAAATTATTTTTCTCTTAAAAAATAATTAACTTAATATTTCTAAATATTGAATGCCCTTAAGAAAGTGGCACAAGATAATAGAAATCTAGGTCTTTTGTCTTTGGATCTTTACTAGTGATAAAAACCTAATTGTCTTAAATAGAATATGGTTTTCTCCAATATCTCAAATTTATTTAATACAAAGATTTTTTCATTGTAACCATATAACTCTAATTTTTACTTGAAATTCATAAGGAACAGAAATAAAAGATGTGTGTTTAAAAAAAGAAGAAATAAAGATGTGTGATATTATATCTCTAATAATTATCATAAAAAGTCTCACCTTACTTGTATATATTATGATTCCCAAAACAGAATAGTAACCAACAACATATCATTTTTACTTCCAACACAATTGATATGATTTCCAAGGAGAATATTAACAGTCAACAAGATCTTTATTTTTGGGAAGGCTGATGACCAAATTCTTGAACATTTTTTTTTTTTGAAGAGAAAAATGATTTCATTGATTTCAACTAGCAATATATCGATAGAAACATAAAATCAAAATCGCTAAAAACCACAAAAGATGAAACAACATCCAAGTTAATAACATAATAAAACGACTCAAAGTTTATACATTTGATAATTGAGTCTATATATTTGAAATTACTAGTTACTAGAATACACTTGGCTTAAGTTTTGCAGTATACTGATGACCATTGATTGGATTTCTTGTCTCTGATCGTATATATTTGGTTCGTTTGAATTGCCCAAATACAAATAAACGCCTACCACGACAACAAAAACCCAACCTTCGTATTAACATGACACAACCACCCGCTATACCAAGATGACGACAACCACACGTGCATCAAGGCGATGGCTAAATAATGAAAAACATATAAAAACTTAGATATGTATGGAAAAACCACTTTATTAAGGAAAAAAGATGGAAAGGAGGTGTAAAGGGATGATTTCAGGCCAAAAATAACAAAAAAAAATCATCCCTTCTTACTTAAAGAAAAGAATCTTGTGACGCTCCATTTCCCGGGGGTCCCGTTGACCACCGTTAACCTACGGAAACCTGTGTGTCTCATATCATGAGACCAATACATGAGTAAAAATGGCCACATTGGCCTACACATCATACTCACCAAAATACATCCAACTATATTGCAATAGTTTCAAGAGTTGTTACATCACTTTTAATAAAAACATATATTAAAATTTAAAATTCTAATACATGTTTTACAAAATATATATCAAAGCCAAAATCCGGCTTTCTTCTTAAAATGGCCCCAGCGAGGCCGTCTTCGAACACTCCTCGTACCAAATAATTTTCCTCGATGCTGTAAAGAATGCCCAAGAGCGATAATTTTCTACATTTTCAAGCATTCCCACCTAAGCTGGGCACATTGCACGTCAATCAAACACATTCAAGCAAACGACGATCCTACTTGAATGTCTACATGACTAATCGAATAACTGGAACCACCGACTTCACACGTGACGCCGCTTCATGTATGAAAATCATTTTTCAAACAAAAATATTTGTTTTAATAGTGGGCAACCCTCCGATATAAATACGTTAGACAATCCTCTAAGGTGAATTTGTTGGGTAACTCTTCGAAACAATTCATAGGCCCCTCCGACGTGAGTTGTTGGACAATTTTCCCAACACAATTCTTCGTACAACTTTCCGATAAAATTATTATTTTTAATAATTTTACAAAAGAATTCATCGTTTGGACAACCCTCCGATTTATTTGTCATGCATTCACACCTACTAATCTAGGGTGCCCCGGTGTATATGAAATGCATTATGCCAATTCATATATTCAATTCCAATGGCTCACACACAATTATATTCCATATAATTCCAACCTCAAGTTAACACACATTAAATTACTACGCACCAACATCATTTTTCACACAATTCGCTCTATTCATTTTAAGTAAATTCACATGGACGCCAACCAACACGCACTGGACTGCTTAATGGGGCCCCAAAAACAAAGGCGCGGCTATCCATGGACAACCTCTTATCAATCTCTGCCCCACTGGGAACCAAATCGCACTGCTTCCTACCTTCACAACACCCAAGCACCGCAATTTAACACATGTAAAGCACCAAAATTCACTTTTCACTGATCAATCCGGATCGTCCAAAATGGTCCCGGATTTTTTCATTCACCCCAATTGGGATCACCAAACGCCACTACGAATTTCATACAATCCAATTTATTAACAAGTTAATTTTAAACAAGCGGATAAATCAAGTATATAAAAACTCACCTCCCTGAGCCATTTAAACCCACAAAACGGTGGCCCACTTGTAAGCCCTTGTAGCCAGAGCAACTTTTGCTTCGTCACCGGAATTCGACGATCCGATCGCTAAGAAATTTGCAGGCTGGGATTTCTCTTTCTCTCTCTAAGATTTTTTTCTCCCCTCACTGCTCGTACCATGCCAAAATGGAGAAGAAGATGTCTTTTTCTTTTCATTTAATTCCCTTTTGTCCCTCATTGCCACACGTCAACCTTCCATCGGCCGGGACAGATTACCCATCCTCTTATCCACCTACTTTGATTTGTATCCACTCTGAGACGCCACACGTCCACGCTGGGCCCCACTTGGCTCTCCTTGTTTGACTAATTTTGTACCTAACACACGGCATTAATCGCGAGCCACTCAAAACGCGCCATGTCTCGTGACTATCCATTGTCTTCCGAACGCGGAATCTCGACCGCCCTGACTCGACGAAATTCGACGCAGAATGGATTCGTGAGACGATTCCAGCGCGAACTGCTTTCATCATCCGAAATTCGTAAAAATTCGGATTTTGACCGAATTACCATTTTACCATTTTTTCGTAAAATTATAATTTTCTGTGGCTTTTAAGCAAATTTGTAAAAAAGAAGTCCGAGTTCTTGAACAATTAACGGGTCTCTACCACATGGAAAATCCATGACAGTTTTGTAAATCAAATTGCACTAAGCTAATCATTTTTCTTATCACTTTCTGTTCATTAATACCATTATTAATTTGTGAGTTTATTGGGTTATTATGAATTGAAAAATGTATTTAATGTTATTTTTCTATGTTCAATCTAGAAAATACTAAAAAATTAATCAAATAATTTTCTTGTTTGAATAATACAATTAAAAAAAACTTGCTAAAAAGAAGGGAAAAAGAACCTCAAAAATCTTTAAACGAACCAAATAAAAACCACCTCTTAACCAAATAAGATGATCAAGTTGGACCAGTTCTTCCCCACAACAAACAGGCATATTAACCTCATCGCATCACAACCGTTTTCAAACCCTAAAATGCTGTTCTGTCTGAATCAGAGAAAACTTCGAGTCCCATTGTAGAAATTTACTTACCTGACTCGGAAGAAGAAGGAAAAGAGAAGGGAAAAGGAAAGTAGATTGATTTGACTAGTTGATCAGAATATATATGGATTCAGAAGAAGAAGCACTGATTCTATCTGTTTCAGATTATCACGTAGATTATAAGGATTTGTGGAGGACAGAGATCGGTGAAGAGGTGAAGAAGCAACTCTTGTTGGCTGGACCTCTAACAATTGTTGGTGTTTTGCGATACTTTACACAGGCTGTGTCTTTGATGTTTGTTGGTCATCTTGGGGAGTTACCCCTTGCAAGTGCTTCCATGGCTACTTCCTTTGCTGCTGTCACTGGTTTCAGCCTTTTGGTATTCTGTTTTCTTTTCTTTTAGGTTTCATTTGGAACCCTGGAAATCAGTAGGGAAAGAAAAAAATATTAAGAAAAATGAATTTTGTACATATGGTTTCACTTAGAAAAAATAGAAAAAAAAAAAAAGAGTTTGAATAAACATATATAATTAATTTATTAAAATTAAACATATATTTTATTTTTTTTATCTATTTTCCTCTTTATTTCCTTTCTTTAGCACATTTTAGGTTCCAAAAAGAGCCTATTTGGTTCATGCTTTTTGAAATAGGAAACACCATTTTGATGTTGTATAAAACCGTTCATGTTCTCGGAATTTAGTATTTTTTGTGTTTGTTTTTTCAAAATAGAAAAAAAGAGAACCAAAAGGGTTCCTTTTGTGTTTTCCTCCTTATTTTTCAGAATTTTTTTTTTTTTTAAAACTGTAACTAAACATGTGCTAATGTCTTTTTATCTTAATATATATTATTTATTAGAAGCATTATTTATTTCATTCAATTCATAGGTTTTATATATATTTGATAGATTGGAATGGGAAGTGCATTGGACACCTTATGTGGGCAGGCCTATGGAGCAAAACATTATCACATGCTTGGCATTCATTTACAGAGAGCAATGTCTGTTCTTCTAATTGTAAGTGTTCCTCTGGCTTTCATATGGGCCAAAGCTGAGCACATTCTTATGAGCCTTTACCAGGATCCATATATTTCAAGGGAAGCTGGGCGGTATGTTTGGTTCATGATGCCTACACTATTTTCCTGTGGAATTCTACAGTGCTTAGTTAGATTTTTGCAAGCCCAGAAGATTGTATTCCCAGTTATGCTAATCTCAGCAATTACTTCTTTATTTTACTTCCCCACTTGCTGGTTCCTGGTTTTCAAGACGAGCTTCGGCAGTGCTGGTGCTGCCTTGGCCGGTTCGATCTCTTCTTGGATCAACGTGTTCCTGTTAGTAATATATGTCAAGCTCTCGTCTGCCTGTAATGAAACTTGGATCGGTTTTTCGGAAATGAGTATTCATGATATTCTCAGCTTTCTTAGATTAGCCGTTTCTTCAGCCTCTATGGTCTGGTATGTTGCAGGTTTCTAGCTAAGTCTGGGATAAGGTGCCAAATGCTCCCAGTTTTGCACGTATGTTCCATTTTTTCAGTCCTAATATACCCATGACATGCTTTCGTTGTCACCATGTGTGGTGTCTAACGGGGTTTGAACAGACATTTTAATGGACATTTGTCCATCTGTGACCTTTTTTAACTACAGAAACATGACTGAGTTATGGAAGTAAATCGTCAAGGCTATGTCAAATTGTGACCTTTTTTAATGACATGAACATGACCGAGCTGTAGAAATAAACATCCCTTTTTTAAATGCAGGAAAATGATTGAGTTATGAATTAAGTAAATGCTAGGGATGTAATGGGATAGAAAAAGTGGAACATGTAGGCAAAATTGGGGACATTTAAGCACCTTATCCCGTCTATATTCACATATTATTGAGACATGTCTAGCTCCTTTTGTCTAATTGGCAGGATGACTGTTGCCTCTAATTTGCCTTGAAACAGTTTAGAGTTCTGGTCATTTCAAGTGTTGATTCTCCTTGCTGGTATTCTTCCTAATCCTCAGCTGGAAACATCAGTATTGTCAATCATGTTAGTGTCTTTCAACATCATAAGACTAATAATTTGAAAATCAACTCCCTAGGGCAACTAAATTTCTATAAATACAGTTCCATACTTACACTATAAATCTCTCTCGTTCATGTCTTCAGCCTCACTACATGTGCGATGTTGTTCCATGTATACTTCGGCATAGGCAGCGCAGGCAGGTCAGCTAAATTAGAAACTATCATACATTGATCTTCTATTTTTTTTTTACAAACAATTATCTTAAGTACTACTGTAAATAACAACAGTATAAGGATTTCAAATGAATTGGGTGCTGGGAGACCACAAAAAGCATACTTGGCGGTTCATGTTGTGTTAATCCTGGCCAATGTATTCGGATTGCTGCTTGGATCGATCATTTTTCTGTTGCGTCGGAATTGGGGCTACCTGTTTAGCAATAAAGAAGTTGTGAATATGTTTGCCCTCTGTGGTGCCCTTTGCCTAGCTCTTTCTGCCTTGTGGATGCATCCTGTGTGCACTTTCAGGTTCTAGTCCTCGGGCCAAATCAAACAATTGGTAATTATTAGTCAAATCATTGCATGTGAATAGAAAATTGTTGAAATTCAGGTATTATTAGAGGATGCGGGTGGCAGAAGATTGGAGCCATTGTCAATCTAGCAGCTTATTATCTTGTCGGTATCCCTTGTGCTCTTGTGTTTACTTTTGTCTTTGGCCTTGGAGGGAAGGTAATGTATGCAGTATGCTTGATGTTTTACTCCCTTTTCATGGGATAAGGTGTACAAACTCTCAGCAAGGTTTTCCACATGTATCTTAAAACTGCCTCAATTTTGGGTCTTGGAATATACAATGTTTACTACAATAACCACTCATACTTCTCGTTTAGAAAATGTTATAGATAAACAAATGCCTGTTAAAACACCCGTTAACGTGTTCAAAGTTTTCAGCCTAATCGTGACATTTTTTAATGGGGTCGGCATAAGTGAGCTACGGTAATAAACACCAGGGATATCTTAGGACCAAAAGTTCAATTTAAAACATACGAGAAAACATGAGTATTCAATTCCATACCTGTGTCTATCTTATATGCTTGTGAGAATTTGATGGCTGCTGCGCTTAATTTTCAACTGGTGCATGCAGGGACTTTGGATAGGGATTCTATGTGCACTCTTTTTGCAAATGTTATGTCTTCTTGTAGTGACTTTACAAGCAAATTGGGAAAAACAAGTAATTGAGTTGATTTTCATTTTGGTTAAGACTACATTTCTTCCTCTTGTTTTGTTAATCATGTTAATTGACAATTTTCATTGTTTGATCTTTTATTGCTAGGCAAAAGAGAATTGCATGTTGGGTTTGGATCAAGAGATACGGATTATGTGATAGTAAGGCTGGTCAGAAGTTCACTTCTTCCCTTGTAATGAGTCCTTATAAGTTTAATTTCTTCAGCTATTGAGTTATTTCTATGAGCAGCTTATTTCATGGATAAAGATTTTAATCTCTCAAAGTTGTCCCACATCATCCAAGAAGTGAAAGGTAAAGGTCTATACACGGAATATTTGAACTTAATCTATCGACGTCTTGTCCACATGCCTAGCTCAGTTGATAAAGAGTATTCAAAGTTTAAAAATGTAGGACGTTCAAGAAAGGATAAGGTTCTAAGTTCGAGTCAAATGTGATTTATTATGCCTCTTAAATGACTAATTGTAAGTAAAATCTTTGGAAGTCTTCTCAAGGGCATAAAACTAATAAAAGCTTAGTGTTTTGAATGGAAGAGTGAGGTCAATAACTCATAAGCGAAATTGTGACCAATTTAGTTGGTGTCAAACCGGTCCTGCAGTGAATCTTATTTTTAAAGAAAGTGTATTTAGTATAGTATGAACTATAAAGCTTAGTTTGATAGAAGGTTTTGTCCATCTCTTCAGGTGGGCCTAAGCATTAATTCTTGAATAAGATTGGAGATGATTGTCGGTACCTAGTTCCAGGTTCATTTGACCTCTGGGGCATCAACGACGTGGTATAAACCTACAGAAAAGGGGGTCCGACGGCGGTGTGCTGGCCGTCTCTCTGATGCTTAAGTCAGTAAAAGGATGGAGAAGAAAAGGAAGGAATTTCAATAGTTAGGGTTGCCTCTCTTTTCCTCGTGGGGAGTTTATGTTTTATACTTGGATTTCTCCTTGATTTTTGGAAAGATAATCTTGCGATTTTGGTGATAGAATCTCTCTTGCCTTATCAGAGACCAATTCTCCTTGATTTTTGAAGAGATAATATCACGAACTTAGTGATAAAATTTGTCTTTCCTTATCAAAGACCAATTCATCCATATTAAGGATTAATGTCTTGAGATGTACTAGATTGGGATATTTAGAGATTAGGTAGGATAATATCTTATCTTCTTTAATAGAGACGGTCGATTAAAGGACACCAGGACTTTACGACGAGGATGTGGGTCTCATAAGTTTAGTTCATTTATGGTTTTGATGTAACAGAGACTGTACAGGCGTAGGTTGAATCGAGGCAATGGTGCGTGTAGGTCTTTGAGCTATCGAGTAATGGTCTTAGGCCCTGAAATCTATAGTACTCACAATGCCCAACACCACAGGCTAAGTGTATGCGCTACAGGCGAGGAAAAACTGTGTTTCAGGAGATCATAGTGGTAGGTAAGGTGATTAAAATGTATATGTTTTTGATCATATTGCAGAATCTTGTGTTTTCGATGATGTACTTAATCGTCTTCTAGAATCTCACCCACTATCATATATGATGGTGCATTGTGATGTGAAATTTCCAACAGTTGCTGCTGCGTTAGCTTGTCACTTCTTTTCGTGAATTCTTCTTTGGGACAGGTGAAGGTGTGGACCAATGGTGAATGGAGACTTTCAGGGAAGTCTTGCAGCATTCATCAACCCACTGGATAAATGAGTACTGAAGCAGCGTTGGTGGTATTATCAGAATTTATACAGATGGGGCCCAACATGCCAACATCACCCAGCACCAGGCTCTTTGTTGGGCATTGCAATGGGTGGCCGAGAAGGTCGTAGATGAGTGCAGTTATGCCTCTGCCCTTCTTTAGGGTATTGTGCACAAGGCTGATTACTTTACTGTCTTTGGCGCCTTAGGGGTTATGTGCTGTAATAGGGTCCTGGCTGACGAAGGAGATTTTGACGGGATATCTGTGAGATTCTTCTTTATCTTTGATTTTCCCTTCTTCCACTCTCTATTCTTTTTCTTTCATCTTCATTTCGATTCTCCTTTTTTCTTTGTAATAAGTGCAGTGCATTGCACTTGATATTCTTGTAATGGATCTACCAAGGTTGCTTGGATACGTTTTTGTTGGTTTTAATGTAACTATTAACGCATTCTGGCATATTTTAATGAGATTAGGTTTTTGGGCATGCTAATGCATCGAGTTTTCTATTTCCCATTCTTTCTTTGTATCTCGTATAGAGGAGCTAATCATTTGAAGTTGGCTCTTGAGCCTCAGTGGTTTTGGGAGGTGTTTTAATCTCCTGGTTGGTTCCTTGAATACCTTGGTTAGCAGGCAGGGCCGCTGAAATGGGTAAAGCCCGAGGCCTGACTAGACGGATCTAGGCCCATAAGGCTCATTTGTTTTTTTCTTGCCCTAGAAGGTGAAACGTTTTGCAAATACTAAGCGTTGGGGGGAAGGAGCACGTCTCCTGATATCGTGGTTGATCCATCGATGCATTTAATGCACACCTGCAGTACCTTACCTACTCTCCGGCAGAAGTGCAGGAGTTGCCCTTTGCCTTTCAATCTTTTCTTGAAAACCTCCAAATTCATGATTCTCCTAAAAAAGTTTTAGCCCAGAAAGAGGCGGTTGAAAATCTGTCGTTTTGATCTCTGGTGGTTTTGCTTTGCTTTTGATTTGCGTTTGTGTGCCGTTTGTCTGGTTGTGGTTGCTTTGTTATCTGCGTTCTTTAGTCGTCGATAGGTTTTTGACGGCGGAACTACACATGGGGCTTTGGGTTGCACCTAATCTTGGAGGCATCCCAATAGGCTTTGTAAAACTTCAGGGTTTTTAGTCCTGCTATCGCTTTTGTAGGATATTGTTGAGTTGACCTACCTTGTTTTTTTTTTTTTTTTTTGTCGTTTGCTTGTAGAATGGAGAGAGGTCAAGAGAAGACTTCCATTAGATCCCAGGTTAGGCGTGGGAGAGGGCTTTGTATGGAACACACTTCTACAAGCGACCTTGTCTCTTCTCATCCATGGAGGAGTTGGTCTTTAATCCGAATTCTGGCGGCATTAGTTTAGAGGTGAAGCGGTCAGGTTGTCTCAATTGTAGGAAGCGGATGGCAATCTTTACTCGGGAGTAGTTATGTTTGGATTTCCGCGTTCATCATTGGTGGCGTTCTATGTCTCCCGGGCACCTCTTTGCTCTTATTCATCAGAACCATTGGTTTTGATGGGTGCTGTCCTCAAAACTTCTCTGCGTGAATATCTTGTGAGGCTGGAGATCTGTTTGTTGCCAGTGAAACTGGGACTAGGGGCAGGTTGTCAATGTCAGCCCACAATCTAAGGCTTCAATTTGTAACTGGGCTCCCTTACTCCCCCAGGCCGCGTAAAAGGGGTTGTCTGGTTAAGAGGCCCTTGGTATGGGCGCGCTCTCTCTCAGCATTTCTTTGGGGTGAATCGGAGTCCACGGTGTTCCAAGGGTTTATTTTAGGTGAGTTACAAACTCTTATACCTTTAAGGTGGATTATGTCTTGATGTACCTTTATTTTCTTGATGTTAAGCGGCGTGGCGAGATTGACTGTCAGCCACAGTTAAGTTCTTTTGGAGAACATTTTCTGGAGATTGCTTGGGGCTGTGGAAGCGGGAGCGCAATCTTGAGCTTCTACCGGTGAAAATTTACGAGAGTTGGGTGGTAGCCCTTTCTATAGTACATCCCCCATGTTCCATCGTTACTGTGAGGTCATTGAAGGGAAGCATTTGGTCTTGTCGATCTCCTCAGAGTTGGTCTGGTAGTTCCTCTTGGGTTTCTGTTCAAGAGGCTGACAGACATTATAAGGGCCTGTTGAGGTGCCATGTTACCTAGCCTCGAGTGCATGACTTTCCCTTGGCGAGGTGCGAAGACGGCGTGATAAACAAAGAACAGCGGTCTTGGGTTAGAGGTTTAAATGGCCCGGGCCGGGAGTAGTCGACGGTGGCTCGATGAGAAGAAATTTTAACCTTCTGTGCGGTTTCTTTGCCACAGTCGTAAGCGATGCGACCAGGTGAGCCTATCAGTTCGGAGAGGCGACCTACGCGATCTTCACTTTGGATGAGGGAAGCTTAATAAATTAGGCCCATGATCTCAATTGAATCCTCGTTCTAGCTTGAGATGACCCCGGTAGACGCTGGGGAGGTGCCCCATCGAGGCTAATACACCCTCTGGAGGGAGGGGTTTGTTGTGACTCAGATCAGAAGAGGTTGAGGATGGATGCCATTAGGTTAGGTGTTGCTTCTTCCATGATCTCGCTTCCGAGGATAAAGCGAAATGTTGCACACGACCAGTGGCTGATAAAGCCGCATTATGTTGCGCCATTGGAGGGGTTCATCCCTCGCGAATATGAATGGTTCAGTCTTGAGGACATGTTGAAAGTGTCCTGGTTGAGCCCTCAGCCCGGAGAATTTCTGTTAAGCATCGTGACCTTTAATTGAATACTTTCGGATACTCATTGTGGCAAGTGTGGCAGTATTCTAATGCGCTTCCTATTTATATGGATAAGAGGACTTCCGACCTATCAAACGTGTTGATAACTATTATAACCCACAAATTCACGGTCGGCCCGAAGCGGTAAGTGCTGATTTTTAGCTCGTGACTACTAGTTTTGTGTGGCCAATTTTCTTATCTGTTTTCTTTTAACATTTTGTGGTAGCCATCAAGATCTCAGCGTTAACATAAGTTTGATCTCACCTAGATGACAGCAAGAAATTAGCTTTAATATGAGTCGACCACTTTATCATCAGACTTTGGTACTTCTCACGGTGAAGCGAAATCTTTGATGAAAATTGGGAGAGAGGCGAGTGGAGGCTGTGTCAGGGTAGAGAGAAAGATATGAGAGCAGCAAGAAACCATGGCGGCGATTAGTGGCTACTTGATAGTAGTGCATGATTGTTTTTGGGACATGCGAATGAAGTGCTAAGTGCTTTATTAAACAGTATGCGCTTGTAAGTGGTAAGAGTGTTTTCCCTAGAATACGGGATATTGATCCACAGGAACACCTTAATCGTAGTATACAAGAATACCAAGAATACAATACTCCTTTGATATTCAAACTATAATTGCAGGGTGATTTGATGAGACTAAGCAATTAAACTATTGCAAAAGTGATTGTTGGTTTTGGATGTAAAAGAATAATTAAAGTCTGTTAAGGAATGTTGGTGTTGTTAGAACAATCCTACTATGTAATCATTCTTGATTCCATTCCATTATCTAATATAATAGTGTTTTCAAAGTGACTCTTCTATAGTAATGTAATCAAAGCCTTTCTCGAGGTCATTTGACTCTCATACATCAGGTTTTTCACTCATGACTCAACCCCGAGCATGAAAGGTGCATGGGGTGCAAAGGGCTCTAAGCCTCCTAATCATTGATATCCTATATTACCAAGTTTATTAGGCTAGCAACTATGTCTAAATTCTTCATTCACTTCTCGGATCTTACAAGAACCACTCACATATTAGATTGATCGAAATTAATGTGATTTTGTGAGGAAGCATGACTTAAATGGTAAGCAAGTATAAAGATAATGGAATTATGAAAAGACTAAAACTTTAACATAGAATTATTAAATCTCTGGCACTAATACACAAAATTAGAACCTCATTATGTTCTTTTTCAATACAAATGAAAAGAAGGCATAAGAATAGGAATAGAAAACTGATGATCAAGGGAATGATGATCTCTCGGGTTCTTGAGAGTCTCTCCCAGTCGATTTTCAGAGTATTTCTTTCCTTTTGTTTCCCAGCTCCGATTCATAAACCCTAACCTAGTAGTTTTTGACCTTTAGTGGATTCTCTTATTCCTTTATACTTCATAGGAATAGTTTGTTAGAACTTTCATAAATCTTTGTGTTTTGGGATCTTCGCGAGTTGAGCTAATTTCTACACCACTCTTCTCCAGGCCTCATGCACGACTCCATTTTCAGCATTTTCAAGTGTTTCTCTACAAACCGATAAAACTAAATATTGAAAAAGTAAACAAAACACGATTATATGTCACTTATGAAATCGTCTGAATCTGGCTAATCAGGGTTGCAGCCAGTGTTTGGAACTCATCACTAAATCGGTAAAGGTACCAAAGCCAGGGAAAGTTAGATCAACTAAGGCCTTGATTCTTTGCGGCTTCTGGAGGAAAGCGAAACAGTCAAGAGCTGAAATTGCCCGCAAAGAGTTGGCTTCCTTCGTGAAGAGATGAGTGAGTGTCGCTTTCTTTGGGCGGCGTCGGTGAGGTGTCTTCCCGCTTCATGCGGCGAGACAAGATGGAAAACATGGTGAAAGACCTGAGGGATCTACGGAGCTCATCTTTGCTTCTGGCTGCTGGTTGTTACGTTCGAACGGCATCTAGGGGCCGGAAGCTAGAATCCCGGATGGCATGCTTAACTCTGCAACCCACTTCCTCTAGAATTTTTTGTCAATCCAAGGTGCCCCCTTGCCCTAGCAGTCGTCGAGGCCAAAGACGCAGAAGTAGATCAAGGCGGGGCGGTTGAAGACTCATAGGGGGGTATTGTTGCGAGAATAGGCTTTCTTTGGTTATATTAACTTTGCATTTGAAGATTACCAAGTCGGATCGTTTGGCCATTCCTTTATGTCTTTGTTGTAATCTCATGGCGACATAAGCGCATTTTAATGAAGTTTGAAAATGTCAGCAAGGCATGAGCCATGTTTTCCAAAAATTCTAACGGAATGATAACCATGTCCTAGAAATCTGGCCGGACCCAGGCCATAGTATCGGACCTTCAGATCTTGACTAAGCAATGTGACGTGTCCGAACTTTTAGATGCGGCCGGTTCATGGTAGTATCTGGACATTTAGATACCAACGGACAACAAATGTGTTTGAACTTTAGATGCGATTCGGTTCTAATATTCGTAGACATTTAGATGCAAATGGGATGACAAATAGTATCTGGACTTTTAGATGCTAATAGAACAGCAATGATATTGAATTTTAGAAATAAGTAATTGTAGGTTTTAAGAAATGTTCTGAGATAATATTTTTTGGTGACATTTACCAGAAGGTGCTCGACTATGCGCGGTGTATGGCATTCACGATCTAGACCAACGATCCGTTTGGCTGCTTTCGTGGCGTAAGAGCGAAGCATCACTACTTTCGAACCGTAGGTGACATGGTCCGCTTCCTGATTGGTGCGGAACTTCATCCGCTAAATTGGTTATTGTTTTCAAAAAACCCTTCGCCACAGGACTAAATCCCCCGACTTTGAATGTACTGCGGCTTTATCTTGGTTGTCTGAAGCTTGGAAACCTCTGGCGGTACATGATCTTGTAATATAGATGCCACCTCTCGAGTTTGTTGAGTGATTACAGGTGCTTTGATTACGACCGGTGTTTTGCTTCCTCGAATTTCAAGGTGAAATGGTGACATCCCAATTTTCGGTGAGGATGATACCCTCCATCCCATATGTGAGGGTGAAGATGGTGATTCCAGGATTGACTTTGACTAATTATCTATGGGCCCATGCTGCTGGTAGCTCTTTCTACCCACTTTCCTTTGGCTGAATGTAGAGTGTTTTCAAAGTGGCAGTGTTTGCATTAGGCAACTTCTACTGATCGTTGCTTTTCTTAATTTCCCACGAGTGGGGTATGGGTTTGATTTTTCAATTTCTTCCATGAGAAGTTCCTACTTACTTTGGGCTAACCGAATGGCCATTGTCATTTACAATTGATTGGGGTATCACGAACCTGCACATAATATTTTTCCATATAAATTGAACGACTTCTAACCACTCTTTGATGGATCTGAAACCGGCCTCTATCCATTTCTTTGAAGTGATGGGTAGCAACTAGAAACAACTTCTTCTATCTTAGGGGTGATAAATGATAACTTGACTATGTCCAATGCCCTGCGGTGAAGTGCAGGAGCTTGTTATGGTTATTAAATCTTAGTAGGAGTTTTGAGGCGGGGCTATTCACGGCAACGGTCACGCTGCGCAGGCGGCGGTAGCAGCCACATGATCGGCTTGATAGTGACCTTGGGTATGAGCTCTATGTGCCAACGTTCTGCTACTTGGATGATTTCCACATATCCCATCATGGAGTTCTATCAATATGTAATGTCCCTATTGTCGAGTGAGACATTTAGATAGACTGTACAAGGTTCGATTTATCTGACTAATCGTTAATGAGGAGAATCGAAATTTGCACGGACTTGGATCTTGTGGGCTTTAGCTCTATTATCCGGCAGTTCCCCTGAACTTAAATAGCGGGCTACTAGAATCATCCAAGAAGGACTTGTTTCATCTATTTCATTCACCCAGTTGGTAGTGATCGACGACTCTGGCTGATAAAATATGGGGAGGAGCATTGTTTCCTTTATTGGTAGGGGCGGCCTTCGCTGGCGACGGCGTCCCATAGCACTAATTAGGACTTCTCGGGACATGCTCAATATGCAGCGAAACTTCCCCAGTAGGTTGATTAGACTCACATGCGGTCATCGCTGGTCTCTTGTTTATATTCTCATTTGCACGCCACCGCCAGGTGAGAGTCACTTCTTATGATGACTTTTTCGAGGACATAAGGTGTAGATCGAACCTGCAGAGCTATGATCGCTTATGTCCGACCGTTGTTGAAAGCGAGAAAATTCAAGCGTGTATTCTTCTGTGACTTCCTCGGTTGGGCTTTAAGTTGTAGCCTCGATCCGGCTCTTGTTTGTCGTGAAGCACCATCCACATTCAGAGTCCACCCGGTTGAAATTTGTCCCGGTTCCATTCTTGTTGAGAATTCGCCAAAGTCGGCCCGATACCCGTCACTTTTCAACGTCATGCGAGGTTTAAATTGAATGTTGAACTCACTTAATTTGATTACCAATGACCATTTTCAATAATGGTCGGGCTTATGTATAGTGCTTCTTAGAGAAGGTGGTGGTATAATGCAAGTGCACTGGAAGTAAAGGCGGGGATTTTTTAATTGCTTCCCGAGGGCAGTGCACTCTGCTTTCGAATGGGTATATCGGGTTTTTCCTTAGATAGGGACTTGCTACCAGAATATGGGCTTTGGCGGTGGTTATCTTCTTTAAAATAAGTTACTTCTTGTATCGAAACAACTATGTAAAGATAGAGCGTTCCACCGATCTGCATTTATGGTGGCGATTGGTGAAATTCCTTGCTTGGTGCTACAAGAACTGGTTTTATTCAACATCAATGATGCGGCCCGCACTAAGTGGTGGCAACGAAACTGATGATCATGAAAGCGAGAATGATCAGTCCACGAAGTGCCGATCGACTGATATCAGGACTAACATTTTTTCTGGTGAGCAGGGTTTGAACTATAATATTTTGAGGTTAGGCTGATGTCAACACCTAAATCTACATCTGCCAGTAATCATTGCAGAAGCATTAAGCTTTTTGCCGGGGATTGATTATCAGTTAAAATATGGCTGCTTTAAAATTTAATGCAGTGCTTCATATAGTCGGGGGTATTCTTTAGTCTCAGCAAACATATCGTCGATATGAACTTCATTATCACCTTGATGATTGTTAATATCTTGGTCACTAGTCTTTGATAGGTCGCCTAGCGTTCTTTAAACAAAGACACATCAGCGTTATAGCGGTATAACGATGCGGCATAGTGAAGTAGTTTCTACGCATCGAGCGGTGCATTGGAATCTAGTGATAGCCGGAGAAGGGGTCCAAAAATGACAGCATCCCGATAACCGTGAGTATCGCGTTGATATATTAGTGTGACGTCTTTGGCATGCTTCATTGAGGTTAGTGTGAATCCCACGCATACCCGTATTTGCAGCCTTTCTTGGAGATGACGCTACGTTTGTAAGCCATAGGATAGCTGCCTCTTTGATAAACTTACGCCAGTAGATTGTCTGTTGAATAATTTGATGGCGATCTGGGTGAGCGTAGGTATCTTTTGCCCTGCCCGAGGGCTTTGCCATAGCAATAATGTTTGAGATGAGGCGGCGTTGAGTCGATCGACATGTTTGATGACTCAGGCCGAATACATCTGCGTTCCCTGACAATGGCATTAAGTGACATTCTTTTGTATGAATTAACAGGTGTTGTGCGTAGCTGAATATCTGCCATCCAGCTATTGTCTCTAGAGGATCCACATCAGTGGATCGCACCCTCTTTACAGTGACATTTGTGGTTCCTCTGTTGGAATGTGATCCCCAAGGGGAAGACCATATGAATCCTTTTTCTCTCTCTATTCCCATGGATATTATTATGACTGTTGTGCGGCCAGTTGTTATTAGAAAGATGACTTACCACTTGCTGGTTAAATAACAAAGCCGTTGATGATATCATTAGAGGAACGATATTCATCAGTGTTGACTACACCTAATATGTTATTGTATTTGATCTTAACAGTGAGGAATAAAACTATTGGTGACTGACCCTACTTGCACAGGAAGTGTGATATCTCCCAGTATTGTGGTTGTTGTGCCATTGAAGCCAGGAGAGGACCAGTTTGGCGAATTCAGCATTAGTGAAACTTCATCTGGCGTTCAGCGAGGCGAGTTACCAAAACCATCTCTGGCGATTCTTAGGATACGCTACTTGGCATCAAAAGCGGTTATGAGGTGAGTATGAGTGCATTATAATGAGGAACCGGCCCGACCTCATTGCGGGTTCTTGGGGGGAAAGATGGGGCGAGATCTATAGGCTTAGTCTCTTTCGGCTACCTCTTGTGTGGAATGGTGTTTCACAACTTTGTGTGGCTACTCTCGGAAGCTTCTTTGTGCGTTTTGATTAGGCTGATCGTGCAGCGGCCCTCCAGTATAGTTTATGGTAGGCCTGAATTTGGGGGTGCAGCTCATTGATTTATTGTTATCTTTGTTGTAGGTGTGGTTCTTCTCACGATCAGCTTTCCTTAATATATCTTTTGAGTGCCTCCTTCGTCGGTCTTTCTACAAGGAATTTTAAGGAAAACCAGGCCTGGTGATCTCGTGCACATGATATTTGGCTGATAATCCACATGGCGTGGATGGGTTTCTTTAAAGATTATTTGGATTGGGCAGGCCATTCTGTCAACAAGTGGCGATAAGGCGGGTAACCTCTCATAGGTGATATTCAGGAGAATTAATTGAGGCTCCTCTTCTTCATGGTTGGTCTTGAGATTACTTTAGATTTTTACTTTCGTCCTTCAACGGCCTCAAGCGACTTCTTTACTTTAAACTTCTTATTTCGCCCAGACTTGCTTATGATCATGACAAATTTAGTGTGCATGGATATTACATCCTCCAGGTTGAATATCACCTATACTTAAGTGCATTTGATTCTTCACATTGGCAATTTGGAGGGTCTAAAGATAATGGTGGAATAACAAAGTGAGCGACGGTGAGCTTTTGAAGTTACGAAGGACCATCCATTGTTGGCAACTTCTACGCTGAACAACTTAAATCTCTAGTGAGAGTCGTGAAGCTGACGATGTAACTCAGGTTGCTAGTGGCGATTGGGAATAAGAAGCTCAATCTAGAAACTTCTTACGTTACCATTATACGCGACATGTGGACTTATTAAAACTTGTTAGGTGTTGGCCAGGATTCTCACTAGGCAACCCGCTGACGTATTGTGGAGCATTTATGGGAGTGCTCACATTTAGCTCAAAGTTGTTAAACTTGAATGAGTGTTTGATGATATCATTGAAGTGATGTTATCAGAACAGCCAAGGCGAGCTCATCAGTAAGAACATGTGGTTATCATTTATCTGAAAGCGATATGTGGTGGCGTTCTACGCTAAATTCTTTCCGTCACGATCCACCTGTGGTTCATTCCTTTCTTGGAGCGCCTTTGTCTTCATGAGTTCCTGCTGGTTTTAAATTAGGTTGTGTGTGCGTCTCTACATAATCGATGTAATGTCTGTTCTGGTTCAGGATCGAATGGAAGTAATTCCCTACGATCTTGTCTTTGCGTGCACATAATTGCTCACGAAATCCGCAAGTATGAAATTCGAGACAGAAATCCTGACACCAGATAAATAAAATGAAATCGCTTCTAAAGCAAGAATAATAAAATGATTAATAAGTAAAAGAATAAATAAAATAAAATTTAATCAAAGTCTGATCTATAACCTTATTGTCAATATCTAAGCTTGCAAAACTTCCTCTAGGAAATGATGTTCGAGCACAATGGAGTAGCCAGTGGTGTGGCAAAGTTAGTAAGAGAAATGCGAGCCCGTACACGGTATGCGCGTCGAGTTCACTTGGTGTGGTGACTGGTCAGTGTCGTTCCACACTGAGAGAGAAGCACTTTGAATATTACGGCCGTGACCTGAACAATAATTTGGATCCGTCTTATGGTGATTATACAGCTGGTATTTAACTAATTTAGCAGCTAATATTAAGTGCTGATTTAAGTAATGTGAGAAAACTAAAGGTTTTCAAAGTCACCAACCACACCTGATGGATTTTAACCTAGATAGCGTATCTATTTAATATTTTATATGATTTATGTTAGCGAGTTGATAATGCCTACAAAAGATTATCTCTCAAGATATATTTGCCTATCTCGCCAGTGGGGTGTATTGCATCTCTACTTCGACCCCTCGACCTCAAGATGCATAAATGTGCAAACCTGAGGTGTACACACCAGAAACGGATATCTACATTCACCGAATTGACCAAGTGTTGCTGCCATGGCCCTATGAATTAATATCCGTTTGGAATACCAACAATGGCACATGCTAAGGAAATTCCAGCCCAGGCCATGTATGTGATTAAATTTAGAGAGTAAAGCGGAAGTGGCTTGCAAAGTTCGCGCAATATTGATAACCACAATTAATACATTAATACATGATGGTGTGGTTAGGGTTGAAGCCAAAACCTAGGGTAAGTGGATTCCTGAGTGATTTTTTCACTACATTATAGTAGAAAGATTTTTTAACATAATAAACTCGGAAATACAGAAGAAGCTATCTTGTCGATCTCTCAGAATCCGTCTCCACCAAATCTCTCTATCGCCGTGTCCGCTTCTCTTTACAATGCGCGCCAATCCCCCCTCTTTTTGCCTTGGCGGCCTTCCGCACATGTCCACTGCCGGTCTTGAATGTTATCATTGGCCCAAGATTGCCCAGGGTTTAGCAGCTCCCCGTTATGAGGAAAACCTCGCTACTAGTGGGCGAGGGGTCATTGCCATGGCGTACCTGAGCTCTTGCACTCTTCACTGGTTTGGCACCTTTGGCGGCACCTCCATCTTTGGCTGAAGACCTCTTGCCCAGTAGCATGGGTCTTCAACTGGCTGCCGTGCAGAGCTCTGCATCGCCCTCTCTGTTTTTGTTCTGTATGCAGGTCTTTCTTCTATTGGTTAAAGCTTCCTTTTTTATTTTCTTTATATCAAGCCCACAGTGTTACGTAAAACATTATAATATGAAGTTAGCGCTGATAAGCCCCTGGTGAATATAGCGAATGTGAATCATGCAATTGAGTTATAAAAACACATAGAAATTTTATTGAAATAAGCTAGAGGCTACTTGATGGGGCCGCTAATCGTATGTCGGGATATCCCACATGCGTGAAGGGCCCCGAGTGGGCGGTATAACTCCCTTTATCTGTTATTTGGATCTGCACCTGTGGCCCTTCATCTTACTTGTCTCTGCACCTTTTTCTCTGCCCAGGCCCTTGAGATGATCATTTCACTTCTGAGATCATAGCGCTCCCTATAAATTCTTCATTTGTCTCTCGCTTGCTCCTTTTGTTTCTTTCTCCATATCTTGGCGTATTGAAGGGAGTGTGATCTCGGCCGTTGGATCTTTGGGTTTACTTGGCCGTGCACCTGTATCGGGACCAATTGGACGATGGGGAATGGGAATGGTGAGACTCTGCGATGGCGAAGGGCCTATTAAACACAGTTAGACTAGCTCTTGCCAGTCAAATCGATGAGACTTTTATTAACGAATCCATCAGACCACAGTTATTGTGGTGCGGATTAAGTTGACCTCAGACGATAGTGGTGTGGTATAAGCCTAAAGGATCTGTGTGGAGTGATGCCAGCTGCCCTCTCCGTCAGCAAAGTCACGATGAGGAAGGAGAAGAAGAAGAAAGATTGATAGTTGGGGTTCTCCATTTAGCGCTAGAAGGTTTTACACGTTTATAGCCGATTTCTCCTTGATTCTTGAAGATAATCTTGCAATTTTGATAAAATCTCTCTTACAGCCCAGTAAAGACCAATTATCGCGATTTTGGAGGGCCAGCCATCTTGCCGACTTAGTGATAAAATTTGTCTTTCCTTATCAAAGACCAATTCACCCATATTAAGGATTAATGTCTTGAGATGTACTAGATTGGAATATTGAGAGATCCATGGATAAATATCTTGTATGTGGTAAGATGGCTGATTAGGGGACTCGGGACTTCAGACGGGATGTAGGTCTTTCTATGCAGTTAGTTCCGATATAGTTTTGATCATAGCGCCACTATTTTAAACTATATTTGGGGTTTGAATTAGGCAATGGGCGTGCGGGAGTATTGAGCCCTATTAATTAATGGTCTTGGGCCAAAAAGCATAATCTTCTATATGTGATGTATGGGGTCGATGTTATGAGGACCAGAACAACACAGGTGGTGTTTAGATCATTATGAAGGTTTTTTGAGAAGTGGAATGTTACATAAGCTGGTAGCAATTAGAGATTGGGGTGGATCAAGTTGGTCGATTTACGTACGTAAAAATCTTTACTCAAATCTAACCATAATTGAGCAAGGTATTAGTGTCTTACTCAAACTAAAAGAATTCAAACAGTCACATTGTAACAAATAAGATTGAACTAAATTTGATTATATTTTTTCGAACCAATAAAATAACAATCTAACCCGTTCCACAATTTCAGGATGGACTGAAATAATTGTCACCTCAATATTAGCCTTATCCCTCATGTGATTTGAAATGCATCTTTTTTGTTTTGTTTTAATTTATTTTTTGTTATCGTTTCATGTTGCACGTTTTTCGTTTAACTGTTCACAAATCTACCCACGGACGTGTCGCCACTAAGGCCTCAGCTACACTTTTACAGCGCTTCCGTTTTTGAAATTCAGTGTTTTTTGATGTCATTTTTAAAACAATATAATAAAAAAATAAAGTTTTTCTTAATTACATTTGTTGTATTTTCATTATAAAGTTATAATATTTTGTTTTCATAAACACTGAACCTGGTTTATTTCCTATAATACAATCCTTAATCAATAAAGCAGACTTCATTGACTTGTGCAAACAAGTTTAAAACATTATAGTTATTGTTTTTGTTTAAATGATTTTGATTCATATATATATGCTTATATATCATATATTTTTCCTATTGAATTTATTTTAAAATAAAATGGTTTTTATAACTAAATGTTTTTATTGCAATGTAATGATAAAGAGCTTGGGAACCCTTCCTCATTCGGGATGGAGCCTATATCCCATGTGGACAAAATAAATAGTTTTAGATATTCAAGATTAATTAAATAACTCTCAAATCTACAATAGTACAATAATTCTGTCACAAATAATGTGATCTTGCCTTCTTCGTCATTAAAGCTGAAACCTTAACTACATCATTTTATACTTAAAAGGTTAAATATTTTGGGAAGAGATTTTCTTTTTCTCTGCTTTTATCCTTCAGACACTATTTGAAGTTGAAGGTAATATCTTTATATATTAATGAATCTTTATTAAATTAATATTTTATGGTTAAAACATATTCGATCATATAAATGTAAAATAATAAAATGTATATTTTTACATAAATTAATCATATTTATTTGTTCTTTCCATAAAAAGTCTCATATATAAAGTATTTCATTAAGATAATCATTTTATATAAAGATAATTCTTTATATTGTACATATTTCTTTTCCTTTATAGTCAATTATTATAATAAAAAAATTATGTGCAGAATATGAGACCAAGTTGAAATATTGGAGGAAATTGAAAAACAAAATATGGTAACACTGATTGTGGTGAAATTTAGTTCAATATTCATCAAATAATGTATTTACAACTAAATTGGTTAAAAGGGTTGATAATAGTGAAAGGTTTCTGTTATTTCTGATAACCTCGTTTTGCTGAGTTGTTCATGCTTTAGTAAGTGATTTATAATATATTAAAGTATGATTAACAATATTTAACTTTCCGATTATTTTATGTTTACTTACAATGTGTAAAAAAATAAAATAAAAATGTGAATAAAAGTATTAAATTCAATTAATTTTTGAACTAAAATTAATTAATTTTTAAAGAATATATAAATAATAGTAATTAGACGTGTATATTTATTGGAAATAAAATTTAGTAAATATGATACATCATTAAGGAAATAATTTTACGTAGGTTGTTTTATAGTTGATTTGAAGTGGTATAAAGTTATTTAAAGCCACTTCATTTAACATTTGTTTCCCTTTTTGGATTCTGCGAATTCCTTGCTGAAACAACTTTATTTGAAAATTCATGAAATAGAATTCATGTTAAGTGTGAAGAAATAAGATGCACGAAATCATTGAATAAGAAACATGATTGGTTTAATCAATTATCTAAATAAAAGAAATAATATATCAACGAATCGCCAAAGCGAGCTCATTAGTAACAACGAAACTATTTTGAAATATCTTTGCACATGGTTAAGTTAGCCACCACCCTCCACGACTACGAGATCGCCAGTTAATTTCAAGGCTTCACATTTCAGGATGGAGGTCAGGCGCCCACCATCGAACGATTGAAACAATTTTCATACCAATGGTGATGGTGGCACTCAAGGCGTTATGCACGTTACGGTAGTGAGATGTCGGCTCCTTGTTTCCTCTATGAAAACTCACCCCACGATCACCCTTGATGCCTTTACCCATACCCACGCTGAATCTTGGCGGGTTAAGATCGATACCCGGTATCAAAGGGCTATCACAAGATTTGAGATTGGATCATGTTCTCTCAATTTGAGATGATGTATGATTGATTATTCTGCATCATGCTACTCAAGATGAAGCGACTGTCTAAGCTCATGGCCACGGCCTCCTATCAGTTCCCACGGGAGCTAGCCCTCATATTGTAATCGGAATCTTGTACGGTTGACCAGTCGTACCGATCGCTCCGCCCCAACATCATGTCCTTCGACGTCCCTTTGCCGGCACTTCTTCACGCTATCCACCTTTGGAACATATTAGCGGCACGCCAGCATTATCGTGGGTACCATTTATGCACGGCGAATCGGTCCGTCTGATCCCGAACGGCGAAGTGGGATTAGCTGAACTCGTGGTGCCAGTAAATCGGCGCCTCATCGCGGCTTCATGAGGATTCACGCTGTTTGCGTCCTTAACCATTTGGATTTAGAGCTTGAGGATCCATTACATCGATATCCGGGACACATGACTTGGACATTTCACTCTGGCGCGCCTGAGTCGGGATCGCCGGTGAAACGGATCTGTTGGCGGAACCGTGGCGAGCCTGTTGATGTGGGATGATTCGTGGCGGCGGCACCGGCGGCGACGAGGCAAGGGATTTGAGCTGTTCGGCTCAGCTCGGCTGTTTAGCTCACGGCGGCTGAACGAAACTTTTCGGCCAGAGCCAGCCCAGAGCCGAGTAACTTGGCTCGTTATTCTAATAATGATGAAAGGTTTTCTCGGTATTTCATGATAAACCCTGGTTTTTTTGTCAGTTTATTGTACTTTTAAGTAGTGATTTATAATATAATTAAGTATAGTTAACAAAATATTTAAGCATCCGATTATTACATGTTACTTTGTAATATAAAAATAAAATAAAATGTGAATAAAAGCGCGTTATTAATTTTGAACTAAAATTAATTAATTTTTAAAAAATTATATAAAACAATAATAATTAGACGTGTATATTTATTGGAAATAAAATTTAAAAGATTGATCATTTTGTGGCCTTGTAAGCTTATAAGTTAATTTATAGCATCCAATAAATTTGAATTTGGTTCAGAATTATAAAATACATAAGTTATGTTGAATAAGGTTAATTTATGAAAGCAGACTTCCAGTATAATAAGGCACTTATTAATTCTGCATTAATATTAATTTCGATGAAGACCTCTTTATATTTGCACTTTGATTCCACTTAACGTATGTGCTGAATATATTTAAAATCCAGCAAATAGGTGTCATTACTTTCAGCCTGATAAAGTAAAGCTGTTTTGTAAACTACACAAAATTCATTTCTAAATTAACTGTTGTTTGGTTGATGATTTCAGTCTGGATGCAGCGTTCATGTGATTAGTCTGGTGATCTGATTGCAGTTGATTATTGGATTCGAGATAGTCGAATTGTTTTGAGATATCGGTGTTGGGTGACATGGGTATATTGTGTGATACCACATGACACCCTAGGGAAGTGACACATGACATGAGCCATGTGGTGCATTTGGAATAAATGATTCACATTGAGCTATGTGTTACAAGATGTAATAAAGCAAGAAAAGAAAATAAGGAAAAAACATGGAGATGAATGTGGCATGTCAGGAAAGTGGAGGGAAGTTTCCCCCACTTTGATCAATTCGGTAGAAGGGAAATCAAAAGGGATAAGGAAGGATGAGAAAAGAGAAAATGAAGGAAAAGAGAGAAGAAAATGAAGGAAGAGAGAAGAAAATGAAGGAACAGAGAAAGTGAGAGAAATAAGAGAAAAAGGAGAAATGAGAAAATGAGTTGGGAGCAAACAAATGAAGGGGGTTTGGTGGATAATAGAGGGGAATAGGAAAAAAAAAAAAAAGGAAGAAAATGGAGAGAAACAGGAGTTTTAAGGTCGTTCAATGATTGAGGCTGTGGTCAGAGAAAAGTCTCCACATGAAATACAGCATTGGTGCCAAATCTTGATTTATTAGCTCCACAGGTAGAGAATTTTTGGATTATTTTAGCCTAAAGATATTAATAGCATGGTGTTCTTGTTTGAAACTAGCTATGTGTTTTAGTCCCAATTTTGGGCCCGAATATTGGAAATTTACCGGACCCAGGTTTGGAATTTGAATTTTCGGGATTGTTTTGGGCCGATTTGTTTGAGGTACAGATGTTTTAGTGAGTTCAGGGCGGAAGGACCACAAGGGGAGCCTTTAGGCTGATGCAGGATTGATTTTAGGCTCTGCTGTGTTGTTGAACTTATATATATATATATTTTTATGTTTTATTGCAAAAATTTGAATAACATGTTGGTTGTGTGAAAATCATATTAATGCATGCTTATGGATGTATTGATATGAAATTTATGATGAATGTAAATTATATGTAAAATATATATATATAATTTTCCATGTGTTGATAATGTTGCATGTAGTTCTCATTTGCATGTAACATGATATGACATGAAATGATATATTTACATTTCATATGCACGGGGACATCGCGTCAAGTTGGGTGTGTGTGCATGGTATTGGTTATTTACCATTCTTAGTAGATGTGTGTTGAAACTACGGAAATTGGGACGCGTTCAAAAATTATAGGCCTCAGATTTATAATAATATGTCAATTTCATGTGTTTGTGTGACAAGTGGGACGATCCTCAGGTGAAGACCAATTTTGCGGTTGAACGCATATCACGTCAGGCGATGCAGTTCAGAAAGTGTTGGAAGGCATACGAAGCTGCGGGTGAGACCTCGAAATTCGCCACCCACGAGCACACGGGATTTGGTAAGCTTGAATAAACATTGGAGGGTTGTCGATGGGTTGAGTCGTGGGTGAAACCTGATGGCCGATTTTCACATGACATATGCATGTGTTTGAAGTTCGTGGACCAGGGTTTGCCAGGCATGAGGAGTCTCATCTCATGCATGACATGAAATATTCCATATAGGATTGCATTTTCTATATGGAATGTGCTTTGATGTATGTATGCCATTACATGTGCATTTAGGTGAGGAGTAGCCCTTATAGGAGAATTTTTTTACTAGGCATTGCTCACCTTGTCGGTAGAACCTTGCAAGTACGGTGTGTATACAGGAAATCTGACAGAGGCGTGAAGAAGGAGTCGACATGTAATGTGATATTTGTTTTAAAATGTTTTCTCAAAGTTTATAAATTCTTTTGGACTGACTATTGTATAAATAGTCGAGATTGTAATTATAGTAGAAGGGCAGTGATTGGACCCCTACGGTGTATTGTTTATTTTCTTTCATATTTTGGATTTAAATGTGAATGAATGGGATTGGTGAAGACTGCCGATGGTGTCGAGTAACTGGTGTCCATGGGTAGTTGTTTGATCAGTACGAACTGAGTGTAAGACATACCTGAACCAAATTCACATGAGTTGACGGGTTGTGTGAGTTGATGACGTCAAACAGTATCAAGTCAATCAGCGATTACCTAGGGAGCTCGGGTGTGGTATCATAATCTGATGCAGTGAGTTCTGACATGTAGATCAGTTCATGATCCTGGGGCTGGTGAGGTATCCACAGTGTTTTGAAATATTAAACATCATGGTATGACTATAAAGTTAGATATCAACTTTGGTTAAATCATTTGGTGTAAAACATGACATTGTGTGCATTTATTTAGCTGGTGTTCTAATATGTGTACCACAGTAGATGTATTATGGTTGTGTGAATAGCATGATAGAATGTGTATAGAAGTTGAGAACACTAGGGTTAACAAAACAACCTTAGAGGGGTTCGGAGAAAATGAATGAGCATAGATTACGTAGGAATGGTTATTTATTAGTGTTTGAAGCGTATATTTACTAATGATAATGAAGAAGTCTCAATTGATATCTGCTTGTGGTGGCGAGTGAGGCAGTGGGCGTAGAGGGTATGTCACCGCGGGACATGACAAATCATGGCTGGCTGACGGCGGACCTCGCGACATGATTTTTCAAACCTGCCCATTGCCAATGATGGCTGAAGGCAGAGGCTAAGTAGCCCTCGTGGTTATAGCACCTCATCTGACATTAATTGGGGAGGGATCCGGTGTTAGCTAATGTTTGATTAAAGCAGACAGAAGATTTTGGAAATTCATGGAGATTTACCTGGTATGGTCAGGCTAGCCATTTGTGGTGGTCTGATATGGTGAGGTTTGGGGTTGAGTCTGAGATCTGGGCGTGGCATGGGAGATGAAGCTCTGCTGTGATTGAGTTTTCCAGCATCAGCTAGACATGCAAAAGTTAGGCAGTTCCTTGAGTTGAAGCAAGGAAACATGACTGTGCTCGAATAAGTAGCCAAGTTCACTAAGTTGGAACGTTTCGGGGATGACTATGTGGCCCTGTAAATATGGCCAAGTGCGAAATTAGTTGGCACGAGGTTGTCATTCAGGGCCGGGGTTGTAGTTATACGGGACTATGGACTCTATGGTTAGGACCGCTATGGCCATAGAGAGAGAGAGAGAGAGATAGAGGATGCACGGAACATCCGAGATCGAATTACTATTAGCGAGGATCATCACTGCTGGTTGAAAAGTAAAGGCTTTTATTCAGGATTCGGAAGCGGGGTGTGACTTCCTCGGAGGCGAGGGCATATCAGAATCTTATTTAGTGGCGGACCGATGGCCTTGTTTCCATTATCTGGCTGAACATATGAAGCGGGATTGCCCGTGGGCAAAGGATCCCGGATGTGGGACTGCATTTGATCGTCCCGGTGGGACGCCGTGAAGCGGTTTGGTCCTCCGCCACCTGGCATGTGTTCAAAGAAGCGTGCCGATCCTAGTGCACGAAGCACCCATTATTTCTTGAGCGGGTCATATGGGCCAAAGCATGGGTCGGGGTCGAGGCCAAGACTTCAGACGGTCACTACCCAAGAAGGATTGGGGTGTCTGTGTGTGCCAGCAGTGACTTGCAGTCAGTTGATACCTCATTAATTGATCTAACGTTTAAGATAAAGTGTTGCTTAAATGTGGATGCATCTTATTCATGTATATTATAATATAAGTTTGAAACAGAGGTTGAAACCTTAGAAAGTCGTTGTATGTGAATTCTCCCTAGGAACTAGGGCGAGGGTTGATAAGATATCATGAGTTGTGGCACAAGATGCGGATCTACTCCGCTGTGGGAGCTAAAGATTATTGTTTCATGGATTTGATACCATTCTTGGCATGGATGGGTTAACTGATATCGTGTCAGTGGTTGCAGCATTAATGGAGGATTCTTGCTGGGGCGTCTTGTGACTTTGAGAGAAACATGATGCTTTACCAGACCGTGCACGACTCTAGATGGGTGAGTTATTATGATAAAGTTATTCAGCATTACCACTGGATCAGAGGCGAGGATTGAGTCTACATAAGTGGTTTCAACAATGGATCATCCTTACGGGATAATCTGGGGTTAACTCCGCTGGGATGTGGTTTTATTAATTAGTTACCTGTATTTTAATTATAACTCTCTGGGTGTTTAGTTCGATTGCGGGAACTAAGGTCCATACCGGAAGTATTGAGTTAAAAATTTTGTCGAACAGAACGCCCCTGCGGGTACTCGGTTGTTGAAGAAGAAAGATCAGACATTGAACGTAACGGTCACAAACGGATGAGCGAGATAAATCAAAATCATCATCTGCAGAAGATTGATGATTTGGCGATCAGTAGAAGTGTAGATATCAGAGATGATGCCAATAGTTGCCATCATTAAAAGTTACGGGCGAAATCTAAAATGACGTTATGACATAAGTATGGCATTTCGATTCGGTGATGCCCTTGGTTAATGAATATGATTGTACTCGTTGGTGTTCAAATCAACAAATTATAACTACCATTCATATCTCCATCGATAACAACTCACTAAGTGTGACCAGTTGAAACTGGGATGGTTTTCTTCATTGTGAAGCCAGTCCGCGTTAAAATCAGTGATTCTTTGGAGGGTAGTTTGTCATGATGAGTGATATTGAAGCTGGCGGCAAATAATGAAAGAATATGATAATGAGCTCCGGGTTCAGAGGTTATCTGATAATGAGTTCTGGATCATACCTGATTGGAAGGATGATATCAGATGTTTGGGCGGATCTTCATTATAAAATAAACCTATAATTTTCTTTTGAAGTATTTAATCAAACATATTCATCTGACGAGTGAATTTCGCCCTCATAAACTACCTCGATGCCTAATAGAAGATTAAACTAACGGATATGGTGGATCTTTATCGCGTCTGTTTGTTAAGCTTTTAAATACGATCGTCAGGATATATTAAAAGTTCACATTTCTGTTTGCGACGGGTGCTGTTTGCTGGACGGCATTCAATACGAAGACGTCATTTTTCAGAGAAAATATTGGTAACAATATTCTTCAAAGATGGAGTTTGTAATATCGCCAGTTATCAATTCCTCAGTCAGTGTTTGTGGCAGAAGACAGGAAAATCGGAAAATGGAAGAAAGAAGCGGGAAGGTTGATTCGCTAAGTTATTCATGGAATGAAGTCTCTTGTTAGATCAATGTGAACATTATATAATATGGAGTAACAAATTATAAATCAAACAAAAATGATTCGGCATTACAAGGATAAAATGGAAGAAATAAAGAGAACAAAGTGACTTCAAACGAGCGTGGGGTGATGTGAAATAATTTACCACGGTGTGTGGTATGAATCAGTTTTGATGAAATTGTTGGATGATGAAGTCTGATCTTTGTTATCTTCTCATTCTTCCTATAAATTTAACATTCAGTTTGTGCATTTTATAATATTCTTCTTGATCCCGATGATGTGGATTTGGCTGGATTAACAGTAAACTGATTGACTAGCCAATTGCTCGTAACATCGTACCATTGCCACAATACGGCGATTAGCACCGTGGACATCATGTGATGTTGGTTAAATTAATGCTGATTAATTTTAAAAGTATCAGCCGCCATCAGCGAGTTAAAATAGCCTTTTTGAGCACCGTCGTACCATTCCCGACTGATCCATAACGTGAAGAAAAAGAAGGCATACAAACAATATAAAATGATGTTCGTAAAATGTTGTTTCAAAGTTGTGAATGATATTACTAACCGCCGTTGAAAATGTGAAACCACCACCGATACTTTATCCGAAGATGAATATCCATCTTAAATTGACATCAAGAACCTGCTATTGTTGATCGTAGACTGCAAAACCTAGTGTTTGTTTGGTCAGTTCTCAATAATAGCGCGGTACCTCCCAATAAGCTGCGGCGCGCGTTGATACACGCTAATAAACCTGGCCGTCGAGACCCACTCTTATTCCACAACTCTTTTTTGTGTTATAGGGTGCAATCTTGAGAATCGACCTCCACAAAAGTCTATTAACGGGGTCTCAGTGACCAACCATTAAGGAAGCGGGCGCGATCGCCAAGATCTTTTGAATACTATCTTCCGGGTTTCGCCCGGATCGATGATTTGAAAGCTCCCGCGCCTGGCGCTAAACTCCACCACATCACCAACAAACCTCATTGAACAAATCCAGCCGATTGGTTTAGAACACTGGAACACTAGGAACTTCTTATACCACCCACCGGATGGTAATAGTTTCCACGATAATCGTTGCATTTTCTTTATTCTTTCTTTCTCTTTTCTTTCTTTTTATTTTCTCTTCTTGTTTTGGAAAATTTGTTAATATTCTTTTATTGGATCTGCCTCATCAAGATATTAACAAACGGAGGTGGATTTATAATTAGAAGGATTATTTGTTTTCAATATGTTGTTCATTTGGTATTTTAGTGTGAGTTAAGCTAAAGGTGGAAGAAAGATTAACTAACAGGTTCGTGATCATCCTCCTTGGAATATGAACAATCTCTTATCAATGATTGAATGATGTGAACATAAACAATGATAGTGGCTTCAAAAATGGATAAATGGTGTTTTGTTGAAAAAATAAAACATAGTATAACATTTTCTAAAAGAAAACGAAGTATGTGAACATCTAAACCAACATGCAAATAATATCGGAAAACAGTTGAAGTTAGAAGAAGTGATACCTCATGGTGAAATATGCTCATTGTTGGATGGGAGACTTGCAAGCATATGTTCTTTCTTATAGGTTAGAAACTATTAACCAGTTCAGGGAGAAGAAAAAGAGGAAAAAAATGATAGTTTAGGCATTTAAAATTACATTCTATGATATTTAAAAGTGTTATTTCTATTCTCTTTAGTTCTCCCATCTAACTTCCAATGGTACACCAAAAGGCCTAAAAGAGGTTCGAGTGAAAAAGTTAGTTCAAAATAACATTAGGCATGAAAGTGGGTAGGATCAAATTATGTGTCAAATTTTTAATATCTTTGAAGACCAAATTTTTTTTTTTAATATTTTCAAAGACCAATATATATATATATATATATTTGAAATATAAATATATATATTTTGAACTTTACTCTTCCCTTTGTACGAGCCTTAAATGGGTTTCTAGAGACAGTTTAAATTTATGTGGTTCTTACTCTGGCATCATTTAAAAACAAAAATTGATACTTTAAAAAATAAACACATAAAAAATTAAAAAATTGTAAAAAGTAAATTATTCAACAAAGATTAACTAAAAAATTAAAAAATCAAGAAAAAGTAAATCAATAAATAAAACAACATAACAGAAAAATCAAGTAAAAGTGGGAAAACATTGTCCCCAGGCAATTTCTCTCTTCCCCTTTGAATCATTTGGTGGAGCTTGAATCAGAAGTCTAGGTGCTCCATGCGAACCGTACCGAACCATCCGCTATGCCATGCGGTGTGAAGCGGTTGCCAATGTTTTGATGTAAAGTGGCGATGTTTGAACAAGGCCACCAACGTGGCTATTGCGGCGGTAATGCCAATAGATGTTTGCTTTGGTGTTTCAAGTGTTTGCATGTGGTACAGGTGCGGCGAGATCATGTTGGTGTTATTACACGATTGGTAGTGGCGCGGTTCAATTTATGAAGGATTGGTTGAAGATAACTTTTGAGTTTCTTCGCCTTCTTTCTCTGCCTCCATAACTACTGTTGGCGGTTCTGGGAGGCTGTGGTTCGCATCATCAATTTCCCTGCAAGCTATTGCGATTGATTGCTTCTTAAAGAAGTAAGTCAATAAGGCACTCTCTCTCAGTTTTCTTACTCTTGATGATCATGTGTGACGACCATGGTAATTCTGGATTGTCAGTTGATCGTTCGCTCTGGGACATCAGTGTTGATCATTCAGCTGCATTCATCTAAAATGCAGCTTGAAGAGTTCTCCACAATATGAATTCTTTGCCTTAGTTGGCCATTGAATGTCTTTTGCTCCTCCATGATACCTAAGCTTGGTGGGTTCGGGATAACAACTCAGCGGAAAGATTCAGCTTGTGTTGATTTGTGTTTGTGAGGAATTAAACTAATATGGGGCTTGGGGTGCATTGGATTGGGGGAACACTGCTGGAAGGGTGCACTCATCCATTAGTTTCTACTCAGACCTCATGGTTCTAGAATTCTCATAGGAGAGTTGGAAAGTAGTGTTCATTTAATCGGAAGTTTGAGGAATTTAGGCGAGGAAGATATTAAATCTCAACAAGAAGTGTATATATCAATAATCTGATTGTTACTATGATTGTAATTCCCAACTTTCAAACAATGAAGAAGAGATGAATTCAAGTATCTACGGTTTTGATTCAGATTTTTTGCACATCAGTTTACATTCTCTTTTGAAAAAGTAATGGTCTTAGGAACAAAATAGTTGAAAAGGAGACAAAAATGAAGAAAGAATTTTTCATCAAGAAACCAAGTGAAGAAGGGCTACTTTTAAAGGAGTTGTCAAGTCATTTAAAGTATGCCACCGGGAGTTTCCAAAGAGTAAACCGCATACTTCGCTAGACTCGGGGCATGTCAAGAACAGAGGTCATTGGAAATTTTATGAATCATCAGAGTCTATAGCTGTCTATTGAAGAGTTAAAGGTATCGCCCATCAATATGCATGCACAAAATATCATTGAAGAAAATGCAAAGCCAACTCGTTGAACATCAAAGAGACCGAATCCAAAGAATGAATAGTAGTCGCAGTGAAGTGCTCAAATGGTTAAATGCCGGTTTTATCTATGCAAATCTGCATACCCTCTGGGTTAGCCTGGGATTCATGTGGTTCCAAAGAAAGGTGGATTTACCGTGATCCGCAATGAAAGAAATGAATTAAATTTTCTAACAAGAACAAAGGATGTGGATGGAGAGTATGCACGATTACGTAGAAGTCAATACAAGAACTCAGAAAGATCATTTTTCGCTCTTCATTGATCGATGTCGATGATGAAGGTGATTGACCTCATTTTTGTTTCTCGATCGCGCATTCGTGCTACAACCGACAGTAATTGCACCCGAGACCAAGAAAGACCACATTCATGCCCCTATGGTACCTTTGCCTTCGTAAGGATGTGCCATTCGTCGTGCAATGCTCCCGCTACTTTCCAAACATGTACGATGTCAATGTTCTCGATGGTCGAGGTCATGGAAATTTTACGGATGACTTCACAGCAGTATGGGTCTAGTTTAACAATGTCCGAATAAATCTGAAACAAAGATTTCAAAGGTGCAAGGACAAACAATTTAGTACTAAATTTGGGAAAAATGCCATTTCACGGTAACAAAAGGTATCGTTTCGGGTCATAAATTACACAGTGGCTAGAAGTGGACCAATCCAAAATTTCCATTATCAAAACCTCGCACTTGGCCAACAAAGAAAGGGATAAGAGTTTCTCGGGGCATGCTGGATTTTATAAGAGATTCATCAAAGACTTCTCAAAGATAGCCAGACCACTATGCAGATTACTAGAGAATGACACAAAGTTTAATTTTGATGATTCCTGCAAGACTGCCTTTGAAGAAATCAAGATCAGACATAAAGCACCTATTATGGCTACACCGTATCGGGGATCGGATTCAACAATGTGTGAGCTGTTGATTTCAAGAACGGGGTCAGATTGGGGCAAAGAAAGAGAAAATATTCGTGAGCCATATACTATGCTACAGAACCTTCAATAAAGCACAAGAAAACTATTCCACAACCCTAAAAGCGAGATGCTAGCCATAGTGTTTGCTTGTGAGAAATTGTGCCATACATTTTGGGATCCCATGTTATAGTTCACACAGATTCATAAATCATCAAATATCCGATGTCAAAAAATAAGCTAAGCCAAGATTCAAGATGGGTACACATCGCAAGAGTTTGATCTCGAAATTAAAGATAAAAAGGATGTGACAATGTATAGCCATCACTCGTCTGCAGAAAGGAATGAAACAAAAGAGAGGTGTACTCAATCAGAGAACTTCCTGTGATAAACAACAAATTATTTAAGGTGTCATTCTAACTTCCATGGTATGTCGAGCATTGTGAATTACCCGGGTTTTCAGGGAGTAGCTCCTCGTGAATTCAAATACCAAATGTAAAAGAAAGCCGACCGATAGCAAACTACATCCGGGATGACCCACCGCTATTTAAAAGAGGTGTCGAGCATGATTATCGTAAGATGTGCCGAGAGAGTGAACAATGTACCAATGAATGCCATGCATCACCATATGGGGTGCATTTTTCCGAGAAAGAACATCTCACAAGATACTCCAACTGGATTTTATCGCCCACTATCTTCGTGAGATTGTGCCGAATGGGTCAAATCGTGTGATAGATGCCAAAAAGATTGAACACACCAGCAGTAAATGAAATGCCCCTAAAGGTATAAAATTTTTTGATGTAATGGGAATAGATTTTGATGGGATGATTCTCACCATCATTTGGAAACCTCGTATGTATTGTCAAAGGGGATTATGTTTCAACGTGGGCGGAAGCAAAGTGGTTTGTCCAAGGAATGAGTTAATACAAGTAGAGTTTCTACAAAGAATATTTTGAGAGCAGACTGAACACCCGTAACTATCATTAAGTGATTTGGGAAGCCATTTCAGAAACAAAATATTCAGAAACTCATGAGCAAAAGAATCACAATATGAGTCTAGCTTATCATCCCTGCACCAGCTGATTGATTTCACCAGGAGATTAAAGAATCCCTCGGAAAAGACCGTAAGTCTCGCTGGTGAAGGATTGGTCTTCCAAACTTGATGATGCACTTGGGCTTATTGTGATCAGCATTCAAAACTCCCATTGAATGTCCCCATACAGAGTTGTCTTTGGCAAATCATGTCTATTTACCTCTTGAACTCGAATACAAAGCCATGTGGGCCATCAAGAGTTCAACTTTTGATTTAAACTCCGCAAAGGAAGAGAGACTGCCCCAATTGAATGAACCCGAAGAAGAACTCAGAACAGTTTACGACAATGCTAGAATATACAAGGACAAAACAAAAGAAATGGCATGCGCGATCGTGAGGATTAAGAGAAAAGAGTTCGTCAGGAGAACAGGCGTTCTTCTTTTAACCCAGATTGAAGTTATTTCCAGGTGCTAAAATCCAAAATGGAGCGGGACTATACACGTGAGTGTCAAGCACTACATTTTGGAGCAAGAACACTAAAAAGACCGATGTCGGGAAGAATTTAAAGTCAATGGACAAAGACTCGAAGCATTATCAAAGCTAGTGGAGGAAAGAAAGGAAGAGCTCCAAATGGTTCATTGAGAGAGAGAGAGAATCAGTAATGTTAGTTTCCCAGCTTACACTCAAAATCGAGTAGTCGATGGAGGCAACCCATAGAGATTTCAATTTCTGATTTTATACTTTGAATTTTTTTAGAATTCACCTTGATTTTGTTTTTTTTTTTAGTTTTTATAATGATTAGTTAGTACTTGAGAAGTTAATTTTTGTTTAATTAAATCCTTTCTGGAAATTTTACGTAGTGCTTATGCGTAAATGAATGTGTAAGAAGGAACGAACTCCGCACAACTCAAAGAATTCAATGTGAAGGAACGACTTGAAAAAGGGGAGTTTGTTCTTCCCTACATAAATTATGTTAAAATTTAATAGAATACATGTTTGAATTGCTGTATGCGAATGATTTAATTGAATGCTGAGAATTTGCAAATTGATAAATAGTGAAAAGCTGTCTGTTCATTAAAATTGAGGCAATTGCAGACTAGGTCGCGACAAAAACTTATGTTCATTAAACCAAGCTTTAATGCAGTCAGATGCTCAGACTCCGCCGCATCAAGAAGAGCAAGACGAGGTCGCCACCAAAAAGGGTATGTCGACAATACATTAATGTCATAAGATGCCTGGAGTGTCGCAGCCTTTCAGATGACTTATTCTCCCACACATAATTCATGTCATGACATCAAGGAAAGCTTTGCTACCGGGCAACTTTAATTCGCCTAAATTTAATGGTGACAACACAAAATTTATTCAAACTTTATGTTATGGTAACATTTATTCAAATCAAATTAGATAATAATTAATGCGTAATTGCATCCAACTCATTGAACGAACTCTGAATGGGTTTATAATGGTCATTTTCGAGGAGAATAATCATAGGAGATTTAGGAAAATCTTTCAATATTCATTACTTCATTCTAAAAATTTCCATTGGAAACATCAAGAGAACAAGAATTCGAGGAGTCTCATTTAATACATATAGTGAAACTTAAAGAGAAGAATAAATAACCTCGTTCTTCCAGAGAAGTTAAAATCAATATAAAAAGGACTGAAGACAAGGAAGAATAAACAAAGAAAAATGAGGAAGATGGAGAAAAAAAAGAAAAGAAGAGCTTCATGTTATGAACACGTAGTTTATGGAATGAACGGAGTCGGAAACAAACCTATTCGATTCCTTATTCCATAAACGATGTGTAATGAAGAGAGTGGTCGGGATGGAAAGGAATCGAAGAAGCGGTTAATTAGAACTCCATCAACCGTGAGAAGCTCCAAAGAAAAGGAGAAGGCTCCAATTTGTTGAACGACTCCATAACTACCGAATCAATTTCATGGATGGTGCCTGCTGTCCGTACAAACTTCACAGGAGCCGCAACCTTCAAAAAGAAGATATAGAATTTCTAGATCAAGAAATAAAGGGTTTTTCTCGAACTTAGTTACGCTTTATTTGTAAGAAAAGCGCGCATTGTACAATATTGAAATAATTTGATCTTGAATGTACCTCATGACTCCAATAAATGGGTCGTTTTTGATTTGAATTATGTTTCTGTGTTATTCTATTTATTTAGAATTAATAAATAATTTGCTCTTTCTCAAAGACGTAATCTTTGCATAATCAAGGCATAAATAAAGAACCGAATTATGAGTATTTCATCATCCATTTAAATTCATTTAGTTGCAAGAATTGAAAATTAGTTATTGCCGATAACAAAATACTTCGTTAAAATAATGGGTAAACAAAGTGAATAAGGCACGTAGTCTTGAAGAAATAATATGACATTGGCTCAATAAAACTTATGAAACTTTTGACAGAATTAGAATATCTTCTCGGGTCTGTGGATTTAGAGTTCACAGCCCTAGAACTTGTTTACTATTGATTGAGGCGTAAATCCTAGGTAGAAACAAATAACGTGAAATGATGTGAGGCTATCCTCGCGCCGAGCCTTTCTAGCCACCATTATTTATATGCTTTTGCATACACCGCTCCTAAATTTGAGCCAAAGTCATTCCTATCTTCAAACAAGCAATTGGAAATCCCAAGCCATCCTTATAAACCAATCCTCCGTGAAAGAACCTCCGATACCCAAAACTCAAGGAGAAGAAGAAATAAAGCTCAGGAGTATATTTTTGGAGAACTAAGGGAGAAATACAGAAAAGGGTGAAGAAGGACAGATCTAAAGCAGGAGGAAACAACAGAAAAGAAAGCTTAAAGGAAGAAGTTTTGTCTTGTGGCCTAACTCTCTTGAACAATTAAGTTCATAGGGGTGTTTCAACACCTAGTACCCTAATGCCAACTGGTATGGGAGTTATTAACCCAAAGTTCGCTGCTAAGAGTGTTAAGCCTAAAAGACAGTAACATTAGACTTTTCCCGAAAGTGGCGCAGAGAAAGAGTTCCACAATCGTAAATACAAATGAGAAATTGAACAAACAATTTTAAACACAAAGAATTCAGGCAGAGCACCCCAAAGATGAAGTTTCAAAACCCAAATCAGTTAAGTTGCAAGGAAAGGGTAGCGCGCCGGTTAAGTAAGAAAGAAGAAGAGTTTGGGGTAATCTTAACCTAAAATTCCATTCATCCTACTCATTACCCAAGCCTAACATTGGTTAAAGTTCGAAAGACCTCATTGATTCCTGAAGCTGAATTTACCTACATTAGCGGAGATCACGAGAAAACAAGTGGGATTTTGATAAACAATCTAAGAAAACTCCCAGAAGATTAACTAAATTCAACATGAAGTTGCAAAGGATTGAAGACCTGCACACACACACAGAACAAGACTTGTTAAATAAACTGTTTAAATACATTAGTTTATCAAGAAATTTTGTAATAGAAGTATACTATGCTCGTTTGCATAAAAACTGAAATTTGAAATAATGTAGGATATCTCTTTAATTCCCCCGAACGTAAGAGTGGAATGAGAAAACTCGGCAAAACAAAATGTAATGTCCTTTTGTTTGAGGACAAACAAATTTTCTTTTCTTGCTTGAGGACAAAGAAATTTTAAGTTTGGGAGCTTGGATGAGCTTAAAAGTCATCTATTTTCAGTCCATTTTTCTGATTTATTTTATTCTAAAAAAGGTTGATTTATGTGCATGAATATGGAATACTTCACCAAACCGATGTGCACAGGAATTCAAAAGAAAGGTAATTGAAAGAAAAGGAGTGAATGTGGCTTAGCAAAGACCGATGTAATCGGGTCAAGAAAATTGGGTAAGGTGAGAGGCAGCGTGATTAAAGGATCTGATGTCGTGAAACCTTATAGCAATCGAATACATATTAAGGTTAACCACAAAGCCCGGCCGCAAATGAAGCGTAATTGAAGACAAAACGAAAGCTGGGCGTGAAAGCAATCAAAGTCAAGCAACCGTGGAATTGATGAAGAAGAAGATGATGTCGCGACATCATTCAGAGGTCGGGAGAATTAACCCGCGATGTTGGACAATGAGGTCGCGATTAATTAAAAATAAGTTGCTACGAAGATAAACAATCGATCAACATTTAAGTCACTTACACGATGCGCCGCGACATCAACACCGAATCGTAAGGCCGCTAAGATCGCCTGGTAAGTGAATCCAAGGTCGCGACATCATCTAAAGAAAGAAGGTCGCGACATCATTCAAATACGACATCGCTATTAATTCAAAAAAGAAGGTCACGACAAGATCAAGCCGCCGCGTATTATCAACCACAATGCAAAGGAAGTCGCGATTATCACTCGGGCCGTCGCGACAACAGTTGTAACAAAAGAAGGTCGCGACAACATGGGTTGTCGCGACATCAATCAAAGACTTGAGGTCGCGACATCACTAAACGCGACAAATGTAAGCAAGGAAACGTGAGGTCGCGACATCACAAAGAGGTCGCACATCCGCAGGACCGTGAAGCTCGCGGCCATCACTGAGTCGCCGCGACATCAAATACACAAGAGGTGAGGTCGCTGACGCCGCAGGTCGTCGCGACATCGCCTCCAAAGAAAGAGGTCGCTGACATAAGAGTGTCGTAGCGACATCGCCACCAAAGACATGTCCCGACCAAAGAAGGGCTTCGGGCGCTGAAGACTGGCACAACGGTCGCGACAGCGAACATGTCGCGACATCAACAACCAACTCGGGCCGCGAACTCAAGTCCAAAAAGAGGTGCATCGGGTTAAGGCCCAACTCGTAACCCTATAAATAGCAATGTTGTCGGGCGAACGCAGCTTCGCTACTTCGAAAGAGAGAGATCCTGGCTGTCAAGGCTCTCGTATTTTAATTTTCTTTTTTTTTTTTTTTTTTATTTTAGATTAGTTCGTATTTTTGTTTTAAATTTGATCGGAACGCGAAGGCCAAGTAAAGTTTTAGCCGAATGCGTATTTATATTTCTTCAAATTACCACCGTTATTTGAATTCCGTGACAAATTTTGGATTTCAAACTACCAGCCTCTAATTACAAGTGGTTTCTGGATCGCCAGTTAATGTATGGTGTAATCGCGAGTTTAGAAACCCGCCCATTGAAATGACTCTATCATCATAAATTATCTTTCCCGCAATTCTTATTCATCGATGATGAACTCAGCTTTGTAAATTCATTTGTTAAGTTTTCGTTTGATTGTGAAATTGATTCCAATATCGTTGTCGCCACCCATAAACGGATTGTTCCCAAGCTTCGATTTCCAGGAGGCCCTCTGAGTGACACAAGGAAGGCATTCCTGAGAGTAATGAGCAATTCGTGGACGGTGTGCGAACCTGCTATTGGTGATTTAATGTGCTCTGTGTGATTAAATTGATAAATCCTCTTTTCACTTGGAGACGAGAATGAGTTGAGGGATCTATCAATTTAAACATGCAGAGAGTTCGCCTCGATTCGAATGGTGAATTCAATCCCGTGTTAGCAAGGATCTAATCAAGGAAAGAATGAGCTGTTCTAATTTTTGAGGAAGTTTAAACCAAAGATAGTGTAACCAGGCAATGACTATGTCGTGAGCTCATGTTTACAAATTGTGTCAGGGGTATGAAGTATTGAAAAAGAAAATACCCGTAACAAGGCGACCTGCATTAAAGGTAGTTATCTAACCCACTGTCTTCGAAAGAAACAGTCAAGGTTGATAATGAATCAGTTGAGTTTGAGATCCAAATGCACTTTCATACTCCTCGACTAGTTTTAAATCAGGGTTCATGAAGCAAAATTACGCGTTGAAATCAAGGAATTGATGTTTCTCTACAATAGTTTTATTTTTCGCAGGGCTCCTTGCGTATAACCTGCTCAATCTAAATTTGTTATTTTATTATTTCAAGATTCAATTCATTTGTTATTAATTCAATTCTTTTTAACATGCCTATTTCGCGCTTTCAAAGCCGATTCAAATTGTTCATCATAATCCAACAAGATGTAGCTCAGAAGTCGTGGTAGTTGATTGAAAATTCTGAGATCTCTGTGGGATCGGGAGTATCCGACTAAAAATCCACTTTATTACTTGTTCGACTGCACTTGCGTAATCATGAATCAAAACCGTGAAGAAATTTATCCAGCCTTAAGGAAACCTATTTTTAATCAGTATAATTGTAAAGAAATAGTAGCGAACAAAGTTTCACATGGCATTATTGCCGGGATTAGACAATAGTCCTTTGGTAATCGTATCATAAATTTTGTATATGTCTTTTGGTCCAAATAACGAACTCCAAACAATTCATGGGCCCCTCCGACGGAATTGTCGACAATTCTTCCCAACACAATTCTTCTCGTATTAACTTTCGATAAAATTATTATTTTTAATAATTTTACAAAAGAATTCATCGTTTAGACAACCCTCCAATTTATTTGTCATGCACTCACACCTACTAATCTAGGGTGCCCCGGTGCATATGAAATGCATTATGCCAATTCATATATCCAATTCCAAATGCTCACACACAATTTTATTCCATATAATTCAAACCTCAAGTTAACACATTAAATTACATGCATCAACATATCATTTTCCACACAATTCAAGTCATTCATTTTAACACCCAAGACCACAATTTAACACACATGTAAAGCACCCGAGGACCATTTTCAGCTCGAGATCACCCGGATCGCCCAAAACGGTCCTCGGATTTTTCTCTAAAAAGATTCGGGCCCCACTTTGGGATTCCACCAAACGGGCCACTACCTACCATACAATCCAATTCATTAACAAGGCTCTTAAACAAGGATTAAATCAAGTAGGAGAAAACCCCTACCTCCCGGAGTTGTTGAAACTCCACAAAACCGATGCCCACGCGTAACCCTTGCAGCGCAGAGCAACTTTGCTTCTTGCCCCGCCAGAATTCGACGGTCCGATCGCCGGGAAATTTAGAGAGAAGTTGGACTTTCTCTCTCTAAGATTTGTTTCCTCCCCTCACTGCACGTACAAGGCCAAAATGGAGAAGGAGATGTCTTTTTCTTTTCATTTAATTCCCTTTTTGTCCTCATTGCCACATGTCAACCTTTCATCGGGCTGATGATTACCCATTATCCTCTTATCCACCTACTGGGATTTCCATCCAATTAGAGATGTCACATGTCCACCATGGCCCACACTTGAACTCATGTTCACTAATTCCCACACACGACAATACGCATTTCAGGTTCACTCAAATGTGCCAAGTGTCCCGCACCCCTCTCGACGCCAAAACGCGAACACTTTCTCAATTACGAAATTTGACGTGGTAGCTAGATTTCATGAGAATATTCCAATGGTGAAGTTTGTTTCGTCATCCGAGATTTAGAAAAATTTTGGATTTTGACCAAAATTACAATTTTACCATTTTTCAGAAAATTAGAATTTTTCGGGTTTTACAGGCTGGGAGAAGTGGATGAGTCTCGGTTCTAACCCATGGGAGAAAATATCAATTGGCACGATATTTGCAAAGATTTGACAGACAATCAAGCACATTGGAACACTACAAGGAAGGGTGAGCTCACTTGGTTCCCTTATTCATTTCTTACTTTATCGACAAATATTTGGTTTTACTTTGTGATTACCATAATGTGTACCAATTTGAATGCCTCTAAGGTTACCAAGGAGAAGGCGTTATATGTATACACCACTGTTCATGATATACATGAACAGTTGACATTGGAAGGGTTATCAATGAAGACATTCTAAAATGAATGGAAAGGGCCGCAAACACAGCCCTAGGATTCCCATCCTTAATCACAAACTATGCTGACTTAGCCAAGTGTCGATTGAAGAAAATGAAGAAAAGATACCACATCCTATGCCTCTTTCTATCAAGGGTCTGAAAACCAAGCCAAGGAAGTCAGTGAGAAGACAGACGCCTAGGGACATGCCAGGCTATGATTCGAGGAAAGAAGTCTTAGATGGAGAAGAAGGAGAAGAGGTAGAGGCAGAAGAAGAAAGGGAAGCAGTAGCCGAAGTAGAAGAGTAGGAGAGTGATGAGATGCCACCCTTAGGGAACCAGAGCAAGCTGGTCATCTAAAACATCAGCGACATGCTCTATGATCACCACCAAGCAGTATACAAAAGAATGGATAAGCAGGACGAATGGCATAAGAACATGTATGAGAAGCTAGCCACAACAACATCCTGCTTGGCTCATAGGCAGGACATACTTTGGGAAAGTGTTGTTAGCCTAGAGGGATCTATGAGAAACTTGCTTGCTCACCCATCTATGCGGGAGACACATAAAGGCGTTGTTGACCTACCAAATGTAAGAGAATTCGCCCGCCACGGAGTGAGCTCTCATTATCTCCACTACCCTACCCACCAATCAAGAAGGAAATGGTGGTCAAGATTGACTACTCTCATGTGGAAGTCTCTCGTTTCCTTTACTAGTAATTTTATACTTGTTTTATCATTAAGGACAATGCTAGGTTTAGGTTGGGGGGAGGGGGTAATTTGAAAAAAATTTCATCAGTACAAGTTGTGAGTTGTCTAGGTTGTTTTGGGTTTACTTTATTTTGTTTTTTTTTCTTTAGTTATTTCAGTTATTCAACATCGTAGGTATAGTTTTTTTAGTTTAAGTTGGTTCATTTACATTTGAGTTGTTCAGTCCTTTAGTAGTGATTTTTAATTCAATGCCAATGTTTTATTTTGTTATTACACTCTAACCTGATTAAAGCACGATTGAGATATGGAGGAACTAGTCTAGGTCATGGTGGTGCAACAAGTGGTTGTTGTTGACCTAAAAAAAAAAAATTATGAAAAAGAACGTAACCTATGGCCACCAAGAACTGGAATGAGAATTTAGACAAAACGAACCAAGCCATTGTATGGGACTATAGAAAAATAATGAAGTTAAAGAATATGAATGAGATCCTTGCATTTGGAAGCCTAAGGGTTGAAAAGACCAAGCAATTATAGGAGATCGAGCCTATAAAGCTTCAGATTTTTCAATGAACTATTTCCTATAAGAACCCATTCACACATACACACTAGGGCCCTCCTATATGCTAGGACTACCAGCACTCCACCGAAAAGAATAAAGTAATCCTCCACTCCTCGTACAGAGTTAAGACACCTATAAAAGATGATTGCCTAAGAGCCCCGACTTGAAAAGAAAAGAGTGTGAGAACAATGAACATAAGAGGTTAAACCCAATCGGAATCCCGAGCGGTGTTTGAGGGGTATGTCAAAGCCTAATCCCTAAGCCAACTGGTCGTGAGTTGTTGACTTCATTGCTCGCTGCAAGGGACAAAAGATGGGATTGAACTCAATGTAGGTGTTTTGACCTTTAGGGTGATGTTTGGGGTGAAGTTTGAAGGGAATTGAATGTCTGGTGCCCTTAACCAACTGGTGAGGAGTCACCAATAGATCCTCACTACAGGGACACCACAATAAATGTCTCAGCATTGCATCCTACAGCTAAGCTCAAAAGAAAGAGAGAAAAGACAACATGGGTGCATTCTTAGCATGTATAAGGAGTAGGGGGACAAAGTGGTACAATGAGGTGAGAGAAGTTAGTGCCTACGTATGTAAGAGGGGCCTAAAGTATACATTCATTGGACTCTTATGGGAAATGATCAATTGAGAGCTTGATATTTTGAATAGCTTTATTCACCATGTTGCTTGGATCCAAGATGTCTTAAAGTGACCAAAATGCATGAGACTTGTGAATTGATTTAAGAATATTGCTTGTAAAGAATGCTATAGTCCTATAAATTCTACTTGTAGTATGCAAAATTAGCTCTCATCCTGTCTGGCCAAATGATGTAATTTCCTCACATGTATTTTCATTGCTTAAGTACAAGTAAAAGTCTAAGTTGGGGGAAGTGATGAGAGCTACAAAGTACTATGATTTGCATATGTTTCTCTATGCATTTAGAAGCTTTCCTCATTGTTTCCAAGCATATTCTGAGTCCATTTCGTGGTTTTGTTGCAAGTATGCTTAGTGAAGTAAAGAAGAAGAAAGTTTACACAAGAAGTGAACTTTTGTTGTTGCAGATGCTCAGTGCGGCGAACATATAGCTCATTGCAACGGGTGAGGTAACCGCTGAAGCGGGGAGGAGCCCGTTGCAACTTCCAAAGGAGCAAACGAAGATGCTTCAGCTCGCTGCAACGTCCAGAGAGGAGGTTTTGACATGTCAATGGTTACCCGCTACAATGGAAGATAGTCTTGCTCTAGTAGGCGACCACTATAGCGCGAACACCGCTTGTCGCAGACGACAAGTAAGCCCAACCCATTACGTGTAATCTGGGCTAACTCAAGAGAGGATAGAAAAAGAATACCTCGGACATGAACAAATGATTTTTTTTTTTGGGTTTTGCAATTCATCGTAGGCGGCAGACAAGGGTTCGAGAGCACGATGTTAATGATCGGAGGAAGGAGACAACAGAGTGCTTGGATCAAATCATAACGATCGGAGGAAGGAGACAATGGAGTGCTTGGATCGAAGCATCATGTGCACCTTAGTTTTCTTTATCCCCTTCTCTAAACATTTGATGATTTTGACTCTTATGGCTATACCGATTTACATTATGTTTTAGTTTTATTTCTAGGGTTTTGACGTAGCCTTGCTACGCTCAAATGGATTGATTGTTAATCTTGCTTTCTCGGGCCGAGTATGCTATATTTATTTCACTTGCTCTATTTATGCACCTTATTTTTACATGGCAAAGGTTTGGCCAAAGATTAAGTATGTTTTGCCGGGAGTCCGAGATCGAGAGATGATGACCCCGTGGATAAGGATTGTAAAGCAACACCGGTCGCATGAATAGAGATATTCTGGTTCCAAGTGTGGCACTTAAGGTTAGGACATTTATGCTTTTTGGAATCCAAGGTTGAGACAGAGATGGAATACACCCTATTGGTAAAGATAAAGTGCTATTGCTCTCAGAGAGAATATTTGCGTGCATGATCAACCACCAATGAGTTTATTGGTATACTCGGGATGAATAATCTATTGAAATAAATTATCAAAGTAGGCAAACCCTAGTTTCATCAATTGGTTTAGTAAACAACCAGATTAGTTTTTTTAAATAGTAATTCATTATGATTATAGGTCCATATAATCTTTAAGGCGTTAGTTCGCAGTTAATACATTTCTCCTGTGACCACACTTGACTAGCTATTGTACTACATATACTCACCAAGATATCATACGTAACTGCTTATATTTTCACATCATTTCATACACCCATTCGACGCCATTGTACTGTGCAGGTATTGAGCTCAAAACTAGTCATCGGAGAGGAGGAGGAAAGAAAGGAAGAAACAACAAATGGGGGGGAGAAGAAAGAAGCTCAGCTTTAAACGACGATCGGTGGGGCATTAGAATAATTTTTTTAAAGTTCACTGTCACAAACCAGTGATCATACATTGACTATTAAAAATTACAATGCCGCAGTCAGTGACTGTAACATTGACTTAAAAAAAATTACAATGTCGTAACTTATTTCACGACACAAACATGAAGAGTCCCTAGAGAAACAATTGAACAATGTCGCGACACTCACAAACTTGTCGCGACATTCATCCAAAAGGAGTGTCCAATAGGAATGTCATGACAATATCATGACACCCTTGAAGACCAACCAGTAACTCACAATGTCTCGACAAACGTATTAGTGTCACGACATTCATTCTAGAGGTCAATAGTTGTACATCACAAGGGCAGTGTCACGACAGACTTTGAAGACACAAGATTGGGAAGGAAGGTTGAGACAATCAAAATAATGTCCGACAGTCTCAATTCAATCACAAAGACAAAATCATCAATTGAGCGTCGCAACATCACGACAATGCCCTGGCCACCACGCATGAAAGGCGACAATGTTGCTACACGATAGTTAGAAATGCGTCACGACACGATGAATGTCGCGCACATAGAATGTTGCAACACATCATCTTGTGGGCTTGCATAAAAGTCCACAAAAAAATTACAGTTGTTATGTTTATGACTGTGGCAAAGATTGACTTTGGAAAAAAATTACAATGTCAACTGAATGCGCATTGTCGATGTGTATCGACGTACAAGGATGCATTAGTTTGAGCATTATTTTGATTTTCGACTTATTTTAATAACTTTTTTTTTAAATAATGGATATTTATCCAAAACTCCAATAATTTAGGATTTTGGAAAGGAGTATCCAAAATCTACTTTAAGATTATGTTTGATTCACAAAGTATAGAAAAAATAAAAAATCCTCATATGTAATTATTTTATAAAATATTAAACTAAATTAAATATTAATATTAATTATAAATTTAGATTTCAAATTAATGATTGCGTATATGGATAAATTAAAATTAATAAAATATATTTAAATTAATAAATAAAAATAATTTATTTACCTCAATTATATTTTTTTCTACTTTTCATTTCATTTTTCCTTATATGTCGTCTCTTAAATTTTCTATACCAAATAAGAAATTAAATTGATTCACCTAAAAAGTTAAATTTTAGATGGTAGATGATAAATCAACTTGATATAAACACATTTAGTAAAAAGATTTAATATTGGAACTTAAAATTAAAAACAGATTTGAATATTAAATTAAAATAATGAATTTATTCTTCATCTTGAGCAGATTTTATTACTATGACTCTATATTTACTCTGCTTACAACTCATTTTTATAGGAATTATTTTTAATTATCATATATATATATATATATATATATATATATATATGGTATATATATTGATGATGTTTTTTCAATCTGAATCGGGCAGAGCGTACGGATTTGTCAATACCGGGTCCGCCGACCGCACGCTGGACCTCCTCTCGCAAAAAAAGAAACAAAGAGGATCGGCGGGGCTCTCGCCCTGCCTCTCTGATGCCCGAAGTCGGCTTCTTTTCGGGAAGAAAAGATCAACCGCTTTCGAGAGTGAATTTCGCATCTTCATCGAATACGGGGTGGCCTGGTATTTATAGTAGATGATTTTCTCAATTTGATGGTGATAAGGATTCTCTCTTATTGGATGGGAGATTTTCTTTCCTAATCATTTATTACAAGGGATAATTAGGAGCGATATTGGGAATTATCCACTTCCTTATTGGTGAGATTTGATTTGATTTACGTGATAAGGGCTCTTAGGTCGTCTCGTGTTATCGCCCTCGGGGTGATGAACTGGTCTCCATTTTGGTTCCGTTTGTGAGCTCACAAGCACCGCCGTCTTCACTTACGCCTTCGAACCGCCGGGTCAGAGCTGTTCCGCCATTTTAATCCACCACTGTCTCTGCACTTCAACACGTGAGCAACATGGTCGTTTTCAATCTGAAGGCAACTCACAAGGGTCGCTCGTTATTTATAAGATACTATGAAATCACTTCGTTAAAAGGCACCATTCCTGCCATGTACCTAATTCTGCTAAAACTGAAATGATTTTCATCCTCAATTGACAACGATTTCATCCGTTCCAATGCTGGTCAAGCACCGTCAACTTGTTGAATTCAGTACGCTAACACATTATCTTATTAGCATCACGCTTCAAAGTCAAGAACTATTTTATGTTAACAAATATGAGATAACATAAAATTGCTAAACAATATAATTGAAGAGAATTCACGAAAATGAAATCATAACCAGATATTTAATGCGCCAAACTGGGTTATACAGATATTAAATTACTTCGAAAAAAATGTTTAAAACAAAAGTCATGAGTCATCCCTTCCTTTAGACAGAGTTAAAAAATATGAGAGAGCTGTAATTGATGGAGAAGTTAATAATGACGTTAGAGATTATCCCACTCTCGCATGATTCGTTATCACCCGTCAGTTCTTCCGATGCAGAATAAAAAGCCCTACTCCTGAGAGGCTTCACGTAAGAAACACCGGATTTTGAGTCAGACAACCCGCAGAAGGTAGGTCCTCCCTACTAAGGTTTTACACTTATTTAAGTGTTTTTCAATGTTTCCTCGTTAGCTTAAGGCCTCGAACGTCGTTGATCGTCCCAAAACTTAATCAAATTGTTTGAATTTATTGAATCCAAAATGTCCTACTGCGGACCGTGAGGGGCTGTTTGGGTGTTTCTTATTTCACAAATTATGTGATAAAATCACATTGAATGAGGCCGAATGTCAGAAACCTCGGTTCACAAAGTGAACCTATGATTTAAGATTTTTCGAATAGTAACTGAGGGTTTCCACTATTCTTAGAATAGTGTTCACAAAATAAAACTTGTGAATTATCAGGTTCGGGTCTAGCAATTCAAGTAGAATTGCTCGTGTTTGATCATTAGCCCACGGAGCTAATTTTTGATGTGATGAAATGAGAAATTACATAACATGATTGTGTGATTTAATTTTATGTGAATATATGCATGTTTATATATTTGCATGTGTTAAGGTGACAGTAATGGAATTGACATCATGCATTCCATATGCCCTAGGACACCCTAGACTGTAGGAGAGTGCATGAGATGAGTCTAGAGAAAATGGTTTCTGAGGGGTTGTCTAAAACTAAAAATGATCGGAGGGTAGTCCATACTAAAATATCAATCGTCGGAGACGACCCAATTGATATATATATATATACATCGGAAGGTTGTCCACAAAACAAATAAATATAATAATTTTTACACAGCGAAGAGTATGAGGGAGTCGCGAGGACTGGTACGAGATGATCGCTTAGACATTCAAGTAGGATCATGAATGCTTACTGTGTTTATTTTGAGCATTGCATATGCACTTAGGTGGAAAGTAGCCCACTTGGGGTGGTGATTCCACCATCGAGAAAGCATTAGCTCACCCCTGCCGAGGGATTTTATTTTACGTACGTGGAGCTGTATGACCGGGCCATTCTAGAGACGTAGGTATGGTTTAGAAGAAAGCCGGATTGTGGCTTTGGGTTATGATGTATTACATGTATTAGAATTGTTTTAATTTTAATATATGTTATATAAGAGTAAAATTTGAACTTTAACTATGGTCGGATAGTTGGATATATATACATTGTTAAGAGTATTGGTTTATGAGCCCAAGTGGCCGTTTTAAATCATAGACTGTTATATTGGACTGTTTGGGACAGGTTTTATGCAGGTTTTGTATTTGGGTAGAGCTCCCCGTACGTAGCACTCGCCGATGCTAGAAGAAATGTCAGCCACCTTATTATCTAATGAGTATTCCGCTAAGACAGTTAATCCATCCCTGTTTTGGGGCGTCACGTTTGGTATCGTGAGCTTAGTATACAATACCTAGGGAGCTCGGGTTTGGGTATCCATCACCACTTGGGTGATTTGATGTAAGGCAGAGGTATATGAAAACCTAGAAAATGAGGGCTTGGGCTTAGGCCATAGTCGTGTAAGAACATCGCCACTAGGTGTGGTTCGATGCTAAGTGTAGGTATGAGATTACCTAGGAAATTACGGGACAAAACTAGGACACTGCATACATGTGTTTGGTGTGATTTGATGAATTATTGTATGATGGTGTGTATGCCATGTTGTATGTATGATGTGAATGTTTGTGTGCTAAGGCAAATAGCACATAGGTGTTGGAAAACAAATTTTGGAGTTTACAGTGTGTAAACTAGAATAAAGGAAAAAAAAAAGAAATAAATTTTACTAAATTTATTTGGCTTAAGGACAATGAAATAAAATTTTAAATAAATTTATTTGAGTGTTGGATAATGAAATCGAATTTTAATAAATTTGAGATTGAACACTAGGGTTAGTGTTATAGAAGGAGGCTTTGAGGAAATTCTGGACCATTTTTCAGAATTAAATGAAAAATAAATAAATAAATAAATAAATAAATAAAATAAATTTTAAGCAATTTATTTGGTTTATTGAGAAATGAGAGAAAAAATAAATAAATAAATAAGGTGGAGAAATTTTTTTTTTTACAGTGTAAAACTGGAAAAAGAAATTGAAGAAAATAAATTTCTAGGTTTTACAAGTTGTAAAATTAAATAAAATTGAGTAAAATAAATTTTTATAAATTTATTTGAGTATTATGGAAAATGAAAAAAAAAAGGTGTATGTATATATATATTTTTAATTTTCAGTCATTTGAAATGAAAAAAAACGAAAAATAATAATAATAATAATAAATTTGGTGCGAGAAAATGATTTGGAGCTCTTGCAGGTGTCTTCTGAAAGGCATTGTATTGTGATATAGTGGCCTTGGATGTGCAAAAGAAGTTGGTTGTGCAGAGAGAGAGGTGTACGATGGGTGAGTGTATTCTGTCGTATTTGCTTCTTGAAGAAAGCTGTATTCTGTCTGAGTTTATTGTATTGTAATGACCAGTGTTAGGGCGTGGGCATTGTATTCTGATACACTGCAGTGTATTGTAGTGAAAGGAGCATGAGGAAGGCGGTTTGTATCATAGCCTAGAAAGCCCAGGTCTTCAGCGCATCTTGTGACTATTTGGGCCCCAGGTGGCGGGCGCGGGGCGGCCCCGGCGCGTAACGCGAGGTAAGGCGCCTGGCGGGCTCGGGAGCGCGCGGCACGCGGCGTGGGGCGCGACGGGGGCGCACGGCAGCGTGATCTTTGGCGACGAGGCTATGCACTTAGTGCACTCGGCACATTTTGACCGGTTTGACTGATGTTCCTGAGTCAATCATTGGATATTGTTCGTAAACTCGGTTCATGAACCTTTGTTCATCCTGAAATTTTTAAAAATTTATTAAATTAAATAAAATGAAATAAATCGAATAAAATTAAACAAGAATTTTGAAAAATAAAATTTTCAAAAAAATGAAATTTCGAAAATAAAATTTTGTTGAAAACAATATTTTAAATGCAAAATTAATTGACTTGCATTACTGCCAAATGCGAGGACAATGCTCTGTGATTTATGTGTATGATTAGTGTCTCGGGGCTATGTTTATGCCTTAGAATCTTGTATTGAATTAAGCGCCATGTTAATTGTATAGATGGCTAGTCGAGGGCGAGACCTTAGAGGGGCGTCCACGGGTGCGGTCGAGCCTGCAGTGTTTGATCGGCGGGGCTTTCTGCGAAATTTGTGGGTATTACAATGGCGGTAATTTATCGCATAAGTGCGAGGTATAGCGGTGGGACGGGAGATCTAGTAACCTCCCAGGAGGTTTAGGGCGCATCATCCTCCGACATTTACAGGGGGAGGAGATCCAATGGTGGCAGACCATTGGTTCATGCCGAATCGAGAGAAGGTGTTAAAGGTATGGAAATTACCTCGACACTTCTGGGGATTAGGCTAAAGCGTGTTCCACGACTAGAGTGAGGCAGAATGGTGGAAATGGGCGAGGACCTCTAGAGACCTTCGAGGAGCCTTTGTATGTTAGTTCTCCCTAGGAATTGGGGCGAGGAATAGGGGATGATATGTATCGAGGTTGCGAAATTTGGAGATCTGAGGGACTCTACTCACAGTGAGCACGAGGGATCGTGGACATGTCGAGTTTGATGTCATCCTGGGGATGGATTGGTGGCTTGACTACGGGGGGTTGTTATCGGTGTGGCGTAGGAGATTCTGCTTTACGGGACGGTACTCGTGTGGTATTTTAGGAGGACAAGTATGACATTTTGCCCAGACGGTATCTGAGTCCGGGTGTCGGGGACGGTTGGCGGGTTGGTTGCGAGCCGCTACAGAAGGGCGGTGAGACCAGCCTTAGATCTACTCGAGTGGTTTTGCGGTATGCGGATGTTTTCGGATGAGCTACGGACTACCTCCACCGGGATGCAGACTTCGGTATTGAGTTGCCGCGGTACTTCGCGTCACCATGACTCATAGGATGGCTTACGGGTTAGTTGCGGGAACTGAGATCCAGTTCTGAGGCTATTGAATGAGGATTTATTAGGCCAAGGCACTTCATCATAGGGCGCTTGATTTGTTCTGCGAAGAGAAGAATGAGATCTTGTGCATTAATTAAACCGGTTGAGCAAGGGTTATGATCGAAATTGGTACCATTCTTGCCCAGGATTGATGATTTGTTTGATCGGTTAAGAGAAGCGAGTCTACTCGAGGTCAGACCTTACGCCTTTAGTTACCATCGGTGAGGGTTAGGAGCCAGATATCCTAAGACGGCGTTTAGGACGTTATGGGCACTTAAGTTGGCGGTGATGCCCTTTGGATTGGCCAATGCCGTGACATTCCGCGGATCTCATATGCATAGGGTATTCGACTTTATCTAGATCGGTTTAACCATTAGTCTTCGTGGATGACATTTTAATCTACTCCAATCAGAGTGGGAGCATGAGTATCACTTGAGGATTGTGTTACGATTCTTAGAGACAATCGGTAGTACGCTAAGTTGATAAGTCACGAGTTTTAGCTTGCGGGGGGAGATTTTTGGTTACGTGGTGTCGGCCTGGGAGTGTCGGTCGACCCGAGGAGAGAGGTCGAGGCACATGAGTTGGGAGGCCCAGAATGTCAATCTTTTTAGATACGTAGTTTCTTGGGATTAATTTGGGTGTGCAGGAGATTCGAGAATGAAATTTTGAAGTTGTCAAATTCGGGAGGCGGATCGTGGGACTTCGCCTACGGGACGGGGACTCCATGGTTGGAATGACCACGACCATAGAGAGAGATCGAGGATGCCGGAGCACTTTCGGGATCTGCGAGGTGTTGGTAGCAAGAGGGAGGATCGACCTTCTTGGTTCGAAGGGGGCGAAGGCCACGCTTCACACGGGTTTCGGGACCCGGGGGCCCGGGATTGGACATGTGAGGCTGAGTTGCCTCTAGAGACAAGGATCCCGGGACTTTGGGACGAGCGGTCCCAGTTAGGCGTAGAGCACGAGGAGAATATACGGTTCATTCCTCCACACCTGATGCGAATTCGGAGGAACCGGTTTGGTTCGGGTCTTGCTCTGAGAGCACTTCCAGCGGCTCTGAGATAGACGGAGGGACCGGGAAGTGTGGAGTCGAGTCGAGGGGACCGGATTAGAGTTCTTGTATTGAGGCTTATAGTGGACCTTAGGGTGGTAGACATATTGGTTGTTGATGTCGGGCTTGACATGGATGAGTTGGCTGACATCGGGTTGTCGATGGTGAACTGGCCAGGGTTGTTAAATGCGACACGGCCTTGGATTGGGCTTAGAGGTTAAGGCTTTAGAGAAGCCGGGTATAAGGCGTTCTTCCACTGGGACGTAGGGTGAGAGTTGACCTGATAGGTCGGGATTATGAGTGAGAGATCCCTGAGATTCTGCTCATAGTGGACCCCAGGATTGGGTGTCACAGTATGGCATCATTGCGGTTAGGTGCACGGTACGGTCATTCACCACTCTTGGTGAGTGTGGGTTGAGTTTGTCTTTAGGACTACGTCCAATGAATACTTATAGTTCTATTCAGTAAATGAAGAGTAATTAGAGTGTGTTGGGCAAAACAAAAAGAGGGTCGTAAATCCCCTAAGGTGAGAATCCTAGAGTTAGGGTGTAAGAGACCCGGGGAGATATCCCTAAATTTCTGTGTGAATGTGAGAGGCTCGAAGTGTAAGCCGAAGAGTTAAGTTAATCGAGATGAAAAAACACGGTCAGGCTATCACGTAGACTTAGAGTTGAGTGATAGGAGTCGAGAGTGACTCGAGATTTGGATACCCCTTTGAGAATTGCATTGGGTGTTGTTGAGCCGACAAGGGCTCGGTATATGGATGTCATACGGGACATGAACTAGGTTGACGGTCCATTGGATTGTCAGCGATTGTAACCTTGGGAAGGTCAGCGTTTACACACAAAGTAAGGGTTGTGTAGGGTTACACGTGGTGCGGATTATATACAAGTGTTAGAGGACACGTTGCGAGCATACATCCTGGGTCATAAGGGTAGAGGATCAATTGCCCTTGAGTGGGATTACGCCTCTGACCGTAGTTATCGGGCGGGTATGCAGATGGCACCATATGAGGCATTGTATGGGAGGCCGTGTAGATCGCGTTATGTTGGAATGAGGTGGGAGAGAGCTCGTCAACGGTCTTGATATGATTAGAGAAACCTCTACGAGAAGGTGAGCTTGATCTGACGGCGATCTTCTCGGCTCGGAGTAGGCATAAGAGCTATGCGGATCTTTGACGTCGACCCTTAGAGTTCGGGTTGGGGATCGCATTTTCTTGAAGGTGATGCTAAGAGAGGGTGGTCGGATCGACAAGCATGGGAAAATTTGTGCAGGATTCTTTGGGCCTTCGAGGATACTGCAGAGGATAGGCGTTGTAGCATCTGGGTTGAAGCTGCAGCCACGGCATGTCGGGTGTCACGAGGTGTTTCACGTCTCCATTACTCGAAAGTATATGCGGATCCGGCTACGTATAGTGGATGGAGGACAGATCGAGGTTGACACTGATGGGACCTATGAGGATGGACCAGTATGTATTTTTTGGATGTGTGTGATCAGGTTTTTGCTGACCTTGAACCGTGAGGCTAGTGAGTCTTGTAAGGCGGCACTATGGGTGGAGGTCGACGTGGAGTGCGAGGACACGATGCGGGCCCACCTATCATAACTTGTTTAGGGATGAAGGTGCGTGGTTAGTCGTTTAAGATTTAAAGTAATTTGTTTATGCATGTTAAGTGCACGTTACATATACATGTGAGTGATTGTGATTGTCCAGAATTTCGGGACGAAATTCCTTTTAAGGAGGGGAGAATGTAAGACCCGAGAAATTCCAATTTTTGGAAAAAGGGCAAAATCGTAATTTCGGTTACAAAATTTTAATTTCGGTTAAAAATCTGAAATTTATTCTCTGGATCTTGGAGGGGCGAAAGCAGTTTCACCGTTGGAATCGTCTCGTGAAGTCTAGCTAACCGCGTCGAATTCGTTGAATTCAGGAGCGGTCGGGTTACACGTTTACTACGGGCGCATCGCGTTTGGTCTTAGTAAAGCGATTCCCGATCTGACGAAAGCCACATATAACACGTACTCATGTGTCATAAGTGGCATGAGTAGAGAAATGATGAAAATGGACAACCGAGATAGTACCGAATGTCAAAACTGGGAAAAGAAGGACATGAATGTCATTTTTGGAAAAGTTTAAGTTAGTAAAAGCCAAAAAGCTACAGTAGCCATCTCCCATATATGAATGTAGACAAAAAAAAAATGTGAGAGAGCAGAAATTAGATGCAGTAGGCTAACAATGGCGTTTTTAGAGAGATTGCGACTTCTCTGCAAATATCGCGCGATCATCCGTCGGAGTCTTCGGGACAAGAAGAAAAAACATCACCAGGAGAGGGCCCGTGGAGTGCTGGATTTAGGAGTTGGGCAAACTCAGTGAGGTAGGGGTTTCTCCTACTTGGGTTTACTTTATTTAAGTGTTTTTCAATGTTTAGGATTAGCTTAAGGCCTTGAACGGCCAGTTTGATCGGTCCCGAACTTGGGGCCAGAGATTGTGTTATTGAATCTGAAAATGTCAAGCGTGACCATGAGGGGCTGTTTGGGTGTTTTATTTCACAAATAATGTGATAAATCATGTATTAGTTGGAATGGGGCAAGAATGGCCCGAGTGAAACCGGGTTCCTGGTAGACCTATGATTAGTGATTTTTTTCGGGAATAATGTAGATGGTTTCACTATTCCAGAGAATAGTATTCCTCAAGGAAATAAATTTTGTGAATTAATGTGTTTGGTCGAGTAATTCCAAGTAGAATTGCTCGTGTTTGATCATTAGCCGCGTGAGCTAATTTTGATGTGATGAAATGAAATTACATAGCTTGTAGTTGTGTGATTTAATTTTTATGTGGATATCTTGCATGTTTATATATTTGCATGTGTTATAAACTGTATTGGAATTGGCATCATGCATTATATCTGAAGCTAGAGCCCAGCTACTGGGAATGATAGGAGTGAGTCGTAGAGATGAGTGAAATGGTTTCGGAGGGTTGTCTAAAACTAAAAAATGAAAAATGATTGGAGGGTAGTCCATACGAAAAAATATCAATCGTCGGAGACGGCCCAATTGATATACATCGAAGGGTAGTCCATAAATAATATCAATCGTCGGAGACGGCCCAATTGATATATATACATCGGAGGGTTGTCCACAAACAAAATAAACATAATAATTCTCATACGAGGAAGCAGGCGAGTGTAGGGAAGTCAGTGAGGACTCGGGTACGAGATGTCAGTTAGACCATTCTAAAGTAGGATCATGCATTTGCTTGGATGTGTGTTTATTTACTAGAGCATTGCATATGCGCAGGTTGGGAAGTAGCCACGCTAGGGGTGATTCCCTTCTTGAGCATTAGCTCACCCTGTCGAGGGATATTATTTTACAGATACAGGGAGCGTGCGACTATATCTACTTCCCTAAGTTTAAAGTGGTCATGGGACCTACTTTATTTATTTAATAAACAATTGAGGGTATAACAAGTATGACATTGAGGAATACAAAAAGTTTGAGTAGTGAGTGGCCAAAATAGCCTACTTTATCACCAAAAGTAACTACTAAGAATAGTTTCCCCAATACAAAATGGTCAATGAGATCTACTTTTGCTTGTTATTCCTTCCTTCCCCATCTTAGTTTTTCTTGGTAGTATCTAACATTTCCCACATTGTGGGAAAGTATTTCTTGAGGTACTTCCCATTGATGAACCTTTTGTGGCTCGCGAGCAGTAAGCGGTGGCGTTCAAGGCGTCGCGGGTGAGCCCAGATGGTCGTCTCGATTCGGGAGACCATTTCCCGGTTCTACATCTTTAGCACCCGATGGGTAATGTGATGCTAGTCTCGAGGGTCTTTTTTTGAATGAGCGATCCATGAGCGATTGTCGAATCCGGTGTTCGGAATGGTGACTAACCGATTGCGACACGATTGCACTACGTTGGAAGTGAATTGCGTGCATGATGCGTGCCTGATACGCAGCGTTATTTGCGCGCACTGCGAGCACACTATAGTGTTCCCTTTCCCGGCGCTCGTGTCTTGGCGCGCCTTTGGCGATATGCTTTGCATTGCTTCACCTTACGCTAAGCGTGTCACCCGCACTGGCCGGTCGACACGAGGTCGTGTCGTGACACGGGCCCCCTGCCATGCCCGGGCACGGTCGCGACACTTGAGCTTCGAGTCGTGACCCCAAGCAAGCTAGGCCATGTCGCGACACCAGAAAGTGTGTCACGACACCTATTTTAGGTCACCTGCTGGCCTGTATTTGCGATGCGAGGAGCCATCGCGACACCCGGCGACTGCCAGCGGCTGCGACATGAAAATCATATCGGAGCCGAGGACCCGATCTAGTCGGCCTCGGCGCGTCGAGACACAAAAATTGATGTTGCGACCTAAGGGCCAAGATCCGTGTCGTGGGCGCACCTAAACTGGGTTGAGGCGTTCTTGGCGCGCCGGCTGGCTATTGCGTTCATCTGCTCGACCCGCGCACCCGGCTACCGTACGATGAGTGCCCAGGCCCAGCCTGTCGCGACACCGTTCATGGGTCTCAACCTAAGGCCGGAAATGGGCAATAGCCTATCCCATTATGTCCCTGCATTCCTTTTTTCTTTTCCTTTTTCGTTCCACCCATTGTAAAGCCACCAGAAATTCGCCTTATTACTCCAAAGGCTACTGGAACCTAGAAAACTCGAAAAAATGTATATATTATACAAAAAAAAGTTAATTTACAATTTGTTTTTAATTACAAATTACCAAAACTTGGTCTTCTACCCATATTTTTACAAAACACAGAATAAGGCCAAATTTGGCCATTTATTCGCCTCTAAGGCCTCGGATGCGTCCCATCCCTGAGTGTACCTTCAGTACCTGAAAATTATTTTCCCATGATGGGGTGAGCAATGCCCAGTAGTTGAATTCTTCTACAAGGGCTACTCTCCACCTAAAATGCACATGCAATGGCACAACACATGCATCCACATTCCATACAATTTGCAATTCACACATGGAGTGACTTATATCATGCATGAGATGTTTTCATGCCCATATCCCGAGTCACTCACCCACTCCCTCACACATGACAATGCAAAGTATGACAACCGTCATTGGTAGTACCAATGACACCATATACCGAGCCCTTGTCGGCTCATTAACACCTAATGCAAATGCCAATGGGTAACTAATCCCGAGTCAATCCCGGCTCCTATCACCGAACTTGAAGTCAAAGTGATAACCATGACCGTGTGTTTTCTTTTGGGCAACGGAACTTTTCGGCTTACACAACGGGTCTCTTACACCCGTACAGAACTTTTCGGATAACACCGCGGGTCTCTCACACCCATACAGAACTTTTCGGATAACACCACGGGTCTCTTACACCCGTACAAAACTTTTGGATAATCTGCAAGTCTGCACCCAATTCGAAGCTTTTCACGAGGGAGATGCAGTCCATTTCTTGCCCGCCTAACACACATAGGTATTATTTCACTTTATGTTTTGAACCGCTAGTCGATTGTTGGAGCGATAGGTCAAAATACGAACTCATCACACGTTCACCAAGAATGGTGAACAACACCGTCACACCCTGACCAACTCGTGCGATGTAGCGAATTGCACATGAATGCGATCCATGCCCGATTCATATATTCGATTCTTACGCAATTATATTCTATATAATTCAAACATCATGTTAACACATCAAATTTGCATGCATTAACAATTCTCATTCTCCACACATCAAATGTGCTATTCATATCAAGCAATAACACATAAAAAGATCCTAGATTTAGGGTCTCGATCCAACAGGGCATTATCCAGCCCTTACACGTCCCCTGAATCAATCTCGATTCCATTCATTTTTTTGTTTTCAGCTATGCCAAAGTAGCTCTAAGCACCAAACACACAATATGTTATTCATTTTCCTCAATAACATCGACCAATTTCACGCTGGACACTTCGGTCCAAATCGATTCGATTATTTACTTGATCCCCTGCATCGGAGTCGAGTAGGCTATCCGGAATGATCCATAAACTAGAAAGTGGAGTCCCATTTCTTTTGGGATAAAGAATACCTGCCGTTCTCGGCCTTACAACCCCAAATACCATTTTCATGGCATTTTAAACAAGAATAACCAAGTAGGAAGACTCCTCCGGAGTTTGGCTCAGCGATCGTACCAGCATAACCCTTGCGTGCAAGGGATCTACTTCTTATCTTGCCTCATCGGGATTTAACGGACCGATCGCCGGAAAATCTAGAGAGAAGTGAGAGCTTCTCACTATAAAAGCTCTCTTTCTCCCTCTCCCTTTCCGTTTCCGTTTACTCTTCCCTCTCTCCTTTCTTTCCCTAACCAATTTGGTCAAGATGGGTCGAAACATCATAAAGCTGCACATGTCACCCTCTTAGTGGCTCATGGATTTCCCATATCCTTATCCTTAATAATTGGATTGGCACCAACCACATGGTGCCATTTGTCTTTTAAGGGTCCCACCTAAGCCTTTGTTTGACTCATCCTACACTTGAAACGTTGTGCTTCATGGGCCACTCATCAATTGCCAAGTGTCTTGTATTACTTTCGGTGCCTTGAAAAATGTGTAATTTTGACTATCTTAGAATTTGATGAAATTAGATATGGTATCTAGATTTCGTGAGACGATTCCAACGGTGAAGTCCGTTTTGTCACCTGAGATATAGAAAAATTCCAGATTTTTAACAGAAATTTACTATTCTACCCTTCCTCAGAAAATCTAGATTTTTTGGTGTTTCATAGGCAACACCACCTTCCAAACGAGCTCCCCTTATTCAAAACTCTTTCTCCTGACCCGCTTGTTGTAGGCCCTAACCACCTTCTTTTTTGGATCATGATGTGATCAAGCGCTTGTAATCTTTTGCCATCCATTCGAGTTCCATCATCATGGCCTCCACTTTATATTCTTGAAGTTAAGATTACGTACTGGATACTCTTAGATAAGGAACTACCACCTCCATTGGAAGCACTGCATCTTGTCCATATGTTAGAGAGTAAGGACTTACCCCTGTAGAATCTATTTTAGAAGTTCTATAAGCCCATAAAGTCTTAGATAAAATTATGTGCCATTCTTCGAGATTGTCCTCTAGCATTTTCTCCAAGATGTTTATCAACACCTTATTAGAAGCTTATGATTGCCCATTTTCTTGGGTGTAAAAGGGAGTAGATCTGATGAGTTGAATGCCATAATCCTTGGCAAAATAAGTCATCTCATCCCTAGTGAACATGGTGCCTTGGTCGGTTGTAATGGATTGAGGAATTCCAAACCTATGAATGATCTGTTCTTTGATGAATTGGATCACATCTTTCTGCTCTGCTTTCTTCAAGGGTATGGCATCTACCCATTTGGTGAAGTAATCTGTAGCAACTAAGATGAAGTTGTGTCCCTTTGATGAAGCTGGGTAAATTTTCCCAATTAAGTCCATGGCCTATCCTTTGAAATGCCACGGTTTCACAATTGAGTGGAGTTCCACAACAGGTATCCCTCTGTATCGCCCACGTTTTGTCTTGGCGACCTTGAATGTAATTGATCACGATCACTTAGGATGGTTGGCGGAAATAGCCATGTCTCTAATCAACCATTGCATTTTTTATCCTAACTTGGTGACCGCAATTTAGCCTTCATGAGCTTTGCTTCATAACTGTATTTTACGGGAAGGATAGGCGTGCAGTGGTAACCCATAAAGTCCCATACGTATAATTCCCCTTAGGTTCGGCAGAGTTAACAGATTGAGCTTTCACCACATGGGGAACACGCCTGTAGGATCTTTTAAATACTCTATAATCTTAATTCTTTAGTCTCCTGCAACATTTGCATCTGTATTAACGACTTCTAATATGATTTTCCTTTCATAAATTGAGGGGTGATTCTTCTTTCCTATCATAACGAGCTTATGAGACAATTATTCTCTCATCTTCACACCTGAGGCTACTTGTGCTAGCTCATCCACCTCCCAATTAGATTTCCTAAGCACATATTCAAAATCCACAAAATGAAAAGAATCTAACAATTAAGTGGAAGCACTATAATAAGGAGCCTGCAATAAGCTGTTGCATTTATATTCCCATGTTACCTACCGAAGTACTAATTGAGAGTCCCCAATAATGTGTACCTTTTGTGCTCCAAGTTCTATCAAGATCTCCAAACCAATCACTAAATCCTCATATTTAGCTTGATTGTTGGTGCACTTGAAGGCCAAGTTGAAATATAGGGTAGTCTTTATCCATTTTGGTGAAATGATTACTATCCCATCTCTAGCGGATTTCTTCGTGCTAGAGACATCAAACTTAAGAATCCATGGGCGCCTTTCTACTTCATATATCCCCAATTCCACATCCTTTTATGGTTGGATTTCTAATGTACGATGATCAACCATAAAATTAGCTAAAGCTTGCCCCTTGACTGATTTATGTGGGAAATAGACCAAGGTGAACTTTGACAAAGCAAGGGACCATTTGCTGATTCGTCCAGTGATTAATGGTCGGCTTAGCATGTATTTCATCAAGTCGAGTTGAGAGATCACAAACACTTGAGACTTGATCAAGTAATGTCTTAATTTCGTACGTGCAAAGTATAAGGCCAAACACAACTTCTCAATGGGTGTATACCTTGTATATGTTGAATTTAGGACTCTACTCAAATAGTAAACAACCTACTCATGGCCTTCAACATTATTTTGTGCCAGAAGGCATCCTATAGACTCTTTTGCAGTTGATAAATATGGTTTGAGTGGCCAACCCTTCAACGGTGGCATTAAAACAGGGGGTTTAGAAAGGTAACCTTTGATCCTATCAAAAGGTATGCAGTCTTGTTTCTCCCCATTTAAACACTTCTAACTGCTTCGACGATTAGGTCGAATACCTTAGTCTTCCCTGCCATATTAGAGATGAACCTCCTTAGATAGTTCACTTGATCCAAGAACTTCTAAAGTTCTTTCTTATTTTGCGGAGCCTTGGCACAAATGATGGCCTTGGCTTTATTTTGATCGACTTCCACTCCTCTATGGTGAACCAAGAACCCTAGAAATTTTTTGTCTTGAACTCTAAAAGCACATTTAAGTGGATTGAGTTTTAGTTGATGAAGTCTCATCATTTCAAAACTTTTACTTAAATGATTAACATGTTCTGTGGCCTTCTTAGATTTAACCACAATATCATTGATATAAATCTCCATGTGGTGGCCAAACATATCATGAAAGATGGCATTCATAGACCTTTGGTCAGTTGCACCATCATTCTTCAAACTAAAAGGCATGACCAGCCATTCAAACGTTCTTAAGGAACCAGAACATCGGAAGGCGGTCTTAGATATATCATCGGCGATTGTGGGATTTGGTTACGCCGGAGAGCTAATCCATGAAGGACAATGTTCATTATTTGTAGTAGAATCGACTAACATGTCAACCAATAGGCGTATACATGTCTTTAGGAATTGGTAGCATTTAAATCCCTAAAGTCTACCTGAAACTCTAATTTTCCCATTCTTTCATTACGGGAATGATGTTGCTAACCCACTGCATACCTTGTAGGTATGATGAATTTAGCCTTCAAAAGCTTCTCAATCTCCTATTTCACTTTCAACTCTACCTCATTGGACATTCTTCTGGGTGGTTGCGGAAAGGGTGAAATTCCGGCTTAATAGGCAAGTGGTGTTCCACCAAGCTTCTGTCCAATCCTGGCATCTAATCGTAATTCCCATCAAAGTAGTCTTTGAATTCTTGTAGTGTTGCAATAATCCATCCTTTGAAGTCAGAGGGCAGCAAAGAACTAATATAGGTAATCCTCGGCTCTTCCATAGTGTCAAGGTTCACTTCCTCCATAGGGTCGTGTACTTGAGACTTCATGTCTTCAAACATAGGAGGGGCTTGCTCCAAATCCTCCATTTGTATTTCTTCATTTTCTTCATATGCATCCTCTTCAAAAATTATCTTAGCTCCACATGTATCTTGGAGATGCTCTTCCACAATCTTTTCCACTGTCTATTGCACTTTCATTTTGAATATGGTAGTTGTAGCTTGTAAAACCCGAGAAAAATCGAATTTTTCTGAAAAAGGCAAAACGGTAATTTGTCGCTATAGTACAGGTTGAAAACCTGAAAATTTTCTAGATCTCGGATGAAGAAACAGACCTCATCGTTGGATTCCTCTCACTAAATCTAGTTACCTAGACGAATTTCGTTGAATTATGAGGTAATCATAATTTCATGTTTTTTGGGGGGATTGGTGTCCTGTGACTCCCAAAAGCGAGATTTTAACTAAAATCTCTGAAGTTGGGAAACGACTTAAGTTAAGTTCATATAAAATAATATGAACTTAAAATGAGACGATATAAGTAGCTTTGGGCTAAAATCGAACCCGAGCAAGTGTGGACATGTGGCATGACGTGAGCCATTCCTTTAACTTAAACTTAAGTTGACGAGGAATTAGGGCTAGCAAAGCCCGTTTGCCTTCCCATTTTCACATTTAGAGAAAATGAGAGGAGGGGAGAGAAAGTGAGGCATCAGGCTTCTCTCATAATCTGGAGCTCCATTGAGTGCGATTTTGTTGGGCGAAGCGGAGAAGTTCATCTACTCGGCGAGGGCTACGAGTGTGTACCAAAAATGGGGGATTTCACCAAAGATCCAAGAGAGGAATTTGGGGGAAATCGAGGCTTTTGGTTTAGGAAGTGCCCATGAGGCTTCCTAACGGTTCTATCATGCTCCAAGAGGTAGGGATCCTTCCTACCTTGGTTTACTTTCCATTTTTGGGCTGGAAATGGTGGATGGTCTAGTTCCTGTTGAGCGTCCTTCGCCTAGGCGAACTATGCTACGCCTAGATGAGGACATGGGGCTTCCTCAAGAAGAAAGGGGTCTTCGCTTAGGCGAAGGGAGTGTTCGCCTAGGAGAAGGGGTCCGCCTAGGCGAAGGGGTCTGCATAGGTGAGGGAATGTTATTCTAGGCGAGCTTAAAGACAGGTTTTTGAGGTTTTCTCGTTTTCCTAGGCGAGGCTTTGCTCCCCTAGGCAAACCACTTCGCCTAGGCGAAGGTAGGCTACGCCTAGGCGAGCCTATGACTATGTTGAGGCCTGTGTTCATGGCTTGTTTGGGGTCGGTTTCGTGGCCCGGTTTGTGATTGTTTGTGGCCATTGTATGACTTGTTTGAGAGTGTCATTGTTTGACTAAGGAGTGACATGTTTGGATGTTAATATGTGTGTTCTAATGTATTAGCATGTGATAAATTTCTCTGTGCAAATGGCCATTACATGGCTTGATTGTGTGTGCGTCATTGCTTGAACATAGAATGACATGTTGTATGTTGATGTTGATATATGCGTGCATAATATATTGACATGAATGAAATGATGTATGGAAGTCATATGCAGGTGATGTGATTATCCATGACACCCGGTGAGTGGTGTTGATTGTGTTACACATGTAGCATTCATTATACATGTGCCATGATCTAACATGAAATGGTGCATTACATTGCATATGCATGGGGACATCGCATTGACTCACGGTGTGTGACAGGAGTGAAAGAAGGAAATATGGGAGCGTGAACCTTTGTCGTGCCGATTATCCTTTCTTGTTTGAGGATGAAGGTATGTTTTAGTCATTTAATTGATTAAATGACTGTTGCATCTCATGTGATTTTGAATGTGTATGTAGTGTGAATTTGAGGACGAGAAATTATGTTGAGGAGGAGGGAAGAATGTAAAACCCAAGTACATTTGAATTTTTCCGAAAAATGACAAACTGGTAAATTTCCGCTACAATACAAAATGCAGACCTAAAATTTTCTAGATATCAGATGACGAAACGTTGGATTCGTCTTGCAAAATCTAATTCCTAGACGAATTTTGTGAAATTCGAAGACAGTAGGATTTTTCATAATTTTTGGGACGATGGGTGTCTAGTGGACCCTAAAAACGGGATTTCTAAGAAAAATCTTGAAAGTGGAAAATAAATTAAGTAAAATTCATTTAAAATAAATTGAACTTAAATTGGGATGAAATAAATCATTTCGAGGTAGAAACGAACTCAGACTAGTTGCGGACACGTGGTGCGACGTGAGCCACTCATTTAAACTTAAGTGAGAGGCTTGGGACAAAAAGGAAGAGCAAATTTTCTGCTGGGAAAGAAAAAAAAAACGTGAGAGAGGGAGAGAGGTAGAGGAAGAGAGCATTTTAACCTTCTTTCTCCAATCCCCGGAGTTTCGCTGGTTGGAATTTGTCGAGTCAAGAGTGAAAGTTCATCTACTCAATGAGACTACGCATGGGTACAAAAAAGAAGGCATTTCACCGAAGTTCCAAAGGAGAAGGTTTAGTGAAATCAAAGATTTTAGGCCAGGGAGGCTTTCTACCCGTTCTACTAAGCTCTAAGAGGTAGGGATTCTTCCTACCTTGGTTTATTCCTACTTTTGTGGTTGATTTCTACCTAAGGGGTTGTTTGGCTGGATTTTCTGCCCTAAAGGACTGTTTGGCCTGTTTTAAAACAACTTTAATTATTGTTTTGTGGCTTGTTTGTGGTCGGTTTTGTGTGTTGAATTGTGGTTGTGTGTAATATGTTCCAAAAAGTATTTTGGGACTGTTTGGATTAAAAAGAATTATCCGTATTGTTAATTAATGCCCTAAAGGGTTGTTTGGCCTGTTTTAAAACAACTTTTCCGTTTTGTGGCCTGGTTGTGGCGGGTTGTGTGAATTGTGTGTAATATATCCCAAAAAGTGTTTAAGGAATGTTTGAATTAAAAAGATTAATCCGGACTGCTAAGGGCCCATTTGGCAAGGATTGTGGCCTGTTTAAAGGCTTGTTTTGATCGATTTCATGGTTAGTTTAAGAGCCGATTTGGGGTAACTTGTGTGGGCTGTTTTATTGGGCATTGTATATGCCCTGATTAACTGGAGGGTTAAAAAGTGGTTGTGCCCGGATTTTGTAATAACCCAGTTTGGTTATTCGATTATTGTTGATGAATGTTGATATATGTGTGCTTATATATTGACATTGAGATGAATGTTGTGATGGATATTATATGCATGTAATATAATTGATAGGGTAGAAAACAATATGTGCATAGGCCTAGAGCACAGGCCCAAAGCGCAAGCCTAAACCTCCACCTTATGAAGGGAGTTGGGGCATAGACCCAACTAGGAAGCTCGACCCACAGTGAGATCCTACCCACGTACCCAGTATACGGGCTGAGCGGTAGGCTCACCACGCCGGGTAATCAAGCAATATAGGTGGCCCAAAAACTCATGCAAAAGGGAAAACACCCAGTCTCCATGATCCGCGCCCCATGGATTAGGAAAGAAGAATCTTGCATGATCACGGCTCCTTTATTATCCCTCAACAGTCGGTCCATGATAAGGAAAAGGAAACTCCTCACCCAATGGGAGAGATACAGTATCACTGTCTAACAAGGAAAGTAACCACAATCTTTCTTTATAAATATCGACTCATTCTACCACAAAAAGGTACGCAATCATAACGCCATCCACAATTGAGTTCTTTTTTAAAAGAATCTGACTTAGGCATCAAAGGAAGCGGTGAAGCGCCCTCATTTGGACCGTCTTGTCGGTCACGGGTTGCGGGTTGTAGGTACTCGACGGTTGACCCGGAAGATCGACCAGTGACCAGAATATCCAGCCCGAGTCGGTATAAAAGCATTAGTTTGAAATTTGTTTGTGGAAACGGCCCGTTCCTCTACAAATAAAGCTGAATTCTCAATGACTGATGGTATCGACCGAAACATGAGGCGGGGGAGTCACGCCCTGACCCCCTAGGGCCCTTAAAGACCCGGCAAGGCGACCTAGATAGCCGACCTGCAAGGGACGCTCTCGAAACTCTACAAGCCAATACTGACGAGGTGGAGGCACTCCATCTCACCAACCAACGTTTGCTGAGAGACTTAGAGGAACTCACCCAGGAGACAAGTGCGCGGCCGGGAGGAAGGGTGACACCAGCTCGCGGGGCGAAAAAGAAGGAGAGCAAGCTGGCCAAGGGCCACGATCATATAAGGCCCTTAGGAAGGAGCGCCATGAGGGAATTCCCAATAGGAACAATAGAGGCAATGGACCCATCCTTTGCTCGGTCGGAGATAGGGGAATGAGTCGTGGGAGCCGGCGCTTCGAGGACATCCAACAGAGCTTCCGACCACGCAGGAAACTACGGCCAGGAGCTCAGTACCCATGGAGACCTTGGTGCAACTCGCCAGAATCCGTTCACGACCACGGTGCTACGCTTCCCTCTAAAATGAAGTAAAATGCCTCGGATCGAAACGACCGATGGAGCGAAAGATCCTGTGATCACCTCGTGCGTCTGAGAATCGAGATGGAGCTACGGATACCAAGACCCAGTTAGATCTTTGATTCATGCCACGATTAGAATTGTCAAAAATCAACAAAATTTATATCCTAAATCCTACTACGACGATTAAAGCTCTTTGCGATATAAGTGGTCTAGAATTCGAACACGGGGATAGGTTTTCTTCATTACCAAATGATTTAAGTGAAGTAAAAAATGGTGAATTTAATTTGGATTTTCAGGTTTGGTTAAAAACAGTGAGGTTTTGGGGTTTAAAACTAAAAATAAAAACAAGTTAAAATAAAATAAAGTGTAAAAAGAAATCCTTGAAGTGTTGGGTCACTAGTTTGGTATGATGAGGTTGTAGAGGTGTCCTCGGGTTATTTCCTTGCATTAGGGCCAATGACATATAGTCATTTCCAAAACCGGATCTTTGTTTAACTTTAAAAACCAACCCTTAGTAACATTCCTATTTGAACCATAGCATTTGCAGGCATTTAATGTTCTGTAGTTGAAAATAAGCATTTAACCTACTTTGGTGGCTTGTAAATGACATGTGGATGTCGATTGTATCCTAACAATAAGAATCTGCCCGAACCTAAAGCATGCCAAAGTATTGACCAGAAGGAAATACATTAAATAGCATTTAAACCTAGTTTTGAAAGTTTGAAACACAAATACGCGATGCACTGTGCGTAACAGAGAGGAACACCTCTGAGCCCACATCAACCAACCTATCAACCCTCCTCTTTAAGGTTTTGAGGAAACAGCCGAACATCCGCTGAGTTAATATCTCAAAAGGGGTGTTGTTTGTAGCCTAGAAAATGAGGAAAGAGGAGAGAGAAGAAAATGGGAACCAAAGCAGGGCGTAAATGGCTTGCGTTCGATGAATAGTTAGGTTACAAAATATTCATAAAATTGACATATGGCGCACAAACATGTAAAATACCAAATTAACCAAACTAGAAATATTACAGTGAGGGTAGAAAGGAGAAAAACCAAAACGGAGTCTTTTGAACACCAAAAACATGAAGCAGGCATTTCGCTATGGTGGTGAAATTCGCTATATAGCGAAAATTCGCTATATAGCGAAAATTCGCTATATAGAGAAAATTCGCTATATAGCGAAAATTAAGCTATACTTGAAAATTCCTTTATATAGAGAGTCACTCTATCATGAAATTTGTCTCTGTGAAAATTATCTTGTAGCGAGGTGCGATATTCACACATTTTCGTCTCTGTTCATCCTTTGTTTCCATTGCTCACTGTTTGCTGTTCAACTATTCATGCTATTTTTTGCTTTACTTTTCCTTTTCGATATTCTTTTCTTACGATTTTTTGATACGTAATCTTTGGGATTCGACTAGAATTCTTCATGCTTGGAATGACTCGATAAACTTGGCATAAAAAGCTTGCAAAAACTACAAAATTAGCCACAAAATATGATCAGTAGTATAATAGAGACCCAAACATGTCAATTGGGTTAATTATAACAATTAGTACACAAAAAGCGCTCAAAACCTATTAAAAATAGGGTTCAAGCCTTTTTAGGCACTAATCACTAACCTACACATTGCTAGTCCCACTTAGCAATGAAAGAAAGAAAAGAAAGAGAGAGCATCACAAGCGATAACAAAATAATGTTCACAAAAATGGTATTTCAAAAGGTTGTGAATGAGAATGGTAATGCTATCCCTAGTAGAATCATCAAAGCCTTGTCCAATAACTATCTTGAGAGAATGAATGTCATACAAAATTAAGTATCGAAAGAGCCTCCATCTCGATGAATCAGCCGAAACTTCCACGAATCTAAGTGTTTGTTTGATGGCTCTCAACAACAAAAGCTACCCGAAGCCCTACTCCCCCGACCACAACTCACGCCTGACCTAGCATGTAACCAACCTAAATAGATCAGGACCCACTTTTATTCCACAACTCTTTTGCATTACAGGGTTGTCTTTGAGGGTTAATTCACCAAGATCATGCAGGGATCTGCAGTGACTCCCAACCAAATAAGGCTTAGCGCACCAAGTCATAAGGATCTTCGACCACAAAACTCTTCGAGTTCACCCCGGACTTCAAATGATTTCGAGACTCCAGCACCTAGCTTGCTAAACTCTACCCCGTCCACCCCGGTGTGCTTGAGCACTAAGTCGGCTCCCAACCGAGTTGGCATAGGAGCCTTTGGGCTTTGAAGGCTTCGCCATATACCCCTCGGACCGTGCTCGGGTTTCAAGGCAAAACCTTGCAATTTTTCTTCTTTTTCTTTTCTTTTCTTTTCTTTTCATTTCTTTTTATTTTGGAAGACACATTGGCCTTCTATTCATGGGGTCCTTAACCTATTAAAGGTGGTCAGCAGTAGGGTAGGTTATTGCAAGGCTTGGGAGGCTAGAGCGAGTTTTTCGAGTTGAAGGAAACCTAATATTGCCTGCAGTGTGTGGTTAGCTAAGGTGGAAGAAAAGATGAAAGCAACAAGAGTTCAACTGATCATCCCTTCGACAGGCATGGAACCAATCTATCAATAGGAGTGGACAAAGTTTCCAATTTCAAACCACCCGGAGTTAGGCAAAACACAAAAAAAAAAAAAAAAAAAAGAGTGCAAATTTTGAACAAAATAAGCTGTATAGTATGACTTCACAAAAAGAAAACCGACAAGCCAGACATCACAAAATAGGCTTGTCAAAATAGTAACAAATACTTAGTGCAAAAGCCACTTATTCACTAACTCTCCCCCGACCAAATATCTCATTGTCGCAATGGGGCTCAGTTGAAAGTTAGGGAAGGAAGTGTTACCTCTGATGAGATGTGATCGTTGTTAGATGAAACTTCCCGAGCTTTCGTGACACCTTATTCACTACATTTGGGCTTGAATGAACAAGTTAAGAAGAAGAAAAGAGAAAAGAAGTGACAAGTTGGAGCATTTTGAAGACCTCACATATAAAATTTCAAAAGTGTTCTTTCTGGCTATTTTTGGATTCTACACTCTTTAAGCTTTCCAACGGTACCAAAAACGCCTAAAACGGAGTTCGAGATGAAAAATTTATGAGCGAAACAAAATAAGGAGGCAAAATAGTAGGGAGTAGCGAAAATTTTCTCTATTTTTGCGAAATTTTCGCTATATTTATAGCGATTTTTTTTTTTGAAAATAAAAGAAAATAAATAATAAATGAAATATAATAAAAAATAAAATAAAAACAAATTTTTTTTTGAGAGACAAATTTTTTTTTATAAAAAGAAAAAGAAAAATAATTTTTTTTAAATAAATAAAAATAAAATAATAAAATAAAATAAAATAAAAACAAAAAATTTTTTTTTTATAAAAATAAAAATAAAAATAAAAATATACTTTTTTTAAGAGACAAATTTTTTTTTTGATAAAATAAAATAAAATAATAATAATAAAAAAACAAAAATTGTTTTTAATAAAATAAAATAATAACAATAATAAAAAAAACAAAAATTAAATTTTTTTTACTTACCTTACTGTTCAAACTTGTCTTTTGTTGGGGACATCCGTACAGCAATTTCGCTACATAGCGAAATTTAGCTCATATGTAACAAAGAACTGCTTAGCTATAATTAGAAAATTTAGTATTATTCGCGAAATTTTATATTCTTTGCTCTAGCTTTAGCTAACGATCTTCATTTGCTTCAAAATTCACTTAAGCGCAAGAAATTAATAAAGAAAAATTAAGAAAATTTGCGAGAGAAAGAAGTGAAAACAAGCTAAAGACAAGATTAACTTTAAAAATTTAGGGAGAAAATCAAAGAAGAAAACTTATAGAAATCCAAAATAAAATAAAATAAAATAAAAACAAAGCAGGAAAAATTAAAGAAACAAAAAGTGAGGCTGTACCTAAACCAATTCCTTAAGCCTTTGGAAATTTCTTTAGGCTAGTGGATCTTAGAAATCATAGAGGTTCGATTGCTCCAATCGAGGCGGCGCACACACGACCATCAACATGCGCCATGTATGTGCAGCTGCCATCGTTTTTTATGTAGTGGCAAAAGTTTGAACAATGACCACTAGCTTCTTGAGGTTTTGCAGGGCGGGCAATGTAGATGGGATGGCCTTTCTTTGGCGTAGGTGCTAGGGTTGGTTGTCTTTGCGACCGAGGGCGTGTGGCGGTCGAGTAGGGGCGAATTAAATTGTTCTGCGGAATTGTTCTTCCACTGCTTCCTCATTCGACTTGAGTTGCTTCCTTCTCTTCCCTTGGGTGAAGCGGCAAGCAGCACCAATGCGAAGATTCCAATATTAGGCTGCTGTTGACACTGCTCCTCTACCATGGTGTCACTTAAGCATTCTTCCTCTTGACTCTCTTTCTCTTGATGAATATGTTGATTTGCAAACCTTGGAAATGGAGTCACGGGTTAATCAGTATCATGCTCCATTTCACTTTGATGCATCAATTCTTTGGTTTGAAGTTCTGATGTGGTGCACTCAATTGAGCATTGAACATATTGCCCTGGCGTCACCCACCGACTTAGTGAGGTTTAGGATGGCTTGCTCAGTGGAGTATTGACTCGGTGGTTGGGCCCGAGGAGTTGAGGCATATGGAGCGGGAGGTGCAAGTTGGGAAATGCTGTAGAAGGGTGCACTAATCCTTGGTCTCCTATAGTCCCTCATGGATCTATATGGAGTTTGGATTTCTCCCCGAGGGTTCTTGATGCACGCCATGGAAGGTTCTATAGTCCTCATTGACATGTATATAGGTTTCTCTCCACAAGGTACTCACTGTATTGTTCTCCCTCTCCCATTTGGTCACAATTCAAACCCACTGGACATGCAATCTTGCAGTAGAAATAGGGCAACACAAGACAACACCAAAAACAGTCCTGCAGGAATTTTTTTTTTATTTTTCTTTTTTTCAATGAAATGAAAAAAAAAAAAACCGACAATAATATAAAAGAAATTCACCAATACTTGTGATGAGGATCTGAAGGGTGTTCCATAACTCTCAAATGCACTTGGGCACCATCCCCGACAGCTTGTGGTTGGTCGTGCACCCACGGTAGGGTGATCGAAATCAACAAAATTTATCCTAAATCACGTGCGTAGTCGAAGCTCTTTGCGATATAGTAGTCTAGAATTCGGTTTTTACGAGGATGAGTTTTCTTGTGCAAATGATTTAAAGTGAAGTAAAAAATGGTGAATTTAATTTGGATTTTAAGGTTTGGTAAAAAGACAGTGAGGTTTTGGGGTTTAAACTAAAAATAAAAACGAGTTAAATAAAATAAAGTGCAAAGAAATCCCTTGAAGTGTTGGGTCACTAGTTTGGTATGAGGTTGTAGGCGTCCTGGGTTATTTCCTCGCATTAGGGCCAATGACATATAGTCATTTCCAAAGCCGGATCTTTGTTTAACTTTAAAAACCAACCCTTAGTAACATTCCTATTTGAACCATAGCATTTACTGAGCATTTAATGTTCATGCAGTTGAAAATAAAGCATTTAACCTACTTTCAGTGGCTTGTAAATGACATCTAATGGATGTCAGTGTATCTAACAATAAGAATACACTGAACCCTAAAGCATGCCAAGTATTGACCAAAGAAAATACATTAAATAGCATTTAAACCTAGTTTTGAAAGTTTGAAACACAAATACGCGATTTTGTTTCATGAATGAGGAGAACACACATAACCCACATCAACCAACCTAGCAACCCTCCTCTTCAAGGTTTTTGAGGCTTAGCCGGACATCCCTTTAGTTGTCATCCTGAGGGTGTGTTTGGCCTTTAGAAAATGAGGAAAGGAGAGAGAAGAAAATGGGAACCAAAACGGGGCGTCGTGGCTAACGTTCAATAAATAGTTAGGTTACAAAATGTTCAAAAGTGAAACTATATGGCCTTACAAACATGTGAAATACCAAATTAACCAAACTAAGTAATACGGTGAGGGTAGAAAGGAGAAAAACCAAAACGGAGTCGTTTGGACACCAAAAACACGAAGCAGGCATTTTGCTATGGTGGTGAATTTCGCTATATAGCGAAATTGCAAGCTTGTAGCGAAGTTTTGATATTCACGCCTTTGTTCATATCACGTTCATCAACGTTATTGCTCCTGCTATTCGGCGATTCATGCTATTTTTGCTTTCTTTTCCTTTTTATGATATTCTTTTCTTATGATTTTTGATATGTAATGCTGAGTTCGACCATAATTCTTCATGCTTGGAATGACTAGACAAACTTGGCATTAAAAGCTTGCAAAAACTACAAATTAGCTACAAATATGATCGATAGTACAATAGGGACGAACATGTCAATTGGGTTAATTATATGATTAGTACACAAAAGTGCTCAAAACCTATTAAAATAGGGTTCAAAATAGCACTTTTTGGGCACTGTCGAGATCTGAAACCTTGTATCACGCTCGAAGGCCGACCTTAGCACAGTTATGAGACTCCCGCCATCGTTAATCTCGTCCTTGGAGCTATCCATCGCATTTCGTCTCCCACTTCATCGAACTGGACATATAGCCAATGTCATTTGTTGACCATAAAGTAGAGCCCACAAGAAGACAGTCCCTATGTCGGAGGTTTGACCGCGAGTTGTTAAGGTAGACATCCCGGATGAAGTTCGCCGCCATCGCTTCGTTGCTAGGGATGGGCGTGATCAAAGACTGATGTTTTCCCTCTCAAAACCACAAGGGTGAAGCATGGTCGAGGTGCTCGCGAAAGCGAGAGAAATACATCAACGGCCCCCCGAGGAAGCCCTTACATCTAAAGCGAGAGAAAACTCTTAGCGTAGAGAAGGAGAAAGGCAGGGGAGAGAAAAAGCGAGAATGGAAGCCACTAGAAGGTGAGAACGGATAAATCCCGAGGAGACGGAAGAGCGACGATCTCGAGGCGAGGCAACCGAGGGACGCTTGAGCACCTGAGCCTGGCTGGTAGTGATATCCACACCGGAAATTCACTTGCTTGCGACCTCGGTGTCCCGCGAGTCTTACCGTGAGGCGCGGCCGCGAAAATTTTTAAAATTGGCCATCTCGGATGAGCCAGGACCCGGCGAAGAGGACTTCGACCAAGTATTGTGAATTCCATCAGGGATCATGGACAGGATGGATGATTGCATCCGGTATTTGAGAGGGAAATTGAATACCTAATCCGATGTGGACATCTTAGCGTAGCCGTGGGCTCGGATGGAATCGAGGACAGAGGCGCCCGCCCACAATCACCTGGTCAATGACCCTAATAGCAACCCTTGGGAGAAATCTATGTAATATCCAGGGGATTTGTGGGGGGAGGGGAGTCCAGTTCAGTATGGAAGGCTCATCGTAGCATGGTCAGAGCCTTTGGAATACAGCGGTATCTAAAGCTCCCATTGAACACCACCGCTTTTTCGGACTCCAGGCATGGAAGAGCTGCCGACATCCTCAGGCCGATCCACGCCTTGTGCGAAAGTGGAATCATAGCCAACAAAAATTGCAGGAGGGTCTGGTCGACAGGCTCAGGTTGACATCATCTTAACATCGGCCTTCATCAAAATGGGCATCGAAAGGGAAGCAGAGTAGATCAGCGCTGCGGGGATTCTCTAGAGAAAGAGTGCTACTAGGTCGATACAACTAGTACTCCTCGGGAGATCCCCCCATGCCGGGCCTAGCAGTGGGTTTCCTCCGTGGTGGACACCACAGGTCGACCTATAACATCTGATGGTGGGCCCCTCCAATCTGTAAGACCGTCCCTTCCACTATCATATGGTTATCAAATTCCCTTTCACGAATGGTAAAGGAATGGATTCGAGGAGAAATTAGCGCATAGCCAGGGAGTGCTACTCGGCATTAATGAAGAAAAAAGCGGTCGACAACATCTACATGGATGAGCTCGACGTAAGAGATGAGGTAGGCATCTGACCTACGCCCTCAAAAAAACTAGAGCCCGTCTGGCTGGTGACCATTTTAGGAACATCGTATACATCGGATCTTGGTTGGCAGAGCGTCAGAGTTCCTCATATCGACTGCCAAATAAATCATGACGTGTGGATTTGAAGCAGAGAGACTCATGGAGAGGAGCCAGCCATGACCAATCATATCAGTGAGTATCGGCCCTCTTCATTACCTATCAAACAAAGAGGAGTTTCGCCACAGACGGAAGAGGCGATCAATGAAGAGGTTGACAAACTCCTCCCGATAAAGCTATAGAAGTGGAATACCACGACTAGTTGGTGATGTGATCCTGCGATCAAGAAGGCAAGCTTGACGAATGGGAGCGCATTGAGCTATAGATGTGTGAGCACATCTGAGACAAATTTTCCGCACAGCCATGAGCTTCTCAACTTCATGGACGCTTTCTCGGGATATAATCAGATCAGAATGGACCATAGCGATCAAAAGAAGACCTCATTTATGAAGGGGCAGGGCACTCACTATTACCAGGTGATGCCTTTCGGGTTGAAGAATGCAGGGGCCACTTATCAGAGGCTAGTGAACAAAATTATTCAGAAGCAGATTGAAGCGTCTATGGAGGTATACATAGATGACATGCTGGTGAAGTCCGTTAAGGCCAAGCTCTATGTAGCCCACCTAGCCGAGTCATTCCAGATCTTGAAGGACTATAGTTGAAGCTAAATCCAACCAAATGCGCCTTTGGAGTCTCAGCCGGAAAAAACCTGGGTTTCATAGTCAACAACCGAGGAATAGAGGTAAATCCAGATAAGATAAAAGTTGTGTTAGACATGCAACCGCCTTCGAACACCAAATAAATTTAGTGTTTAACTGGGAGAATAGCTACTCTAAGTCGCTTTGTATCTAGATCTAATGATAAATGTCGGCCATTCTTTCGGGTTGAAAAGACTTTCCAGGGCCTTGATGCGAAGGCGTTCTCCCAACGCTAAAGGCTTACTTAAGCTCACCACGATTAGTGCCAAAGTGCTATTTTGAGACCTGTTGTGCAGGTTTTGAGTGCTTTTTGTGTCTTGTCATTACAATTAACGATTTGCACATTAAGGTCCTGCTTTATTCTGCGATCGCATTTTGTGGCAAAATTTGCGGTTTGTGAGCTGTCGTGCCAAAATTGTTCCAAAGGTCGATCCAAGCATGAAGAATTCAGAGTCAAACTCGGCATTGCGAGATCAGGCCGGAGGAAGAATAGCGGAAAATAGAAGAAAATGGAGCATTACGGGGAATGCTTTCTGCCCGGAAACCTTTGTGCATCCTGCAGTACTTGTGCATCAACTGGCCTGTTCACACCTTTTTAGCGCCTCGGCTTTTTGTTCTGATTTTTGTTTCTTCCCTATTTGCCTTATAATAGCTTTTGTTTTGGTTTTTGTAACTTCCCTTACACTGAGCACCTAAGCCTTAGTGCAGCACAAGCTTTCAATCGACTCACTTCAGCCTTTTGTTGATAGAGACGGCGGGAGTTTATACTTCTTCCTCCTTTCTTCCACTTTCTTTCATTTTCTTTTCCATTTTCTCGGCTGCCAAACACCCTTTGATGATGACAAATCAAAGGCTGTTCGGCTAAACCTCCCCCATCCTTGAAGGGGAAGGCCATTGAGGTACAGTTTGAGGTAAACCAATAGTTCTCTTGCTTTTCATGGCGTTTATGATTGTTCCGTTCACCACTTCTCCTGATAAGTTAAAATCTCTTAAGCATACTTTCTCTAATGTGTATTTGGCGAGCTTTTGGGTTCGAGTGGATAATTCGCTAGATCCTTATTTTCAGACCAGTTGTCTCCTATTAGTTATCGTGGTAGTGTTTTTTGAGATGTGTTTTCACTTGCTAGGGACATTTATGCCTAATCAAATGCCATCTTTCAAAGGAAAACTCTTAGGGTCTAGGTTTTAAAGCTAAATGAAGATGAGGTTCGGGAAATGACTATATGTCATCCTCCCCAGCGAGAAAAAGAACTTGAGGACATGTTTGTTGCCTTGAACCCTAAACCGGTGTGAGCACTTCAGGGTTGTTTTCTACGTTTTTATTTACTTATTTATTTTTAATTTGCATTAACTCCCTATTTTTTACCAAGCCTTGAAATCTAAAATCTAATTCACCATTTTTAAATCACTGCGAATCATTTGTATGAAGAAAAACCCGTCCACTGTGTTTGACCACATTGCGTATCTTTATGAGTGGTTTTGCTGGCGAGTAGAATAGGATATAGAGTACAGTGATTCCAATACACCTCTTTTGTGGCATGAATCAAATGGCGCGGATTAATCGGGGATGGTGCCTAAGTGCAATTGATGGTGTTGAGCTTGCCTTGATCCTCGTCACAAGTTTGGTAATTTCGCACTATCGTTTATTGTCGGTTTTTTTTAGTTAGTTGTCCTGTTTCTGCTAGAAGTGCATGTTCCAGTGGGTGAGCCAAAAGGCTGCGGTGATCCTGGTATAGACCAAATGGAACACCCTGGGGAGAAGCGACATAGTCGATGCGGGGAAACCTTAGTGCCCGTAGGTCCATGAGGGACTATAGAAAAACTCTCCATGGATAGATGTGCCTCGCCATGGTGCCTCGACAAACGTACCATATGGAAATTCTTACAAACCTAGTTGGAGGAACCACCTAAACCTCTCATGGGGACCAGAACATCCACAGTATGCACCTCCTGCTTCTTCATTTTATGCTTCAACTCCTCAGTCACAACCACCACAGTTAATTCTCCAGTTGAGCAAGCAATACTAGATCCTGCACCCAGTAGCCTTCTGTTTCAAGGAGGAAGGGGTTTTAGCCGCTCATCCTCCGAGTTGTTCATCCTCGGAGGGTGTTTGGCTGCCCAGAGAAGTGCGAAAGGAGAAAGGGAGGCGGCGGAGAAAAAAGCGGGAGAGAGTGGCTTTTCCCCCAGAATTGTGCGAAGTGATTGATTGTCTGAGGAGCGAGGCGGGGCTTGCCACTATATACTCGAACAAAGGGAAATTATAAAAAAAACCAAATACCAAAAGCTATTACTGGGATAAATTTGGAAGAAACAACAAAAACAACAAAAACATCAAAGCGCCAAAAACAGGTGAACAGTGGTTGGGAGGTGAGCGATTGATTAGATGCCCGCAGTAGGGTGATCGAAATCCAGCAAAATTTGTATCTAAATTCCTCCTACGTCGTAGTAAAGAACTCTTTGCGGTATAGTGGATAGTCGAACATAGGATAGGTTTCTAGCCGTCTGAATGATTTAAGTGAAGTAAAAAATGGTGAATTTGGTTTGGATTTTAAGATTGGTGATAAGCAGGGGAGTTGATGGTTCTGAGCTAATAAAGGAAATAAAATATAAAAAGAAATCCTTGAAACATTGGGCCACAAGGTTTAAGGTCCAAGGCTTACAAAGATATAGGGTTCATTTCCTCGCGGTGGGAGGATTGACCTATACTCGATTCCGACAGGATCTTCATTAACTTTAAAAATAAGCCCTAATAATTTTCCTTTTGATAGAAAGCATTTGTTAGCATTTATGGTTCCTCTGATGAAAATCATCACCTTGACCCATCCCTCATTGACTCGTAAGGGCAGCTAATGAATCTCGAGTGGATCACAATAATAAGCATCATAAACCCTAAAAGATTGCAAGTGATCAATGAGGATGCATCAATAGTGAAAATATGACCACTTAACCTACCTCTAGTGGATCGTAAATGGCAACTAATGGATATCAGTGTATCTAAAGCTAAGAATACACTAAACCCTAAAAGCTTGCCAAGTATTGGACAAAGAAGTACATAGCTTTAAACTTAGGTTGAAAATTTGGGAACCAAAATGTCAAAACTGTTGCGTGAAAAGCAACGGAGGGAACCTCCGAAGTAACCTCTAGATCTTACCCACTAATGGCCTTAGCTAAGGAGGAAGGGTTTTAAGCTAGCTCATCCTCGAGTTGTAAATCCTTGGAGGGTGTTTGGCAACCAAAAAAAATGAGAGAAGAGAGAAAATGGGAACCAAAACAGAGGTGTAAATGAAAATTGCGTGAAATCGATATTTGGAGTTGCAAAAATGTTCATAACATGGCTTATATAGCCCCATGAGTATGCGAAAATGCCAAACTGACCTAAATAATAGGATTACATTGAGGCGAGGAATTAATCAAAACGGAGTCGTTTGGATCACAAAAACAGGATGTAGAATTTTCGCTATGCATAGTAATTTTCGCTATGATAGCGAAAATTCGCTATGATAGCTAAAATTCGCTATCATAGAGAAATTTCAAATTTCTCTATGATTGCGAAAATTTCGCTATGATTGCGAAATTTAAATTATGCTGTAATTGCCAATCTTCTCACTGCTTTGCTTCCTACTTGCATCCTCGAGCTGCATTATGCATCTTCGGCTTCTTCATTTCTTCATCCGGGCTCGATGAAATCGGCGAGAATTCATGCGAACTCGGCATAAATTAGCACAATTTTGATGCAGAGCTTGATATGTGATGGTAAAGGTTCTGAAGAGCACCTTACGCTACCAAAAACAACCTCGAAACAAAATGTTAGTGCGATCGGCACACTTTTTATGTCAATCGAAGCTTAATTAATATGATTAGTGCATAAAAGCACTCAAAACCTATCTTAAATAGGACTCGAAACAACACTTTTGGGTGCTAATCACTGGCAGAGCACATTGATAGTCCCTTAGCAATGCTAAAAATAATAAAGGGTATCTGTTTGTGCTTTTGCAAAAAAGTATTCATTCAAAAAGGGTATTATTATGCAAGTGAGGCTTTACTAGCCGATTATGAAAATTTGGACTCTATACAAAAACCATCATGAGAGAACAATTTCCATATAAAGGTGAGTTTCGGGGCAGAAATCAATTCCAGAAGTCAGCTTGAACTTCCGCTGAAAATCTAAGTGTTTTTAGGTAACCAGTTTGAAATAAGTTGCTAAGATATTCCCTCCCCCCAACCAAGCTACTGCCAGGACCTTAAACTGATGACCAACCTAAATAGATTCAGTTACACTCTTATTTCTTGCTTCGATTGTATTGTAGGGTGCAATGTTGAAAGCTTCGACTTCACAGGGATCAGGTGTAACGGGGGTCCTTAGATGACTCCAGTGATTGGAGGTTTAGGCGTCGAGTCATAAGGATGCGGCGACCCTTAACTCGCCAGGTTCACCTCGGACTTCGAATGAATTCGAGAATCCATCACACAACTTCGCTCTACCATCCACCGTGTACTTGAACAAAAGTCGGTGACTCCCGACAGTGAAGGTTTAGAGCTAGTAAAGTGTTGATTTGTGTTAGGGTTTTCAGAGTAAAAAGTGTCACGACTTTCTATTCTCTTTTTCTTCTTTCTTTTTCTTTTTGATTTTTCTTTTTCATTTGGAAGACTTCATTGGTCTTCATTTGTGGGTAACATAAACCTATTATGGGTTGTCAACGAATCTAAGTGTGACACCCCTTCTCTGATCCGACCCGATTGGCGAGACCGAACCAGATCCGGGATGCTCACTAATTTGTGATGCCCCCAGTTGGGGTTCTGTTATCAATTAACTATAACCACTAACTTGTGACTATGAAACTTGCCTTATATTCTGTTGCAAAGAATACAAAATACATATACAAGTTCCATATTTAATAGTGTTGACTTATTTACATTGTTTTCAAAAGAAAAAAAAGATATATACGATAACAGTCTTCCAATGGACCCCTATTGATGTGGTGACCTCGGTTCTTGATGATGTGGATCGACTAAAGTCCTCAGGTTTCCTCTTTCTCACATGCCTACGGATTGAACACAGTGCTAAACTACGCCCAGTGGGAACATAAGCATGGACAACCACCCGATAGCGTATCCTGACTTATACATATTCATTTTCATATATCTATACATATTCATATAACTTTAATTACTTATCATCTCTACATTTCTATTGCATGTCAATCTTTTACATTTACATATTCTAAATGTCTTTTAGCACATCTCTATCTATACTTTTCTTGTATTCATTTACATACTTTATATTCATACTTGACATGTGTTTATCTTTCACGCTTGTCATATGTCTTTTCAATGTTCCTATTCTTTTTCAGGTTACATATCATGTCTCCTACCCTGTAGTGGCTACACGCCCATGCTATACTATTAATTTCTTACATATTGTTTTATCATATATTTTCTTATACGATCTTGTCTTGTCATATACTTTGCATTGGTGTTTTCATATTTCTATATTCATGTACTGTTCATTTCATATACTGTTTTCCTGTTATACTTTTCATTCTTCATTTTCATACTTGTACTATCGTATACTTCATATACATTTATGCAGATTCTTATTCTATCTATCATATACTTTGTGCTTTTGTATACTTTCTGTACTTTTCTTGTGTTTATATACTTATTTTCATATCAAGTTATACTGTACTTCTTGTTCTTGTAACCGTCTATACTTTCATCGCATAGCAAGGCTATGCTTCTCATATCATATCATATACTTTGAATTTACATTTCCTTTGTGTATACTTTTCATTTCTTTTATATTCATGCTGAAATACCTTAGAAGCGGATTCGGGAAATAAGCGCGGGTGTGCAGAAAGATACTTATCCTTGAGCAGTGATCTCTGTCTGTCTGTGCAAGAAAGGGTACTATCATCTGAGCGTGATTTTACGTCTATTGTGGTAACCTTTGCGGGGCCACCTGATCCAAACAGGATCTATGTCATCAACCCAAACGGGGCCTCGATATCTGTCTATGTATCTGCTATAGGCATGCCTATCTATCCCTCTATCAGGTTCTAAGTAGACAATCAACTTTATTACATTTTCTGTACATATCTCATAAGCATGAATAACTATTGTTATCATAATTGCTTATGCAATATATACTATCACTACTTTACTCTGTATTCGTTCTCATATCTGTAGTTTCATCTTACGGTTCTCATATATCTCTATACTACATATATTCATATCTTTTTCTATCATTTAGTTTTGTCTATCATATATCATGAATGCATCTATGCACTCTTGTATTCGTATATTCGTATATATATATCATTATCTATTCATATCCCTTTTATACGTTTCTATCATGATTTAGCTATTCTTGTACTTTCTATATTCCGATCATGTATGATTTTACTCATTCATCTATTCATATATGTACCTATAATTCGTGTACTTGTACTCATTACTGTGCTTTGTTATCTTTTACTTCTCTCTATCGTTCTTAGCATTTACACATTTCTATCATTTGTTCTTAGAATGTTCTATCTATTCATTTAGGTATATCTATCATATATTCATATCATATAATCCTCTATATTCATATCACATTCATGTATTCTTATTCCTCTATGAACCTATTTTATTTAGACATTGGAATCATTCCAAACTAAAGTTATGGCATTTTCATGCCAAACTAGTCAATTTACCGATTACACTAGGGACAGTTTGTATTACTCATTTTCCGGGGTCTTAACTTCATATTTGGCACTATTTATTTGTACTCATTTAAAGCTAAGGTGCTAAGGGTTCTACTCCAACTGGAATCACCCAATTCGGAGTACCGAAACTCAAGATATGACCTAGACACCCGGGACTACTCTATGTTCAAACTGATGCAGAATTTGGCTTGAACATGGCCGCACTTTGAGTGAATTTTTGAGCCACTTAGAATCATAATTTGATGATGCCTATTTCTGAATGTTTGGTTCTCCTTGAAGTCTATTTTAATTAGTCACTTGAATCACTCAAATCGGATAAGAAATGAGCAAGTTATGACTAAAATACGAAAATTGGTCAAAATAGAGTAGGGTGTACCGCACATGTTCCGCACATGTACCAGTACATGTTCGATTCTGGAAGGGTGTACCGGTACATGTCCAAGGTGTACCGGTACATGTCCCCCGAAAATGCTCAGAATGTGTGTTTTTCGCCCATTTTTCCATATTTTTCCATCCCAAACCAATTCTATACTCTATATACACCTTAAAACCATTTACTATGCATCTTGTAATCTCTTTTCTACTCAAATCCTCTTTCACTACTTATCTTATTTCAAAAATCTATCATGAATTACTCTCAAAACAACTATAATATGGATCCTAACCCATACATAATCCTAACATGTAGATTAGTTAGGGTTTATTCTAAACACGACTCGATTACCAGTGAACTATAGATCCATCCTTAAGAGAGGATTTCCTTAAATTCTTATTGTACTATTTAAGGTTTTACCCACATTACTTTCCATAATTTTTGGGTTAGGATGAAACCCTAGCCAAACCCTAGGTTTGGGCAAGATAATAATTATACAAACCAAAGATCCATACTCAAATTTAGTAGTTCCATACAAACCTATACAAAGTTCCATACCTTTGATCTTGGCTTCTCTTAGCTACTCTCTCTTGCTTCTCTTACTCTTCTACTCTTGCCTCCTGCACTATATAGCCTCTACCTGCAGTTTGGTCTCGAAGTAAGGACCAAATTTGTCTTAAATCCATGTTTGACGAGAAAGAAAACATTTTTGTTTAACTTTTCATTTTTTGCATTTAGGTCCTTAGACTCCTTTCTTTTTGCAAAGCAACTTATGCCATATTCTAATTTAGGCCCTTCCATTCTTTATTATTTCAATCCAACTTATTCAATTTTATATTTTGGCATCCCCTCTTCTCATCTTATGACACTTAAGTCCTCAAGTGGTAAATTACTAATTTACCCTTGGCTTTATTATTAATTCTGGGTCTCTTATTTTATTTTTTGAAAATTTCCATTTAGCTTTTAATATACCTAAACAAGTCCGAAAACTACTAGGGTATATTTCGAATTACACTAAGTAGGTTTTGCAAAGTAAAAGAATTATCTGACTTTTCAACTGATGATGGCAGTATTGCGTATTGATTAGTTAAAGGCGAAAAATAGGTTGAATACTTGAAATTTCATCAACGAAAAAACTTAATCGGGCATGGAACTACTACAGCATTATGGTAGCATCTGAGGCTAATTTTCAACTCAAGGTAGACGAAACACAAAAATATAGGAAGCGAAAATGGTTGCTAAAGTGTAGAAAAATGTAAATCTTTATAAAGCTTTTGATATAACAAGTGGCTAGTCTGAAGCTTAACATGGCTAAACATAATACATCTTAATCACGACAAAAGATCTTGCCTCTTGTGGCTAATACATACATCCTAAGCAATCACATCTGAAAACAAGTAGGCGATTGATAAAGCAAAAATAAAACAAAATGTGATAGATGACCGCCGACTCTAACTTTTCCCCCAGCCAAAAAGTATAACCATGTCTCCTCTTGGTAGGGATCGGAAAGCTAGAGAGAGTGCGACCTGCTCTAGTGGTGGTGTGAGCGTAGATGAATCTGGCTTGCTACAATTTCTTTGATATATCCAGGAGGAGTGCACGGAAGCGGGATCTGACGGACGATCCTGAGTAGTGGCTGTGTGTAGGCTGCATCCCGCTATTTGGCGGAGATACGAGGTGGCTTAGGATCGGAGAAGCATGGCATGATTTCTTGTGAGAGTGACCTCGGCTCGGGCCATCAGCTCGTGACGATGCAGTGGTAGCAAGTGCGCGAGATCGCGTCCATAGCGCGAGATAACTCCTGGGGCGACGGGGATATGCTGTGGTGGCTGGCTGTGATGTGGAGGATGGGCCAGCGGTCTTAGGAGGAGGGGCTGGGCGGCGGGAGGTGGAGCTTGGAGGGAGATAGTCTGGGCGAGGTCCTCTCGGCTCCGCCTACGGAGCATTTGCTCACCCCTCGGTAGGGTCATACTGCTGATATCATCATTGCATATACTCTTCTTCTTGTAGGAAATGGAGAGTGGCATATATAAAAAGCACCGTCGATGGATAAAACACAGAGACGACTCACATGCTCATACGTGGCTCCTCGGGAACCACTAGATGCTGGGCAGCTCGACAACCTCGGCATCAACGGGAAAAGCCTGCAGAACCAGGTCCCTTACGGTGGACTACTCCTTAAAGTGTAATGTAGCGGTCATGTGACTCGGAGGGTGAACGAGTCCTTGGATGTTATCTGTGAGGCCTCGAGTATAGCTCCTATGCATGTACGTAATCTTTGAGTGGGAATAGGTTGGTCGAAGTACATGGTCCACGAGAGCATCTACGAAGGGAAAGGCTCTTGGGAGGAAGAGTATAGGCCGGCAGGTGAGCCATCTCGACGAGAGAGCGAACCATCTCTCTGTGATGGGTGAAGTGCGTGATGGTCAGTGGAGTCGCGGAACCAGCAGCGAGACCCAATGGTGTAATATCTGTGGCTCGGATGCCCAGGGCGTGGTCGATCTTGACAGAGATCTCCATTTGGTAGGCGCTCCCGGGATGTCGCGTATGATGGCTTCGAAGCACCCGATAGGGGATAGAAAAGCACCGAGGTCATGAATAGGCGTAGTGAATATTCTTTGGATCAGCCACGCGTAGAATCTCTACGGACTCGATTACCTTTGTCAATGCTGGGTATGTCGTAGTATGACTCCGTATGGAAGTCTGGAGCCGAAGATTGGCGTTCCTGGGATTGGATCGCGGCTAAACATGTCGGCGATCCTTGAAGTAGGGGATGGCGGGAGGCGGCGAACTACGATTAGTTGGAGGAGGCGACGTGACTCTCGGGCAGCGATGACTCACATAGGCGATGTCAGGGCTCGCTTGGAAGCGGGGCCCTCCGGTGATGGTCTCGGATGCATAGGAAGGGGCAGGGTCCCATCGGTCCCGTATCGCTGGATGGGAATCGAAGCACGAGCCTCCTACAGAAAGCGAAGCGGGGGGCTAATGCGAGGCGGTGTCTACGTAACTGGTTCGGAGAGTGGCGGTGTAGCCTTGGATGTGCATGTCTGTGTCTCTCTTAGGGAATGCTTGAGCTGGACCGCTTGGCTGTAACGATGGGCTCCGTAGTGCGATCCATGGTGGGCACCCAGGCACGGTAGAAATGTTGGCGACAGCGGGCGCGCGGCTTGTGAGAGAGCGGGGCGTGGTGCCCTGTGGCGGTGGGCGGCTCGGGCGGCGGTGGCTCCGGCGGGGGGCTGTGAGCGGGGCGGGTGTGGATGCGGCTCGGGTCTTTGGGGCTCGGCTGGGCGGCGCGCGATGGTGAGGCTTGAGGGGCGAGGCGAGAGAAATGCGGGTGCGCGGCAGAGAGGCGAATAGGAAGGGAAATGCGAGAGGTGTTGGTAGGGAAGTGATTGAAAATGGAGGGGTGGGGGAGGGAGGGGTGGGGTGGGGGTTGCCTTTTATCGGTGTTTGAACAATAGTAAGGTCACGATGGCCGGCCGCGAGGGAATAAATTTCGCTATTGTTGCGAGAATTTACATGTGTCTACCAAACTTCCGATGCAAAATAAAAGCAAAATGATTTAAATAAATTAAAAAAAATACTAATAAAATAAAAATAAAATAATATAAACTAGAATAAAACTAAAATAAACTAAAATAAATAAAAGCTAAATAAAAATAAAAATAAAAAAAAAAAAAATACTAAAAATAAAATAAACCAAAAATTGTCTTTAATTAAACTAAAATCAACATTTTTGAGCTGCAGTTTGGTCTCAGTGGAGACCAAACCAGCTCATGGTTCGGGTTTCATTCATGGAGGATCAGGTGGGAGGGAATTCCTTCACGCTGCGGTGATGTGTGCTACGGTTGCCTTCGTATACATTTCTTTTGTGTTGAGCTTCTTTTCACTTGGTGGT